>JAPWDM010000008.1:2413846-2808846 GCA_035578155.1 Brachynemurus nebulosus | reverse complement strand
AATGTAAGTGACCAAAGAGGTGTAATGTAAGTGACCGATTAAAAGTTACATTTTTATCAAAAAATATATAATATTTTATGAAGTTGATTATTAAAATAATTTATTGAAACATTATTTGTTTAAATTTACTTAAATGAAGCTGTTTGTTATCAAAACAGAACAGAAAATTCTCATTGTGTACAAGATGAAAAATTATGTTCCTTTTTGAGTAATGTAAGTGACCACCTACTTTATTTTGTATAAAAAAAATTTATATGCATTTTTTGTTTTTTGATTTCCTTTGTTTAAAAGTTCAAATCGTATTCGTTTTAATTTGACTAAATTTTAGTGGATTTACTCATTAAATACGAAAATTCAAAATGTTCCGGTCTTATAACGAGAGAATAAAATGCATTTTTTTTTGCGGTCATGGAGGGGGAATGTTTACAATAGGAATAAAATTGACGGAATTTGTATAACGCGATTCGATTGTATTTTCTTATAATTGCTGTACCATTGATTTTTTAAGAATAAAATTTTTCGACAAAACATATATGTATGTATTTTTCACGAAGTTAGAAACAATTTTTGTACTTCAAGAATTATATGGAACACTATTTGCGTAAGTGATGACTTGTAACTTGACGGATATATATATATATATATATATATATATATATATATATATATATATATATATATATATATATATATATATATATATATATATATATTTTGATAATAATTTATATTAGAAAAAGAAAATGTTTACTAAATTTTGTTATGATTTTCAATCGTAAAGAAAATTATGTAACTTGATAATTTCGAAATATTTTTGAAAATGGAAAAATAGGCTATGTAGAATGTAGATATGTGTATGTATGTACCTATAATAAATTTTATGCCCCATAAAAAATACTTATTTTCGTAAACCCACGCAATCACAACCTAATTGGATATTATATAGAAATGATTTATATATAATTTCAATACATTTTAAAAAATTTCGACGCAAAATTTTCAGTTCACATTTTCAGCCGTATTAAACAGTGTTTTCGGGCCTAAAGAATCCAGATATTACAAATTATTCACAAGTTTTTACATAATTAGTATATTTATTACACAATTTGAACTATTATTAATATTTATCCTTACTAGAACATTTTTTTTTTAACTTATTCAAACCACCAGTGTAATACATAGAATATTCATGTAATCACTGTTGATGTTGAAAGGCCAACTAAATCTCCAGACTCATCCCCCCTCTAGCGGGCGCTGTCATTCCTAACCATTGTTAAAACAAACTCTAATGGGACACTTCAATAAATTTTTCATTATCGTGTAAATATACTACGCTGATAAGCTGCTCCCTTTTAATTTCTTCTTTCTATTTTAGTAAAAAACGTAAAATATAATTATATCTATATAAAAAAAAATTAATTTTTATTTTTCTACCTTCTTTTTAATTTCCTTAATTTAAGTGCTTTTATAATCAACGGACAAAATGAACAATTTTTTTTTTTAGCGAATTTTCGAATCGAAAATTTAACTATTACAGCCACTGTTATGTTGTGACTTGAGTCCAGGACTATGAGGTCCCTAGAAATCGAAAAGTTCAAAAATCTTGGATGAGTTCTTCAGCCAGACATGTATGATGCCCGGAATATGATTTCTGGGGCATTTATTGTGAAAAAAATTGATTTTTTTTCCAAAATTTCCCCAAGTTCAAAATTTTTTGCGACATTTTTTTACACCATTGGAAAAAGAAGAAAAAATTACACAAAAAAAGGTTTTTGAACTATTGGTCTAGAAGTCTAGATAAACTGGTTTCCGAGAAAAATAAATTTTTGTAAACAGAAACTCGTTATGTTATGCAGAATGCTGTGACAGGGGTAATTTTTTTCTAAGTACTATGTATATAATAATTATGGAAAAAAATTTTAACTAATTTCCGAATCGAAAATTCAATTATTACAGCCGTTACCATGGTGAGACTTGAACCAGGTACTGTGACAGAAATTTATGTTGATGTTCCTAAAAACTGAAAATGATATTCCCTTTTCTATTTGGAAATTTATTTTAAAAAAATCGCAAAATTTTCAAGGCTTCTGATATTTTTTTGGAAATCCTTAAAAAAAACGTAATTTTTTTTTTTTTTTTTTTGTTATTCAGTCTGGAAAAACGGTCGAAATATACATCCCGAAACTAGAGAACATCGCCTTAAGGATATATGGGAGTATAATTATCTTTGTTAAATAATAGCTATCACTACAACTGCTTGTGCAATACATCAAACTAGAGCTCTCAGCTGAGTACATTCTGAGGATTTCTGGGACGAATTTCAAAATGGTACGAGACGATTGAAAATTTAGTAGAATGTTCCTCATTAAATACTGAGGCCCCTGTGAAAATTTCAAACTGATTCACTAAGCCGTTAAAAAGTTATTGAAAAAAAAGTGTAATTTTACACGTATATTCTTATGGAAATTCGACGACAGAACAGATTCTGAGCCCCCTGTGAAAATTTGAAACCGATTCACTAAGCCGTTAAATAGTTATTTAATCAATAACTATTTAACGGCTTAGTGAATCGGTTTCAAATTTTCACAGGGTGCTCAGAATTTAATGAGGACCATTCTATACTACATTTTCAATCGTCGCATACTTTTTTGAAATTCTACTCAAAAATCCTCAGAATGTACCCAGCTCTTGTAGTCAGCTATAGTTTTATGTATTGTACAAGGAGTTATAGTACAGTTGGCTAGATAACTATTTATTTATCTCATAGTTTGTTATGCAACGCAATTATTCACGAATTTCTAATTTTATGTACTTTTATCTCCGATTGTACCTCCCATACATCCTTAAATACATTGGCGGAAAAAATTAAAGGATCAAAAAAACACTTCGAAATTTAGAGCGATTTTTCAAATGGCTCTATCTTTGTGAAAAATGGTCTTATTGGAGTCGTAAACAAAGCAATTTAAAGCTGAAAGTCTGTAGTTTTGAGATTTTGCGATAAAAAAGTTTTCAAAGCAACGTTTATCACTCAATCCTAATAAATACACCGAAGAAAAAAAATGTCGAAATTTTCTCGGTTTTTTTTTTTGTTCCACGGACTTGGAAAAAATTGTTCCGACTTAACCACCATATGGACCGGATAACTTGTTCATTCAGCTTTAATTTTCTTTTTTTTAGATCTTTATACGATCACTTCTCGCTGAGATATCGGACTTTGAATGGAAAAGAATCATTTCGTCTTTAACCATCGATATCTCAGCCACCAATAATTACACAGAAAATTGAAGATGGGTTTTAAAAACTCGAATAAATTCTTTACAAGGATTAGCCATTGTTTTTTCGGAAAAAAATTTTTTTGGATACTATACACGACTTTGAAAAATCAAGAAAAAAAGAGCTTTTGATGGCTTTTTGGAAAATCAAGCGCTGAATTAAAAATATCGTGCAAACCATTAATGTTAAGCGTGGCTTTTACAGTTCAATATACTCACAAAAACCCCATAGAGATTCAGTTTAATCCATCCAGCCGTTTTTTTGCTTCATTCGATTGAATTTTTGAGAAAATTAAAGGATAATTTTTTTATTCTTAAACTTTCATGATTTTTAACAAATGAAAAAAAAATTTTCTCAGCTTTTTTCATATTTTTATCAATAACAGTAGGTACTTAAATTTATAAAAAAAAAAAAATTTCTTAAAAAATTTTTTTAAGAATGTTTCGAAAAAGTTTTTCAAAAATTTTCTTGAAAAATTTTATAAAAAAAATTTTTTTTTGAAAATTTTTTTAGGAAATTTTTTTTTTTATTTATTAGGATTGAGTGATCCACGTTGCTTTGGAAATTTTTTTTATCGCAAGATCTCAAAACTAGAAACTTCCAGCTTTAAACTGCTTCGTCTACGACTTTGATACGACCATTTTTCACAAAGATACAGCCATTCGAAAAATCGGTAAAAATTTCGAATTTTTTTTTTTTTTTTTATCCTTTAATTTTTTCCGCTACTGTATTTCAACGTGAACCGTAACTGAATTTATGTCTATCACTGTAAAAATATTAATTAGTTGTTTTTTTAATAAAAATTTTTTTCTTTATGAAAACATTCAGACAGGAAAGATAATTGAAGAAGTCATTACACGCAAGTATTCACTCAACAGGCACCAGCACGCTTGAATTTAATTAGTGAGAAACGTAAAATTAAGAATAAAACCAACGCGAAAAATTCGTTGAAAATATTCTTCAGTAGGATTTTGTTTCTTTAATTATATTGTTATTTTGTTTTCACCTTAAACGTCACATAAATTTATCTTTAATTTTATTGTAATTTTTTTTTTTTAAATGAAGGTACAAATTGTCAGAAAATAACAAAGAAATAACGCCAAACGGATTCAAAAACTGTAAGAATTTCTAGAATTATTGTAGTTGGCCCCCTAAGCTCAGAATCAGAACAGGCGAGCGATTTGACAGGCGCGACTGAGTACATAATATTTTTGAGGGGAGCCAAAAAATTTACTATTTTGTTGAAAATATATACATCTGTTCTGGCCTAGTAGATATACATATACTTATAAAATAAAATAAGAATAGCAATAAAATTGACTTTTAAAACAAAATTAAAAATACTTTTTTCGTTTATGACCAAGGCAAAAAAGTTTATAGCCCCCCATTTCAAAACATTATACATCCCAAACCCTGTTAAGGCCCATTTTGTCTAAAGTCTAGTAAAGATATATTTTTTATGAAAATAATTTTTTCTAATTTTATGATATAGTTATTTTATGAAAAATTTATTACTTAAATTTTAAACATTTTTTCGTAGAAACTACATCTTTTTGACTGGTGGGTAGTAGAGACAAAATTCTAAGAAACGGATAGGATTATAATTTTATCGTTGGAACTATTAGAACTATTTATTTCTAATAATAATTTCTTATTTTTTTTCTCGATTTTCAATGAAAAAAATCACAATTTTTGAAAATTTTTTTTTTAAAGTCCGTTATTTTGTCATTTATTAATTTAAATATTTAATCCTAGTTCGGACGATAGGGACAAATCTACAAAACAAGAATATGGTTGCTTTTTTCATTTTCGATCATTACACGGGCAGATACACTGCCCACCACCCATTCATGTTTTTCTTTTTTTGAGGAGTCTACTTTGACCCTAAAAAACATAAACAAAACATTATAAAATTGAGTAAGAAAAAATTTTTTCGTACAGTCTAAGATGCAAATAGAAACATAAAAAAAAAAAAAAAAAACTGAAAAGATTATATTTTATTTTAATACAAAAAAAAAATCTTGAAATAAGCTTAAAATTTATTATTTACATCAGGTAACGGGATCAGCTGGGACTTGAACCCAGGATACAAAAGCATTTGACTTGAGAAATGTTTTAAAATATTAAGATTTCGATACAGTTAAACCCCCCATATAGAATTATTAAAATTTTTCAATATAAAAAATTAACTTTATTAACTTTTCATAAAATAACTCTACGACAAAACCAAATTCACTTATTAAAATATAAAATTATTATTAATACTTACAAGAAAACTTTTCAATTAATCTTTCTTTTACTATCATCATTTGTATAAAGAAAAAAAAAAACTTTTTCTTCAGCTAAGTAAAACATTAATATCCGGTTTTCATTTAACTTTCCACATTAATTTATATAAGTTCATTCGTTTCAGTTTTCACAAAATTTCTTAACTTTAAATTTTTGAAATTATTGCTTTTTGATAATATAAAAATATTTCGTTGTAGAAATCCCACAATTTTATCATCATAATAATATAACAAACAAAATTTATGTTAGACACTAAATCATGATAAAAAACGCCCATAGGTGTCTCTTCTACACGATAATATTTATGAAAAAATATTGCAATACTTGGGTGGAAACACGTGTAGCGAACTCTCAGGTTTCAAAACTTCAGTATATATAGTAACTTTACGACGACAATATTATAAATAATATAATAAAAAAAGAAGATATACCAAATGCAAGAGGCACCTAGCGAAAATAGTGTGCCGTATAATAAATA
The DNA here is from genome assembly GCA_035578155.1 of Brachynemurus nebulosus. Taxonomy (NCBI): domain Eukaryota; kingdom Metazoa; phylum Arthropoda; class Insecta; order Neuroptera; family Myrmeleontidae; genus Brachynemurus; species Brachynemurus nebulosus. The sequence continues at coordinate 2,802,806 of JAPWDM010000008.1, read as the reverse complement.
GAGAAATTTCTGTCATACAAATCTAAACGCTGTGGGTTTAAGTCTGATTCATGTGGGAAAATATATTTAAAATGATATAAAAAAAAATAATGTTATATAGTCTGTTTTTTAACCGGGAAAAATATTTTATTTCTGTGAGAAAACTCCCAAGAAAAAAAGTAACAGTTCCTAATAGCGACGCGATAAAAATACACTTTACATACGATTTAACTAGATGTCATAATTTCAAAAGCCACGCGAACGAAGCCGCGGGTAAAACTAGTTATACAATATTTATTTAAAAATAAATTATTTATTTAAACTGTAACCAAATTTTGTAACTATTCTGAAAATTATATTAACTTTGTCAATTAAATTATTACCATTGTATCTACAGAAAGATCTTTTTCATGATTGAAGATAATAAAATATACCCTATTTCAAATACAATTGATCATGAGTCAAAGTTAAAAAATTAAATTATATTCAAAACAAATCAATCTTCTATTCTTTTCTAAAAACAAACTACAATTTTAAAATTTACGTAGGTGCAATAATGAAAGAAATAAAGCCAAGAAAACGGAAATCATTTAAATTCATAAGTGATGAAGCATGGTTAAATTTAAGTGAAATGGACCATATTTCACAATTTTTACATCGAATTTTTTCAGACTAGACAACCATCTGTGACAAATGTACCGACACCTACCAAAGTGATTTCATCCGTATTCAATTTTGATACGGAACACTAAAAATAAATTTTGTTTAATTTTTTCAATGTGGGAGGTGAAAAAGGCGATGAGAACCTCTGCGGTGGTAATAAATAAAATTTATATATATATTCAATAACATTTTTGAATAAATGGAAAAAAATTAGGTAACTTTATATCGGACAACGAAGATGAATGAATCCGGGCGAGCACGCTAAATTGTTATTTCATTGCAAAGTATATATATATATATATATATATATATATATATATATATATATATATATATATATATATATACATATATATATATATATATATATATATATATATATATATATATATATATATATATATATATATAGGGTTGACCGGGGTAATTGTGAATTGGGGCAATTGTGAACGGGGCCTATGTTCTTAAAAATCAACTCTTAATATGTTTTTCTGTCCTTTCTTAATATGCTATTAAAATTTTTTTTATTTTGAAAAAACCCTTGCAAAATTTTATGTATCTTACTTCGACCAATCCTCAAAAAAATTTTTTTTAGTCGAATTTTCTCCGAAAAATTAGACTTATACAGTCTATACGATAAGAGCTGCGAGAGGCGAGACCAGGGGCGCTATCCGTTTTCGGACCCGTAGAACACGATTATGTAAAAAAAAAAGATGTCTGATATATATATATATATATATATATATATATATATATATATATATATATATATATATATATATATATATATATATATATATTTTCCCGCAACCTTTTAATATGTGTAGGGGCCCCCTATGGAAGTTAAGAGATGAAATTTGGTAAGTGGGGCTTATTCCGATGCACAACAATACTATCAAAGTGGGGTCAAATTTTGGGCAAATTTTTTTTCGGACCCGACCTTTAAGGGGGTGGTGGGGGGCGGAAAAGCAATAAAACTTTTCCAAACCGGTTTTAAATAATGTTTCGGTCAATTATCTACAACATATCCAAAATTCAGCTTCCTAGGATGATATGGTGGGAGTAGAGGGGGGAAAAACGATTTTCGCTGGATCTAACAGGCCCCCAGCCCCCCAGAATTAACGTAGAGGGTTGAAATTTGGTGTGTTGATAAAGTTCGTACCTAGGTTGTGCTTTTTTGAAGTTTTAATATTTTACTCCCACCCCCCTCATTTTTAAGCTACAATTTCATGCATTTTCGACGTTTTCGAAGTTTGTACCACTCGCACAGGTCACCCGAATAAACCTAGAGGGCTGAAATTTTGTATTCGGATTGAGTTAGTATCAAGGGGGTGCCTTTTGGGGGTCTCGACTTTTAACCCCTACCCCCACCATTTTTATACCCAAAAGAACATGATTTTTCTTGTTTTTTAACAGTTTCGTTCGGGTCAAAATCTCCCCAAATAAACCTAGAGGGCTGAAATTTGGTGTACAGGTTAAGCTAATAGCCAGACACTGTTTTTTGGAGGTTTCAACTTTTAACCCTTACCCCCACGATTTTTACGCCAATATTTCCTTAATTTTTTTGCTTGTTTTCTAACACGTCTAGAGACTCCATAAGGAAACCTAGAGGGCTGAAATTTTGTACATGTATTCAGTTAGTATCCAGCTAGTACCTTGTAGGGAGTCCACATCACTTTTCCCCCCACTTCTCCCATTTTTACATCGGAATTGAATGCTATTGTTAAATGTGTTTTAAAAGCATTATGTTTATTCTAAATACAAGTAGGCGAATAGTAATTTTAAAAAATTTAAAAAAAAGTGAATACAATTTTTTAACAAATGAAATACATACATATTAAGTAATTTGCAAATGTTATTAAAGTCACTGTTTATTTATTTATTTAATTATTATTTAGGAATTTTGGATTTTTATTATTTATAAAATAGAAATTTTGGATTTTTTTGGAAAGAAAAAATATCTTCATAAAAGCCTTCCAGTTTACTATTTAAGTTCCTTTTTTAATATTTAAAAGTAAAACACAAAGGCAATTGGCGGATAAGCATGGATAGAAATGCCCTCGTACGAATTGTGTTGGCTTTTTTCCTGTTAACTTCTATCGGCACAAAATTGAAATTTACTGAGATTCAGTCCTTAAAAACTTAAAATCTTTTTATAAAGCCCCGATCAACCGGACACTCATTATCAGTTTTGAAACCACCAAAATTACAAATCGCTTGTGGACTTTCAATTATATTTCGCTTGTAGACACTCAATACCGAAGAAATAATTTTTTTTTTATTTTTTTTATTTTTTATTTTTTATTTTTTTTTTTTTTTGAAAGAAAAAATATCTTTATAAAGGCCTTCCAGTTTACTATTTAAGGTTCTTGTTTAATATATAAAACTAAAACGTAAAGGCAATTAGCGGATAAACATGGGCAGGAATGCCCTCGTACGAATTGTGTTGGTTTTTTTTCTGCTACCTGTTTTCGGCACAAAATTGAAATTTACTGAGATACAGCCCTTAAATACTTAAAACCTTTTTTTAAAGCCTCGATCAGCCGAACACTCATCACCAGTTTTGAAACCAACAAAATGACAATTCGGTTGTAGACTTTCAATCACATTTCGCTTGTAAACATTCAATACCGAAGATGAAGGGGAAAATTCGACTACCGTGATGGGGCCCCGCTGCTCACGGCGTTTTTTAAAATACACTTTCTTTTTTTTAAAAGTGTTTAAAAGTACTTTTAAAGAAGTGGTCTAAGCCCTGAGACGGTTCCTTATTAATTGCTAAAGAAATTGGACAATTTATCACCAATTCACAATTACCCCATGATTTTAAAATTGCGGGGTAATTGTGAACGTCATTACAAATGCCCCCATTCGGTCAAAAATCTCAGTAGTGTCCTTTTCAGAGTTGAAAATGTTGATGAAGGTGCTGGTGACCTGATTGTGCAAGTTTCCGTTGTACAAACAATACAAAAAAAAATTGTTGTTTTTTATTCATGTAAACTAAATTTATTTCCTTGAAAAAGTTTTATTTTCCTTGTTTTTGTATGAATACATGGTGTTTTTTGATTTTTTATATAATAAAATGACAAAATATCATCAAAATATCATTTTTAGCTTGTAATAAATTTTTTCCTACAATTTTTGTTATTTTTCTTTAACTTTGATTTTTTGTAGAAATTTGAGGTATGCGTAACTTGCATTAAACAAAGAGAAATTGTGACCGCTAAAGTTTGATGAAGAATTTGAAAGTGGAGTAAATGTGACGAATTTGAGCTGAGCTTTACTCTGACGTACCACACTTCTCTTGTAATCCATTCTAAATAATTTTTCTGATGGCATTCACTTTTACGCCGAAATTCATAAGATTTGCAAAACCGCACCGGGGAAATGTGAATGGCTTATAAAATTTTTGTTTTTCATACGAATTTGCTCAGAATTTGTGTGGTGCATCCTGAATAATGTAGAATTAAAAATAAATCAACCATAATGTGATATATAAAATAAAAAATACTGAAAACAACGCTTTTATCTCAACTCATGAAAATCCATTCGCAATTACCCCGGTCAACACTATATATATATATATATATATATATATATATATATATATATATATATATATATATATATATATATATATATATATATATATTAGGATTGCTAAAAATGGACTGAATTATTTGGTATCTATACTATACCAAACCGATTATGAAAAATTTCTCACTGACAGAAAGCTAAACTATTCCAGATTGACCTAGGATATGCTATTTGAGGTCCCCCGAACCCTGAGGACAACAAAAGCGTGTAAAATGAATAAAATGAACTACCCAAACAATTATTAAAATTTTTTCACTGTTAGACAATTAAACTACATGTATTTCAGACACAGACCAATGAACATATTATATATTATATAGACTAATTATATACCTAAATGTATAATTGAGGCAGCCAGATACGACCGGATAGTATTCTGTAATATAGTAATCAATGTAATAACCAATGGTATCCGTAGTAACGTTTTCAGATAATTTAACAAGAACATAAGTTATTGCATCATTTAATTTTGTTACAGATGTATTTTTCAAAATTTTCATAATGTTATAAAATTGAAATAAAATGTTTCTACGTGTAAATTAATGCTTTATCTTGTTTATAGAAGCAACTTCTATGGAAATTTCTAAGCTTTGAGCGTTTTGAGTGATGTTTTTTCGATGAAACTTTTTGCGATGCGGTCCCGACCAACCGCATAAAAAAAGTTTTTTGTACAATCTGGATCGAAATATGCGGTGCTTTTTTTATGCGGTCCCTATCCACCGCACAAAAAGAGTTCAGCTGTAGTCGCATTTGCTCAAAAACTGACATTATATTATTTCATTAAATTTCACCCGTCTCACTTTGTTACCTGCTTCAAGAAAAATACCTACAAACTGCCATTACGCATTGACTAGTAGTATAGTATAATAGTGTTCATTGGTCTGTGATTTTAGATCTTCAAAGGTTCCTATGGCATCCAAAATAAACTATTCCACCTATTAAAATTAAAAAAAATTGGACAGAACTTCGGTAGTCAGATCACGGTGATTATGGGCCACTACGTAGTAATATCACAGGGATTATGGACTACTGGCATTGTAAGATTTTGACTAAGTTAATAGCTTAGTCATGATAAAATAGACAACCTCCTAAAAACTCACCTATAGATAAGCTATTTAACATTCATTTACAAATTGTATAATTATTTGCACAAAAAAAATACACTACCTACATTCCAAATGCTCCAAATTACAAACAAAATGACAAAAAAAAATAAATCAATAATTAAATACCCCTGTCGCAGCATCCTGCATAACATAGCGAATTTCCGTTTATAAAAGTTAGTATTTCTCGCAAACTAGTTGACATAGAACAATAGTTGAAAGAGCTCTTTTATGTAATTTTTTCTCCTCTTTTAAATGGAGTAAAAAAAATTTCGCAAAAATTGTTGATTAAGTGGAAATTTTGGCAAAAAACTAATTTTTTGCAAGAACAAAAAGCACGTTCTTGACATTCGACGTGTCTGGCTAACGAACTTGTCCAACGGTTTGGCATTTCTAACATTGTCACCAAATTTCGTAAACCTAGGACATTTCGTTCGAGAGTTATCGTGCGGAGATATATATATATATATATATATATATATATATATATATATATATATATATATATATATATATATATATATATATATATATAGTGAATATTATTTTCGGTTTTTAGGGACCTCGAAACAAATTTCTGCCATAGTCCCGGGCTCAAGTCGCGTCATGACAGTGGCTGTAATAAAAACGTAATAAAATTCGCTAATAAATAAAAAAATTTGAAACGTAAAAATGTGATAATCAATTTTATTAGACAATTTGAAATTATTAAGCCTGCACAAGTTCAAACATATATATATATATATATATATATATATATATATATATATATATATATATATATATATATATATAGTTGTTGTAAGTTGTTGGTTGGAGCAGCAACTAACTAACTAATGTGAAAATAATTACATTTGTTAGCATGTTTGAGCATTTTCATTGGTTTTGTTTGTACAAATAAAACTTGTTGCATATTGTTTATGGGTATTAGTGCGAAGAGACGCCAGGGGAAGCGGCAGGCGACGATTCGGATGCACCCGTGTGTGGACATGAACAAAATTTTATGTACCCATTTGTTATAAACACTTTACCAGAGAAATTAACAAGTGTAATTACCATTATTAGGTGTTGTACGAATTGTTATAGAATTGCGTTGGAACTATTAGAAAGTACGTGTGGTGGGGAAAGGGAAAAGAGTCATTTTTTAGAGAGAAATTTAAATAACTAGCTTACCCAGCCACGCATTGCTATGGCTCAAAATTGAATGAATCAATTTTTTTTTTTTATTTTGATACAAGTCAAATCAATATTTACTAATAAAGCTGAAAATAATTTAGCTAATTTTAAGTCATATGGGATTGAGAATAGGCGCGAGAACGGAACATAGCTACATTCAAAGAACTAGTTATGGGAATAATCACTCTTTCTAGTGTGTTGAATCTTTTGAATCCGCTCACTGTGGTGAGCCGATTCAATGAATTGAATCACTCACTCACTTGACACAATTCGCTCATTCGTTTTTTATGAATTGAATCACTCATTCCACTCACTCACTTTACACAACTGAGTGAGTGGTACAACTTCAAATACGAATCAACACAATAAATACACTGATATAGTTAGTTACATGTGAAACACTCACTCAAGTGAACGAGTGTTTAGATACAATTATTATATCCGAATAAAATTAATATAATTATTTACTTAAAATTAATACACGTAACCGACACAATAAATTAAAAAATTAATACAGCATTAAAAATACACGGTTGAAAAGACAATGAAAATTTTGATTGTGGAAATCTACAATAATTTTATGTAGGAAGATATTCACTCATTGCTGTTTCAAACAAAAACTAATTTTTGGAGGTATGTAATAATCTGACAATAAACGGGCAAATTTTATTTTAAAAATTTGAAAATATTGTAAAATAAAATACAAATAGTTTTTCATAGAATTTTTTTAATATCTATACCTACTTATATCACTTGTAGTGTACATAAAATTGGGTATATTTTTTATTTAGATTATTTTATTAGTTTATTAGACATTTGGACTAAATTTGATTTAAAATTTGCTTTATGCATTTTAAATAAAACAAAGTAAAAAAATGTTTTTTAAGAAAAAGCTTTTATTTAAAAATGGGCTAAAAAAATAAAATAACTTATTTTGAGTGAAGTTTGAAGCAATATACAACATAATTTATAAAACCTTGAGGCGTTATCATTAATTATTTCTGTTTTGGATATAAGTGTAGTTATTTTACTTTTCAGTAGTTACCAAACTTAATTAAACGCCTCAAGCTTTTATAAATTATGTTGCATATTGCTTCAAACTTCACTCAAAAGTTATTTTATTTTTTTAGCCCATTTTTAAATAAAAACTTTTTCTTAAAAAACATTTTTTTTACTTTAATTTATTTTCTACTTTTTAGTCTGATCACAATTAATTTTAAAAAAATTAAAGAAGTAAATTTTTTACCTATACTTTAATCGGTTAATTTACCCTAACCAAACATAACCATGGAAACAAAAAATTGCAATGTAAAATCAATGGACAATATTTGACAATTCGAAATGTCAAAAAGTTGCACAGGACTAAAAATCAAAAATTTTTGTTTGGGGCGATTTAGGGCAAAACTAATTATACAATATTGCATTGTCATCAAGGTTAGACAGGTATGCAAAATTTGAAACCTCTAGTTCAATTAGAACCTGTCTAAATTTTGATTCCAAGATTTGATCTAAACCAACATACTAACATAGCAAGTTAAATAAAAGCTTTTAAAAATAAAGGATAGTAAAAAAATTAAAATATTAGTTCTAAAAAAAAGTTATACCTACATAGTATTATTAGTATATATATATATATATATATATATATATATATATATATATATATATATATATATATATATATATATATATATATATATACGATATATACACGTTATGTTATATACACAGTTGTAAAAAATAGATGTTGTTGGAAACAAGTCTCTGTTGCTCTGTCTATTGTTATAAGTAAACTGAAACAGAGAGTTAAAATTGAATAGAATCTTACTTATATGTCATACACTCGTAAGTGAGTGAGTGAGTGTTGACGTATTATATTATTCTCTTTCAACTCACGAGTTGAAAGAGTCGATTCAATTCTTTTTGACTGATTCAATTCAGTCAATCAGTTGAGTGATTCAACTCAGTGAATTGAATCACTCACTCACTAGCCATCTCTACAAAGAACGCGACAAAGAGAGGCAGCAAGAATTTTGTCTTTTAAGTTGGACCAAATTATAGAGAGTTACACTTTGATCAAAATCGGCTCAATAGTTTCGCAGTTTATCCTAGCTGTACATTATGACATGAGATTTTAATATATATATATAGATAAGATAGAGGTATACTAGCGCTCACTTAGAACGCTCAATTAAAATTATTTCGGCTAAGTGGTGTATCGGTAACTTCTGAAGAAGTGGACAACTAAATTTTCGCAAATTCAAAAAAGACGAAATTCTAGTAAAAAAAATTAAAAAAATCAAGTCAAATTCATTAAGATGGAATTTTTTATTATATTATTTTTTATTTCCAAAGTATTTTAAATTAAATTTAAAAAAAAAAAATAAGTTGCATGCACCTAGGATCGAACCCATCACCATCCGGATAATGAGCCAGTACGTTACTACCTATACTACGGCGGTGCTAGTTAACTAAAATACTTAACTAATATATCCGATGCACCAAAAAAAAAAAAAAAATTTGAAAGTTCGGAGGTGTCTTTTCTCGAAAAGGACTGGCTGGTGTGTTTTACTGTGTATTAGAAATAAATTTCCTATATTTTATTCCAGTGAGGAACTCTGGCTTAATGCGTATTCAGCACACAATTGGTGATTTATTTTTTTTTTTAAATTTTCAAAATGAAAATCGTAACAATTCCGAACGCCAGATAAAAAACTCAGCTTTGATTTGCGTGTACATGCATATAATATATAATTACCGCTCAAATTCATCAATTAATTGTAATAATCTAATTCAATGTGCTTGAACAGATTGTGGTTTGGTATTATTATTATTATTATATTTATTGCTATCCTTACTCACTCAAACCCCCACCACCGTCTACCCCCACTGTTCTCCACATGACTGTCATGCCGAGCTGTCATGTGTATATTATATTATATTTATGTATATTATATTGCTGTATTTGTATATACAGTGTGTCCCGTAAAATGTTCCTATTCGATATTTTGTTGATTTTGAATCCGAATTTCAGGTTAAAACATTTCGTTCACCTCTCAAATTTAGGTGCAGAGCCAAAAATATCCCTTAAATATGTGTAAAATTACGAATATCAAAGGTCGTTTGGGCAGTTTGCAACCCTTGTGCTCACATTTATTATTAATTAGGATTAAAATTCACATAATAGTGTTTGAAAAATTATCAAATTGGATCGGCTGGGTCTCGAACTCGGATCTCTTGGTTGCTAGCCAAGCGCCTCACGCTTTTTATTAGATCGGCTGGGATTTATTGAAGCGGTCGGTTGACATTAAGTGAATATATGAATATTGGTGTATGTTTAAATACGGACAAAAGTCCGCCATACATTAATAATGCTTCACAGGTACTCGGTAACATTTTAAATTAAAAATATTACCAAGGATGTTACGAAGAACGAATTTATAAGGATTTCGTTTTGTTAGTATTACCGAATCCAATTAAAAAAACACGTTTTCTTAAAATAAATATACTTATTAGTAAAATTGTGTCCGAAAAAAACTCATGTAACGAATCTCCCTTATGATGATTGAAACATTTTTAAAATTTGGCACCCTTCAGCGTGCCTTCAATCGGTAATCAATTTGAATCGGGTACAAAATTTCAAAATATAAAAAATAATTTTAATAGGTATGGGGGCGATTGAGCGTGCATGTACAATTGCCTGAATTTAGGCGCAAACAAGAGTGAATACATATTACGTTGGTCTGTGACGTCTCAATAGCGCAGTAACTGGGACACTCTGTAGATAATCAATATACTTTTAAATGCATCAAAATTACACGTAAGGCGCTGTTGTTGTTTATCTAAAGCATTAATTTTACGCGTTACAATCAAATATTTGTTTTAGGCAAACAAGTATATACATATACCTGCGATTATGTCTAATCAGTAAGTGAATCTACCCAAAAACGCTAATTTGATTGTCTGTCTGTCACTTCCCCCGCCCTAAATAGGCACACAGTGATGTTGTCTGTCAGAACACGCCATGTACGCAATGTGTAAATTTATAAACATGAAGCTAATCAGTCAATCGGGTTAATGGAATTAATTAATTGGGGAAAGCAAAGACAAAAAAAAAGTGGAAATCTAATTGACGGATTGTAATTTGATATCTATATAGTATGTTTGTATGTGGGTGATTCTACTTTTTTGGTCCTTCAAAAAATTAAAGTTGTTTCCACTTAAAGGAAGGTTAAAACTATATACAGAATGAAGATACTGTCATTTATTTTATTTAAATAAAATTAATAACTCCTATTTAGATGACCTACCGACATTTACTTTAATTTTTGATTTAATTTTTTTTTATAAAAATGGTGTCAAACTTTTATTGCAGTTCTAAAACGCATGTGGTTCCTATTACATATTGCTTGCAACTATAAAGTTTTTTTTAAAAATAAGTTTACTGAAACCACACAATTTTATAAATAATAAAAAAGAGAGTTAAATTGTTACGCATGGTAATTAAAAAATTAAATTTTATTTATTTGCAGAATTATTTTTTTTTTTTTTGGTGGGACGAAAAATTGTCGCGAAAATTTGAGTATCCTTCGTCACGACTGCCAAATATTGCTATAAGTTTAAAAAAAAAATAGGTCAAAGTGTCATGTTTTTTCGTAAAATGGAACGCCAAAGACCATAGAACATACAGCGAAAGTCAAATCAACTGATTGACATAGAGAGCTTGTTATTTTTTTAGATCAAGCCAGAAAACCGGCTGCGTGTGTTTATTGAGTGTATCCTTCGTCACGGCCTTTTCTGGTATGAATTTAACGAATTTCAAAACGTTTTTACGTAAATATTATTAAGCTTTACGATAGTTTTCGAACTAAATGATCGCTGTTCACGATTATTAACGATTTTGTTGGAAAATTGTCTCCTTCGTCACGGATGTATCCTTCGTCACGGATGTATCCTTCGTCACGGATGTATCCTTCGTCACGGTAGAATGTGACGATGGGAAACATGAAACTGGCGAAGGATACGATAATAAAATAAGTATATTTTTATTATATCAGTGTTATTTTTTAGTTAATTAAGTTGATTAATTTGGTCAATTTCCTAACCAATTTTTTTTATATCATAAAACACAAAAAACCACCTAATTTTTCGCAAATCAGACAAAAAAGATCAACTTTTTTTTAAATTTTTTTAAAATTGGTATTAGGAGAACATAATATAAATATTATTTAAATAATAATTTTAATTTTATTATGTATTTAAATTTAATTTAAACATTTTTTTCTGTCTGGATTTAGTAATCCGCAAAAAAATATTGGTTTTAATATGAAACCGAACTGCTGGTCTGCAGATACTGAATCTATGATAATTTTCCTACATTCTAGTCGCATGAAATCTACGAAATGGCTCTGTCAATTTTTTCTTCTGGTTGAGACCTAAAAAGTAGAACCACCCATGTACGTTGTAAATACTTTGGAGCTGTTGTTAATTTGAGCAAATTTGAGTATTACCTTCTGCTGATACATACCTAAATCACGTAATCTTCGATTTGTAAATGTCACCGAGCCTTAATAAATGCGTAGATATGTATATTGACAGATTTACTTAAAAGATATTAGACGAATTATTATAGGGTGCCCGAGAAAAACCATGGAATACTTCAGTATTTCTACTACAGTGCCCGTCAAAATGCTACAGAAAAGAAATTTTTGTAATGTGTAGGATTCCGTAAAAAAATAAAAAAACGCCGTGAGCAGCGGGGCCCCATCACGGTAGTCAAATTTTCCCCTTCATCTTCGGTATTGAATGTCTACAAGCGAAATGTGATTGAAAGTCTACAACCGAATTGTCATTTTGTTGGTTTCAAAACTGGTGATGAGTGTTCGGCTGATCGAGGCTTTAAAAAAAGGTTTTAAGTATTTAAGGGCTGTATCTCAGTAAATTTCAATTTTGTGCCGAAAACAGGTAGCAGCAAAAAAGCCAACACAATTCGTACGAGGACATTCCTGCCCATGTTTATCCGCTAATTGCCTTTATGTTTTAGTTTTAAAAATTAAAAAAGGACCTTAAATAGTAAACTGGAAGGCCTTTATAAAGATATTTTTTCTTTCCAAAAAAATCCAAAATTTCTATTTTATAAATACTAAAAATCCAAAATTCCTAATTTATAAATAAACAGTGACTTTAATAACATTTTTAAATTACTTAATATGTATGTATTTCATTTGTTATAAAAGTACATTTTTTTTAAATTTTTTAAAATTACTATTCGCCTACTTGTATTTAGAATAAAAATAATGCATTTAAAACACATTTAACAATACCATCGAATTGGGATGTAAAAATGAGAGAAGTGGGGGGAAAAGTAATGTGGAATCCCTAAAAGGCACTAGCTGGATACTAACTCAATACACGTATAAAAATTTCAGCCCTCCAGGTTTCCTTAGAGAGTCTCTAGACGTGTTAGAAAACAAGCAAAAAAATTAAGGAAATATTGGCGTAAAAATCGTGGGGGTAAGGGTTAAAAGTTGAAACCTCCAAAAAACAGTGTCTGGCTATTAGCTTAACCTGTACACCAAATTTCAGCCCTCTAGGTTTATTTGGGGAGATTTTGACCAGAACGAAACTGTTAAAAAACAAGAAAAATCATGTTCTTTTGGGTATAAAAATGGTGGGGGTAGGGGTTAAAAGTCGAGACCCCCAAAAGGCACCCCCTTGATACTAACTCAATCCGAATACAAAATTTCAGCCCTCTAGGTTTATTCGGGTGACCTGTGCGAGTGAAATAAACTTCGAAAACGTCGAAAATGCATGAAATTGTAGCTTAAAAATGAGGGGGGTGGGGGTAAAATATTAAAACCTCCAAAAAGCACAACCTAGGTACGAACTTTATCAACACACCAAATTTCAATCCTCTACGTTAATTCTGGGGGGCTGGGGGCCTGTTAGATCCAGCGAAAATCGTTTTTCCCCCCTCTACTCCCACCATATCATCCTAGGAAGCTGAATTTTGGATATGTTGTAGATAATTGACCGAAACATTATTTAAAACCGGTTTGGAAAAGTTTTATTGCTTTTACGCCCCCACCACCCCCTTAAAGGTCGGGTCAGAAAAAAAAATTGCCCAAAATTTGACCCCACTTTGATAATATGAGGTGCCTCGAAAATGAGCCCCATTTACCAAATTTCATCTCTTAACTTCCATAGGGGGGCCCTACACAAATTAAAAGGTGGCGGGAATATATATATATATATATATATATATATATATATATATATATATATATATATATATATATATATATATATATATATATATATATATATCAGACATTTTTTTTTCTACATATTCGTGTTCTACGGGTCCGAAAACGGATAGCGCCCCTACTCTCGCCTCTCGCAGCTCTTATCGTATAGACTGTATAAGTCTAATTTTTCGGAGAAAATTCGACTAATAAAAATATTTAATTGTGTCTATTTACTGCTCACTGGTACTGGTACAGAGCCCTAATTGTGCGAGTCCAACTCACTCTTAATCAACTCTGGCGTAACAGTCCAACCTAACAGGGGTTGTTTCAAATACCTATATTTCAAAATTTGGAAAGGACAATGGGCAAAACTCTATGGGGAGCTGCCCCCTAGTTCCCAAGGTTGAGACCGATGCCGATCGATAGCCCTGATCAAGTAGTCCAACTTTGTCAATGGGCACGTTCATGAAGAACCTGGCCTTTGAACGTCATAGGGCGTCAAATGTACAAAAAGTCTGCACGTAGCCTAGCCTCGCTTTTTCACGTGGCCTACGGCAGAAGACGTGCCGAGTGGCTTCAAACCTGTACATTGGGAGTATCCAAAGAGGAGTTTGAGAGTCCTACCGGTGGCGATTTCTGGCAGACCCCTTGATAGATTGCCGAAATAAGGTAGTCCGAAGTGCACCCCCGAAGGGGACCCTAATGCCCGCTACGGGACAACACACATCATTTCCTTAAGAAATGACCACGTGGCGTATGCAAAACTCATTGAACGCCAGGTTCTCCATACCTAAAATGGGTATATTTGTGACCTACTAGGAAGGGGCTTTCAAAAAATACATATCTCACCAGTGGGCGCTGGGGGGCAATTTTGTGCATTGTTCTCTATTTTAAAAGATTTTTCTGACGATATTCCACATACGATAATCCCATTTTTCTTCAATATAAGAAAGTATCTTGAGAAATTAAGAAAAAAAGGTAAAACGTAAGATAAACTAGACAAATTTTGAGGTGTTTCTTCGGAACCCTAAAAGGACCTCCCAATTATATATGTATTACCAATAAAATACATATATAGACGCTTTAATTGAATTTTCATCAGTCTGGACGAGTAGAACCACTAAACTGACTATACCACCATGAACTAATATACATACTGTATCACTGATTTTGGGGCCAAATACAGCTGCTGAGTGTACAGTCGCCAATCACGTAGTTTAGCGTGAAATATACAAAGTGGTCCAGAATTATGTACCATAATTGGTAGAGCTCGTAGTACATTCAAAAATAATGGTACCTTTTCATGTACACTTTTTTTCAAAACTCAATAATAAGGGAGATACAACTTTGTCAAGGGGTGAAACGGAAACCACTATTTCTTAAATATTTTCCAAACGCTTTTGAATAACGGATTGATATTTTAGGGGTACTTATTTTGCGTTAGAAGTATTAAATTTATGTCAACATTTATTCCACCACTCATGACTAAGGGGTGGTTTTGGGTGGTAGGCGTGAGTTATCACGTCTTTTCTTTTTTAATTTGCAATTATTTAAACAAAAGCTCTGATAATATAATTCCTCAGACAATTTCACGCAAAAAGGTATACTTGTTACACTTCGATAAATATTACCGTTTTTGAGTAATTTAACCCTAGAATCATACGTACACGTCAAAACGACGTACGAACTTCTCTACCTGCTCCAATACTTCAACTTGTTGTTACTTGTTTGCCGTGAGATATCTGTTATCTAATTTATTTGTTATTATAACACACCACATATATTTATTTTGTTTATAGTCATTGTCGTTTTGTTTGTATTGAAATAGTGTCCGTCAAAAGGACGTCGATGTATGATTAACGTATGTTTTTTTTGAAGATTTTGTACACTACATATAAAAGTTTTCCTAATTTTTTTTTAAATTTATTAAAGATATGGAGGTTATAATTAATTTATTCAATGATTATGATAATGTGAAAGATGATTACAGCTGTTTGACTTATAGAGACGACATAATACTGAAGTTTTAATATATTGAATCGAAAACTAAAGAATGCATTTCGAATGACTTAATAAAAGATTAACAATTTATTTTGTGGAAAATATTTTAATTTTTATTATTTTTTGAGATCTTATCCGAAAAATTACTAACAAATTTTAGAAAATTTACAAATGTGCCTAATGGGGAAATAGCTACATATCTATAGGAATATCTATGACTTAGAACTTCCACTGACTCATAATAGTTCATAAATTAATTATTACAATTGATGCATTTATCTATTTTTTAATTTTTATAATGAAAATATGCTTTGATAAAAAAATTAAAAAAATTAATAAATATTTACATTAAGAAATTTTTCCAAATCCAATTTTTTTAAATATTTTGTTCGCTTTTGTAGTATTGTTATGTAAAAAAAATGTTTTTTGCAAATAAACTCTAAAACTCTCCGTAAAAAGTCCATCCGTCAAAACGACTTCGATGTATGATTAACGTTTCTCGTAGACCAACGTATGATTCTAGGGTTAAAGTAGAAGTATTGATTTCCAAATTATCCCCTAATCATAAGTGATCGAATAATTGATACCATAAATTTAATTATCTTAATGTTCATACGCCTAAAAAATTTAAAAAAAAAGTCAGTTTCATTCCACCCCTCTACATTTTACCCCTCTGTTTTATCAACCCTTATTATTGAGTATTGAAAAAATGTGTAGATGAAAAGGTACCATTATTTTTGAACATACTATCAGCTCCAGTAATTACGGTACATAATTCTGAACCAGCCTGTACATGTATGTACTTATTTTAAATGGAGTGAATAAAATGGTTTTATATCCGGACTCAAATCACTTCACCGTACATATTAGGCTGCTCGTACATTGGATGCGGAAACGTGCGAAATTTAATTCAGGCGAATACGCATGAAAACGAACGAACGATTCAAACAGCTGTGAAGCTAGTATATATAGTCTCGTTCGTCCGTTTCCGTGCGTTTGCGATCAAGTCCAATTTTGTTTGGATTTTGTCGCGCGAAAAAGTCCGTTTCATGAGATTTTTATTTTTATTGTGTAAAAACTGAAGGTAAATTACAATTATGACTATGCACCTTTACATATTACGTGCCATAAATTGTTTTTTACGTATTTTTATAGCATCTATAGCTTGAGAACAAAAAAATTAAAAAGAAAAATACTGACGAATATTAGGCTAGTGGACGGGGGCAGCAGTCATATCATTTCGGACGAACGACAAACGTGCGTAATCGTCGGAATCGAATTCCGTAAGTTGTCCGCAACCAAATGGACGACCAGCCTTATGCTACCCACATACAGTTCTACAACACTGTATAATACTTCGAGCTTTATAGCTCCCTTTTCTCTGTGTGTGTGTATATATGTAACTTTGTGATGTAACTTTTACCTACAATCAATTAAACTTATTCAGTTCCATTGATGATGATCAATTTATCAGAATGCTATGCTATTCGTGCGTTTAATACAAAAAGGCAACATTACATGTAGCTATACAGAATGATTCACAAGTAATTTGACTTTTTTAAAATGGAAATACAGTGGCCATCCAATGATACGTACTCCGATTTTACGTAGTGACGTCAGCGATTTAGTGGGGTTTCTCCTCTCACAGATATGTTATTGTTTCTCTGTGTTAGTGAAAATTTATGTACCAAGCCAGAGTCAAGGCCGTAGGTAATATTGTCTGATGGTCTCGTAACCTTTAAAAATTTTAAAATTTCATTGCAGATATACATGCACCTATTCTGTATACGTAATATGCAAAATGCAAATGCAAAATGAGTAACGTAAAATTCTAGAATATTCTAATCGTCAACTAGCAGAGATATCAAAAAACAGACTTCACCGTTGAATTGGTCATTAAAAATGAGATTAAACAGTATAGTTCGACAAAAATTCTAGAATGTTCTATTTGTCAACTAGCAAAGATATTGAAAAATCAATTGTACCATTTAATTGTCCATTGAAAAAGAGGTCAAATGACACATTTTGACAAATATTCTAGAATATTCTATTCGTCAACTAGCAAATATATTCAAAAACAGACGTCACCATTGAATTGGCTACCAAATAAGAGACCAAATAACACATTTTGAGAAATGTTCTAGAATATTATATTTGTCAACTAACAAAGATATTGGAAAATCTACTCCACCACTTAATTGTCCAACCGAGGTTAAACTAATGTAAACCAAATGTCCGATTTTGACAAACAATTTTTGCTATTTAACGAATAGAATATTCTAGAACATTTATCAAAAAGTGCTATCCCGTCTTTTATTCGATTACCAATTAAATGGTGCAATCGATTTTTCGATATCTTTGTTAGTTGACGAATAGAACATTCTAGAATTTTTGTCAAAATGCGCTGCTTAATCTAATTTTTAGTGCCCAATTCAATAGTGAAGTTTGTTTTTTGGTATCTTCGCTAGTTCACAAGTAGAATATTCTAGAATTTTTGTTAGCTTCCGCTATTTGGCGTCTTTTACGCTGATGAATGCGATAGTGAAGTTGATTTTTCGACAGTTTTCTAAAAGTCGTCACTCATATTCATTAGTATAACATTCGATTTCCTTTGTCTACAAAACCGAATTTTAGGTATAAATTGTCTCTTAAGATAATATTGTTTTAAATAAATTCAGATAAATAATATTTACCAATCCCCAAAACAAAAGTTTACCGACGCCCCTGATCTTCCGATTTTACGTACTTCCCCTTAAATTTGCACCGACCACTACGTAAAATTGGACTTGTGGTGTAAAGAGAGTACCTCTTCCCACGCCAAGATTTAACACTACTACCGAACGAAACCGTCGATTTTGACGAAGTAAATGCGCTATGACGCCGCCAGCACTATAGTGACAAGATTGCTGAGACAGCCATTCTTTTGAAACATACCCTTTGCAGTTCGCTTCCGCGGTCAGATTTTAATCTTATCTTGAAAAAGGGTCGTAGGTTAGTTCGCTCCCGACTTGTTATCTACTGACAGGTAAAATTAATTACTTAAAAATATTCAAACTGATACATATACAGCCATTCTTTAGTTACGGACATGACATTTTCACGCACATTTACACGCCTTCTCATAAGAAAAAAAAATAGAAGTTACTGTTTTCTTATAAATTTTCAATACTAGACAAATGTGTACACAATATTTGTAATAAATATAAAACAACATAACATTATTAGTTTTAATGCTAGATATATGTTACGGACGTGACAAAATGGTACTTTTTGTCACGTCCATAACACAAACTCTATTAGCTCTAGCATTAAAACTAATAATGTTATGTATTTTATTTTCAGTACAAATATTGTGTAAACATTTGTCTATCTGCTTAGTATTGAAAATTTATAAGGAAACAATAATTTTTATTTTTTTTCTTATGAGAAGGCGTGAATATGTGCGTGAGAATGTCATGTCCGTAAAAAAAAAGAATGGCTGCAGATCAATTTTTTTTTTAATAACTCAATAACCATTCACCGGTAGTGAATCGCAGTGGCAACTAGAAACCCTGATTTAATGCGAATGCAACATGTCCTTGACGATTTTTTTTTTAAAATATACTTAATCTATATATACAGGGTGTAAAAATAATAACTCTCGTTCTTTGAAGGGGTGACTCACAGCACCCTATAGACACTAAAACCATAGGAATTTTTTCGGAATTAACAGTTTGAGAAAATCGCAAATTAACTGGCAAAGTACATGATGTTTCAAAATTTTCCTAAGTACGGTCCTATCTAAATAATGCATAAATATTAATTCTTAATATCAAAGGTAGAAAACAATTTTATTGATTAAAATTCAATGATTTTTTTTTTTAAAAACAGGAAATTTATCTTACAAAAATGAGATGGTCAGAGCCGGATTTTAAAAAAAAATTAAGGGACCCTCGTTTGTTAACCCATATTTTGTATCAAATTTTTTTCTGTTAAAAAACAGTTTTGGCTCAAATTTATTGATGCGTGAAATCTATCCACTATTTTTGTAGCGAAATTTATATACTACTTTACACCCTGTATAATCTTGGTAATGGAATTAATCATATTTATTAATAATAATATGTAATGCGTTTTAACGTCCGTTCTTGACACTTTGTTCTCTATAACAGACGCCATCCACATCATTATTTGTATCTTTTTATGTATTCAAACATACACTTAACAATATTTTTTACATAATACATTTTATGTAGCCAACTTCTTTAAACCTAGAATCATACGTTGGTCTACGAGTCAAGTTAATCATACATCGGCGTCGTTTCGACGAATGGACTTTTTACGGGGAGTTTTAGAGTTTATTTGTAAAAAACATTTTTTTTACATAACAATACTACAAAAGCGAACAAAATATTTAAAAAAATTGGATTTGGACAAATTTCTTAATATAAATTAATATTTATTAATTTTTTTAATCTTTTTATCAAAGCATATTTTTATTACAAAAATTAAAAAATGGATAAATACATCAATTGTATCATAAAACATGTCTTTCAAATAATTAATTTATGAACTATTATGAATCGGCGGACATGTATGACTCTACAGAATGTGAAATTTCTCGGTCACAAATATTCCCGTAGATATGTAGTTAGGCACAATTGTAAATTTTCTAAAATTTGTTAGTAATTTTTCGAATAAGATCTCAAAAAATAATAAAATTAAATTATTTTCCACAAAATAAATTGTTAATCTTTTCTTAAGTCACTTGAAACGTATTCAGTATATTAAAACTTCAGTATTATGTCGTCTCTATATAAGTCAAACAGCTTTAATCATCTTTCACATTATCATTATCATTGAATAAATTAATCATAACATCCATAATATCTTTAATAAATTTTAGAAAAATTAGGAAAACTTTTATATGTAAAGTACAAAATCTTTAAAAAAAAAAACATACGTTAATTATACATCGTCGACAAATTGACGCACACTATTTTAATCTAAACAAAACGACAGCAACTATAAACAAAATTGATACGTTTTTTGTGTTATCATAACAAATAAATTAGATAACAGAAGCTTTTTAGAACAGACAAGCTATGACACGTTGTAGTACTACTGGTTAGTGTTAAAGGAACTGTGCCATGGATATTCATCTGAAATTGTGAAGAGGAATTGATGGTAAAGAGGAACCTTAATTTTGATGCGGATGCAACACGTACTTGTCGATTGTTTTCTTTTTAATATACTTAATCCATAAATATAATCTTCGTAATGGAATCTATAATATTTATTAGATAATATAATATAAAAAATAATCGATAAGGAGTTACAAGAGGGTGGGTGGGGGTGGGTGGCGGTGGTGAGTATATAATACAATAAATTTCGTGGGACTTTTCATTAAATTGTTCCCGTGAGATCAAAATATTATGTAATTTATGACATACGATGTGAATGATGTAATTTCTGACATTAAATTTTTTTTAGTTTTTTTTTTAAGTACTACTTCAAAATTTAATTTCAATTTAATCGAGTTTAGATATTATTAAATCACATGATGATACATAAGTATATATATAAGTCACATAACTGGTTATCTTTTGGAGTACATGTATAAATTTTCACAAAACTATCATCAAATAAATTTAGAAATTAATTTAGACGAAAGCTTTTGTATATCATATGTATATCGATTGCTGCACACTCTAGTGGCAACTTCAGCAAGTTTAACAAAACGATCACGTTAGTGCAGTTCTGATTGTCATCATATACTCTATTCCCGATTCACTCACTCTCGCGCCTTTTCATCCCCCTGTGTTCCTCTGTGTCGTTCCCATGAGTTAGTTTCTTCCGGTGGAGGTCAAAATCTCTAGTGTGTCCTTGATGAAAATGATTACTATACTTACTAATAAACTTTGATAAAATTGTTAAAGAAACAAAACAAAAAATATTATAATTTCCTTCAAGTAACTGCAGTAAAACCCTAGTAAAGAGTAATCCTATAGGAGCCTGATCCACGCGTCTGAATGAAGATAATTTAAAATTTACTAACAATTTGAATTGTTTTTTCATTTTTACCATGGAAAAACAGTTAGGACAGATTTTTACAGCGAAAAAAATGGTACAAAACGTTTCATTGGTCATTTCACTGTAAGTAAACGCGATAAAAACAAAACAAAAATTCGTATTGGTAAATTTAACCGAATTTAGAAGCATAGTAACAATATATTAAATAATAATATGAATTACTAATGTATTTTATTCGCTAAAATTGTCTTACCGTATTACACTTGAGTTTTATATTTTTTTCTGAATAAATTTGTGTTTTCTGCAGTAACTCAAATTTTTTGCCTAAAAAGCAATTTAACGAGAAGAACTTCGCTGTTGCGTTTTTGTTAGTTGACAGTTCTTCTCATTAAATTGTTAGGCAAGAAATTTTCGTTAGGCAAACTCAAATTTATTCGAAAAAATACACTTTTTACTCGTTGTAAGCAATTTGAAACAGAATCATATATTTTACTCCTTTTGGATAATAGAATTCACCTCTACGTAAAAAGAGTAAGGCATATGGTTCTATTTCAATTTTTGAGCTGCTTACAATGAGTAAAAAGTGTACAAACTCTCCTGTAATAGGTAATATGTGATTATTTTTTTTAAAAAACCTTAGAAATTGTAAATAGAATGATAGATTGAAGAAACCAAAAGCAAATTATAGGTTTCCGAAGTAATTATTTTCACTTTTACTAAAATTTAAATTGTGGGACAACTATAGAAAAGCTATTTCTGTAGAATTAATCATATTTCTAAACAGAATTTTGTTATTTTGACTGTAAAAATGAAAATTTCACTTCGAAATCATCCAAATTTAACCAATCACCCTAATCAAAATCACTTATACATATGAGGTCTGAATTGAGAAAAAAGAATTATTTTAATCTGATGACGTCACTAAGTCTACTAAAATTTTTCAGGGCATTAAAACTGTAAATTAAATGATAAAATGATGAAATTATAGATGAATTATAGGTTTTTGAAGTCGTTCTAAGTGTCGGAGAATTAAAAAGGGACTTCTGTGGAATCAATTATGTTACTACAAGAAATTTCGAGATTTCGATAACAAAAATGAAAAATTCACATCCAAATTACCCTAATTTAATTACACACACTAATTCAGATCATTTTCATAAAATTTTATCAAAAAAAAAAAAATTTAATTTTGACTAATTCTCTAAGCTTTCTAGAAAATTTAATTACCTGTATGCTAGTGTCTACCCACTGTTCAAATTTTTCTAAATCTACTCTTGAAAAGTTAAAGGGAGGAAGGGTACAATCAAAACCTCATTTTAAAACGCAATATTTCGCAATATTCTGGGGCTTAAAAGGAGATTCGCTAAAAGAAAAGAGAAATCGATTTTTTTTCCTCCTAATTATGTTCCTTAAGGTGTTAGAAATATTCTCTTAAAATTTTATTTAAAAAAAAAATCAAAAGACAAAAAGTTATGAGAGTTTTAGTGCATGTACTTTATTATAATTCAATTTAAATAGAAAACTTTAAATTGGTTTTTTCTCGAAAGTACATTTTTCGACATGGTTCCTCATGTATTTCAAAAAGTGTTTGAGGCATCGACATAATTTCAAAGTGTATATTATTCCTCGATACCGTCATTTTGGCAGGAACTAGGATCTTTTGGTTCCGTAATATATTTTCAAAATGGCGGCTGTTTATAGTCGAGAAAAAGCGGTGATTGTTATTAAAAGCTTTTATTTAACTTGCTATGTTAGTATGTTGGTTTAGATCAAATCCTGAAATTAAAATTTAGACAGGTTCTAATAATTGAGCTAGAGGTTTCAAATTTTTCATACCTGTCTAACCTTGATGACAATGCAATATTATGTAATTTGTTTTGCCCTAAATCGTCCTAAATAACAATTTTTGATTTTTAGTCCTGTGCAACTTTTTGACATTTCGAATTGTCAAATATTGTTCATTGATTTTACATTGCAATTTTTTGTTTCCATAGTTAAGTTTGATTACTTTAAGTTAACCGATTAAAATATAGGTAAAAAAATTTAATTACTTCTTTAATTTTTTTTAAAATTAATTGTGATCCGACTAAAAAGTAGAAAATAAATTAAAGTAAAAAAAATATTTTTTAAGAAAAAGCTTTTATTTAAAAATGGGGTAAAAAAAAATAAAATAACTTTTGAGTGAAGTTTAAGGCAATGTGCAACACTATTTATAAACGCTTGAGGCGTTTAATTAGGTTTGGTAACTACTGAAAAGTTAAATAGCTATACTTCCAAAACATCAAAAACAGAAATAGTTAATGATAACCCCTCAAGCTTTTGTGAATTGTGTTGCATATTGCTTCAAAATTCACTCAAAAGTTATTTTATTTTTTTTACCCCATTTTTAAATAAAAGTTTTTTCTTAAAAAACATTTTTTTTTTACTTTAATTTATTGAAAATTTATTTTTAAAATGCAATTTCTCGCTGATTTTTTCTCTTAGATCATAGTTAGTGCCATAACTGTACGAGTATATATATATATATATATATATATATATATATATATATATATATATATATATATATATTTAGAAAATTCTTGATTTTCTGATATTGGTTCACTGGGGATTTCAGACCGCGAGGAACCATCAAGGTGAACAAATCTCCCAGTGTCGACTTCAAAGCCATTAATACTCAAATTATTTTTGAATTTAATAAAAAAAAAAATTGTTAACTCAAAACATGCAGAAACAATGTTGTATATTTAGTTTTTTTTTTTAATTAAATAAAAAAAAAATAATAAAAAAGGTGGATTTTTGCTGTTTTTTTGGCGAATCTCCCCTTAATATTGGACTTCATTTTATTTAGTTCTTTTAACAACGTCACTGAAAAATCCCCACTGTTCAATACGCGGGCAAATATTTCACAAAATTTCTAAAAATTGTGAAAATCTGACAGACTCACAAAAAAACATCGCTTCTTTGAAACCCTAAAAGAGAAACGAAATAATCAAATCCCCCTCCTGTGTGCCTCTTGTGTCTAAAAGCTCGACACACACAATATTTAACTTTCATTTCATTAAAAATTTCACATAAAAAGCTTAAAATTAACAAGAGGCAATCATTTTCTACAAAAAAAAAAAAACGATTATATTAAAGCTCAAAACGCACTGGCCGTTTACTAAAAGCTCATAATTTTTTTATTAACACTCCTGCGGCTTTAAATAAGCACGCAGAGCATTCAATTTTACAGTCACTGAACATAAAGACTGGTCCTTGTGATGGTTTTTTTTTTTTAAAAGAATTCGTAGAAAAAAATTGACGTAAAAACCAGTCAGACACTATAAGATTTATATTTGACATTATGTATTTAAACGCTTGATGCCATCATCACTAATAACAAAATATATATCACAACTACTTACTGTACCATTCAAAAATTTCGGGATATCATCTACCATTAAACTACATAATATTTACAGTACGGTATCAACAATGGTAATACATATTCAGTTTCATTGCAGGAGCTGACTATTGAAGAAGTAGGTAGGTATAGTATAATTGAAATAGTGTCCCGCAAATTTTTGAATGGTACTGTAGACATGTAAGTTTAACAAATAGATAACATAAATCATCACACTTTGGGGCATATATATATATTTGAGGTATACCTTTTTAGCATATTTGGAACGTTTGGGAATATCAATTTTGATAAAATCTATGTAAGTATAGTAAAAATTATTTTTAACGATACGTATGCGTTTATTTGGATTGGAGGTTCTTGTCTCAGTTATCGCAAATTTCAGCTAAGAGATGGTACTGCAGGTAGGAAAGTCTATATATACTGTGTGAGTTTTTCGAGAGTTGCCATTTTGATTACAGCCAAACCGTTGATTTAATCGAAAAATTGTTCAAATAAGAGTTGTAGATATCGACGGGGGCAACCGATTGCTATAATCAGGAGCTTTATAGCTCTTATGGTTGTCGAGCTATGACACAATTTTTCGATAAAACTGATCTAATGCATTAATTAACAACATAAATGAGCAAAAAAAATTTTTTTACCCAAGTTCAATTTTTTAATTTTTCTTTAATTTATCAGTTAGGCGGTAAAAATATGCTTATGTACTTGAGACTACTTCAACGGATAGTGTTTTTCTTGGTTACTTTTCCATTACATCCAAGAAAAGAACCTTTTCCAGTACCATTTCTATCATAAAAATTTGGTTGTAATAGAAATGGCAACTCTCAAAAAAATCACATGATATATGTGAATTATATTTTTGAGTAACCATAACAACAAATTCTCCTACTTTTTACTAATTTTCTCCCAGTCACGATTTTTTCAGTTTTTTGGCAATAAAAAACAAAAATTTAAATTATCAAATTTTTTGATAACGCAGTTCTCCGATAACAATGGAAAATATTGTAATAAAATGTCGTCTCTTTTAATATAAATAAAATAAATTGAAGGGAAAATTTTCAGAGTCCGGACCGCTTGGACCTCCCCGGTTATCGCGTCTCTGTTGAAAAGAGCCCATTTTATGTTATCTAGACTACAGCTTATGTAGTTTATACCCACTTTCTTTTTATATTGACGCACCATGGTGTATGAATTCGCCTCACCTATAGACAATTTTTTGTTAATCAATTTATAAAAAAAAAATTTAAGCACAATACAGCTTTCATTTTTGGTACATATATTGTCAAAAAAAAAACGCCAAATATTTTGTTACCAGTCCCTACTTTATATATATATATATATATATATATATATATATATATATATATATATATATATATATATATATATAACTGTTTTTTTTGTACAGTAGTTTCTTTATAAGATTTCAAAACGCGCGTTATTTTTAAAAATTCTAAACAATGCGCCTGTAAAATAACAAAATACAAAAATGTCACGTACACCGCTTGTTTTTGATGGCTAACTCATAACTGACAAAATTCAGTAGCATAAACTGATCTGTGACCTTGTACCGTCATAACACTGATGAAGAAATATCGAGAGGCAGCTCTGTCTAGATTCGCCCCTACTGTCTAGGTTCGCCCCAACTGATAGTACTCTTAGTATGTAAAATACGTATTTATTTTTATTATAAACAAAGAAAAAAATACATTAAAAAAGAAATTTTTCTCATTGATGTCATGCCCCTGCACCCTAACTATACAGGGTGTAAAATAAATAACTCTTGTCCTTTTGTGGGGTGACGCACAGCACCCTATAGACACTAAAGCCACAGGAATTTTTTCGGAATTTACAGTTTGAGGAAATCACAAATTGATCGGTTTTCTAAGTACGGGCGGCCCTGACTAAATTATGCATAAAAATTCAATAAAATTTTGTAAAACATGTTTTGGTCGTAAACGTGTTTCCCAGACTTTTTTTTTAAAAACAAAAAATTTACCTTACAAATTTGAGATGGTCAAAGCCGGATAAAAAAAAAATTTAAGGGCCCCTTTTTTGATCCATATTTAGTATTAAATTTTCTTCAATAAAACTTTTGATATAACAAAGCCGCAACCTTCACCATAAAGAGTTGTCACTGTAGCACATTACTACAGTAATATCTTATACTTTCACTATCATATATATCTAGCTAATGCTTACAGCTGAGTCTCTCTACCGTCGATAAAACAATGAATGTAGGCACGCCAGCAGGTAAGTGGGGTAGCCGTATTAGGTGGGAATATTAGGGTTATTTATAGCTTATTTGTACATTATTATTCTCCGTGTCCTCTTATCCTTAAATAAATGGAAGGGATATCATCATTGGGACAAACGACGGACAGAACTATACAAACGTAAGGAATGTGGATAGAGAAAAAAGATGGATACCAGCAGGTCACACGCAACACGCGTGCGACATGCGTACCTATATATACATATATATACAGCGTGAGTAATGTAAGAATTGATATAATACTTTGTTTACTGATTCTAGCAAAATTGATTCCAGGATTGTTTGCTAACGTTTACTGTTTGTCTAGACTTCTAGAGGAGTTATATGTTTAAAAATTTATTTTAAAAATTATTTTTCCACTGAAAATTATCAGTAATACTAAAATTATTGGGTACAGTTCAAATTATGGATCCATTTCAACAAGTATGTGTATGTGTAAGACATACTGTGTAACAAAAAGATACCCTCGCTGCAGGCTGTCTATATTTTTCAAATATTTAAATTTGTAAATATATAAATAGTGATTTGATTTTGAATTCGATTCGTTTCCAAGCCGAAACTAGAGCTACCTATATCAAGTGATTAATTGACTGATTAATGAATGAAAAAAATTAAAGTAAAAAAAATATTTTTTAAAAAAAAGCTCTTATTTGAAAATGGGCTAAAAAAAATAAAATAACTTTTGAGTGAAATTTGAAGCAATATGCAACATAATTTATAAAAGCTTCAGGCGTTATCATTAATTATTTCTGTTTTGGATATAAGTGTAGCTATTTTGCTTTTCAGTACTTACCAAACTTTATTAAACGCCTCAAGCTTTTATAAATTATGCTGCATATTGCTTCAAGCTTCACTCAAAAGTTATTTTATTTTTTTTAGCCCATTTTCAAATGAAAGCTTTTTGTTAAAAACATTTTTTTTACTTTAATTTATTTTCTACTTTTTAGTCTGATCACAATTAATTTAAGAAAAGAATTAAAGAAGTAATTTTTTACCTATATTTTAAGCGGTTAATTTACCCTAATCAGACATAACTATGGAAACAGAAAATTGCAATGTAAAATCAATGGATAATATTTGACAATTCGAAATGTCAAAAAGTTGCATAGGACTAAAAATCAACAATTTTGGTTTTGAGGCGATTTAGGACAAAACTAATTATATTATACAATATTGCATTGTTATCAAGGTTAGACAGGTATGCAAAATTTGAAACCTCTAGCTCAATTAGAACCTGCCTAAATTTTGATTCCAAGATTTGATCTAAACCAACATACTAACATAGCAAGTTAAATAAAAGTTTTTAAAAAAAAACTGTAATTTGTTTAATAAAAGCCATACATCTGCCCATTTTTTACCTTAAAAAAAGTATTAAAATGGTGTAATGTATACGTATTTTTGTCTGCCACTGTATTTGATTTTTTAAAAGACATCAATTATCGATTGAATTTACTGAACTTAAACAACTTATGAGAATGAGAATCAGATTAAAAATGCTCCCCGACTGAAACTCAGTTCCTGTTTTTATATCGTTCGATTGTGTGACTACGTGATGACTTCCCACTATTTGGGCCTCTGATCTTTGGAAGCGTCACTCATCGGGTTATTAAAATGACCGTCTAACCATCTGTATCCAAACTAAGTATTTCTTTCGTTTCTAAGAAGTGGTACATATTATGGTATATCGTTCGATAAATTCAATCGATAATTGATGTCTTTTAAAAAATCAATACAGTGGTCGACAAAAATATGTATACACTACAATGGAATACTTTTCAATAATTAACCAAGAAAAACCATAAGAGGTAATTTTTATGAATATGATTTTTTTGAAAATTTCATAGTAGGGTTATAATTAATTTTTTTTATTATTATTTTGTAAAATCTAGTAAACAGACAGCGTAGTAGGATCGAAGAAGTTAAGAAAAAATAAGCCGCCTGCGGTGAGGATACCTTTTTATTATACTGTATGCCTTATATATATACGCGAACATGTTAAAATGGATCCATAATTTAAACCGTACCCAAATTATTATAACTCGTCATCAACAGTTTAATTCAAATAACGCCACAGCGAACGAAATAAGCTGGAAAAAACAACATCAAATAATTCTTATTCTTTAAAACTTATTTGTTTTTTGGATTAAATCAACAAACAGTTTAGCCCCAATCAAAAATGGGGTAACTCTCAAGTGATTCATCCCTGTATAAATAATTTCTGCGTTGTGCGGTATGTGCTGATATTGTGTCTTCAACACGAGAAAATCATGTCAAATAAACAGGCTAGAAATAAGCTTACTTCGTTTTTTTCTTATGTCCATGCTAACAATGCTAACTATAACCAAGTGTTGGGGTACATATTCACTGAAGATGATCAAACAACACCCCCACAATTATGACAAATGAATGTGGTGGTGCTTTTTCTTGATTTCGTATTTTTTTTTCTTGATGTAAGAATATGAAGGTAAAATATCCTTCTGGGATAATTAAAATTAATCTTCCACGAAAAAAAAAATATTTAGGGTACCGTATAGTGGGCAGTCGATAGAGTAAATTCTATCAATTTTATCAGGAATACAGAATTAAATTTTCTAACAAGGGAACGGCACAGCCTTGGGGTCGCTGATATAGCTGAGTTTTTTTTTTTGGTGATAGAGTATACTTAATATGTTAATATCTCAAAAAAAGCGTGCACTATTCGGAAAAACCTGAAAAAACAATATTTAAAAATTTTAGTGCAGCCAGTGTACTTAATAAGCTTAAAAAAGATTGTAGTACATAAGATGCGAAGTGGATTGGAGGTAAGGTTCTTGTCTCACAATAGAATGGTCCTACGTTCGAAACCGTCTCTGTTCAACAAAACTTTTCTGTATTAATTTTTTTTTTATCAACAAAAATATTATTTATTTATGAAACACTAAAAGCTTTTTCCAATAAAAATATATGATTGTATTATGAAAGATTGTAAAAATCTACTTAATAAATTTCTAACACTGACTGACTGACTGACTGACAGACAACGCACAGCCTAAACCGTTGGGTTTAGAAGAATGAAATTTTGCACAGGAGTTCCCTATGTAACGTAGGTGACCACTAAGAAAGGATTTTTGAAAATTCGTCTCCTAAGTGGATTAAATAGGTGATGCAAATTCTTATGGAAATTCGTTATTTTTGAAGTTAGATATATAAAGATATGTTACTATGGCTATTCAAATAAATAATATTTTATATAATCCGCCAACTTCGAGAAGAAATTTCACTAGCAATAAAATTTTAAAAATTATGATTGGCTGTTAGTAATAAAGGACAACGAATATGGCAAATCAGATAAATTCATCTTTGTCTAGCTGACCTAATTTCAAAAGTCGGATTTACATACAAAAAAAAAACTTTTAAGGACAAGAAATTTATTATTAAGTGGAAATAAATTATAACTTACACCATAATACTGGACTGTTTTTTGGACGCTCTTACTTAAATCGTAAAACAAACGATTATATTTACCTTTTCATTTTCACATGTTTCTAAAACATTTAAAATTATTTCACGCCCTTGGCTATGAATGATTTTGCCTTTTTTGTTGTTTAGTATGTTAAAAAAAATTAGCAAAATTAAAATAAACTAAAATAATGTTAGCAGAACTACAACAAATACTAAAAAAAACTAAAAAACTATAGTTTTCTTTAAATAAATATAGATAAATACTATAAATACTAAAAAAAAAAACTAATGCTACTATGGAAAAACGAACACAATATAATACTAAAACACAACGAAAAACAGGAACAAAATCAAACACGAGGCGTACGAATTTAAATAAACATTCAAAATGGCTTGATACTCTAATGATTTTCCGGCAAAATCCGGACATATTGTGACACTTCAGTAGCAAACAGTTACCGTAGTGACCGTAATTTTAGAGCAGTTAAGAACAATGTAATGCCTGATCAGACATGCCCCGTTTTATTTTTGATAGTCGATCACGTTATCATATCGAAAACCACAATATAAAGAAAAAAAAATTGGAAAGTACAAAATTATGATTTTGTACATATTTTTTGATCTTACTTACATGTACTCACGTAGGAACTTTAAAAACGATGTTTAACTATATTCACTAAATATTTTGTTCCAGTGTAAAACTAACTTGCAAAATTTTATTGCCCTTATTGTCAACTCAGATTTGCTATATTATACACTGATTGACAGACAACGCACAGCCTAAACTGTTAAGTTTAGAAGGACGAAATTTAGCACAGAAGATATGAAGATTGATCTTTAGGCATTACTACTTATAAATAAAAGTCAGTTATGTAAACATTTCTGGAAATTTATTCCCTAAGGGGTGAAAACAGGAAATGAAAATTTGTATGGCAAGTTCGTCATTTTTGAAATTAGAAACGTGGAAATTGGTATTTACTTATTTAGGCTTTTGAAAAACATTGAAAGTGAGCAGCAGTGAGTACCTAATAAAATGATGTTGCCGATGGGAAATCCCATCGGGTATACGGCTAGTCTTAAATAAATTGTAAATAAAAAATGTTTTATAAATAAAAAAAGATTTTTGTAAATAAAAAAAAATTAATACAGAAAAAATTTTATTGAACAGAGTCGGTTTTGAACGTAAGACCATTCTATTTTGAGGCAAGAAGCTTACCTCCAATCCACTTCGCATCTTTCGTACTACAATCAAATTAGTCTTGGTCTTGCAGTCTTGTCTTGGTCTTGCATTTTTTTAAACTTATCAAGTACACTAGCTGCATTAAAAATTTTTAAATATTTTTTTACAGGTTTTTTCTGAATAGGATATTAACATATTAATTGTAGGTACTCTATCACCAAAAAAAAAAAAAAATCCAACTAAATTGGAGACCCCCAATTTTTTCAAACCAAATTTCATATGTTTGGGTGGAATGGTTTCCAAAATACAATACTAGTGTATAAAAATTTTGGGCACAATATTGGGCATTCGTTAACTGACTGATCAATATAGATAGTTTATCAAAAATTTAGGGTAATTCCAATCGAGCTACCGCTTTAGAATTTTTACGGTAATAAATACTAGAAAAATAAAAATAAGAATATATTTTAAGAACAGAATCATTTTAATAATAATTGAATCGAGGAAGCTATGTGTATCAACACTCATTGGCAGTGTATTTATTAAAATTTTGGTTATCGAATATAGAAAAATAAACCTATAGACTGTATTCATTAAAAAATTTCCTCTTTAAACCCTTCTCTCGTGCAGTCCCTGGTAATAAACCTTTTTTTAATTATTATTTAGAGATTCACAAACGGATTAATTTTTTATTTTCTTTTCTCATAATTAAAAAATAAAGTCGATGAATTTAGTCCCAAAATAATTCGTCAAGTCCGTATTGGATACACATTAAGTTAGGGTTCTGTAGTTAATAACTACGATTTTTCACATCTTCCAAGATAAAATATAAAAAGTTTGTGCGGTTTAGTTCCTACACAGTAAAAAAATTTGTGTTCTACGTAAAAAGAAAAATTAGTGTTTAAAATTTTTGTGTTAAATAAGTAACACAACCCTGTTTTTAATGTAACATTTCGTGTTTGTGTTAAACGAAATTAACACAAATTTCGATTTAACTGAATAAAAATGTTAACCTGTTTTGAACAATAAGGAAGTAACACAATATATGTGTGGAGCAAAAGAATGCTATAAGTATCTAACTTACATTAGAATATATATCTACCCAATTATATATAATAGAAAAGATGAGAGTAGTTCTTATTATTAAACAAAACCGAAAAATTATAAGTTTCTTCAGTTATTAACGAATATAGTTTTATTAAACGTTTAAAAATGAAACAATTTTCTTACATTTTAAGGTTATTTTGTTACAGATTCAGTTACAAAAAATCATATAAGCTTACCTACATGTAAGATTGTATATTATACAATACAATCTCAAATAAGCTTACATGATTTTTTTTAACTGAATCTGTAACAAAATAACCTTAAAATGTAAGAAAATTGTTACATTTTTAAACGTTTAATAAAACAACATTCGTCAATAACTGAAAAAACTTACAATTTTTCGGTTTTGTTTAATAATAAGAACTACTCTCATCTTTTTTATTATATATATTTTGGTAGATATATATGGATACAAGTAAGAATTATTACAAAGAACTGACTTACTTTCTGTTCTTTGAGTCTCATTTATATATGAAGAAAATCGTTATAATTTTAGACGACTTTCAAATATTTTAAACTTCAGTGGGATTAAAATATTGAATAAAAAAGTTTAACAATTAACTCTGATAAATCATTGACACAAATCTTGTATATAGATTTGACACATATGCTTTGTGTTAAAATAACACAAAAAATTGAGTGGACCGTTCTGGACATGTGAAATGTGTTAATTTTAACACAAACTTTTTCACTGTGTAGATGGGCCGCGATGTAAACGCCAACCTTATACGATTCAAGAAGTTGAAAAAATATTTAAACGCTGAGTTATGCGCACGATAACTCAAGAACGAAATAATATCTTATTTTTTACGAAATTTGTTAAAAGCGTTGAAACTCCAAAAATCTTTGATGCGTTCTTCAACCAGACAGATCCGATGTCCCAAATATGGATTTTTGGATATTTTCCGTGAAAAAAATTTTGAGTTTTTTCTCAAAATTTTCCAATATCTTACTTGAACATCATTATAAAGAAAGGAAAACTTTGCATAAAAAAGGTTGCCAAATGGATTTTAAACTATACTTCTATATGTAAACTGGTTTCCAAGAAAAACTGTTTTTAAATGGAATTTTTAAATGAAGATAAAATTTTCATCTCCATTTTTTCATCTCCAATATCTTTAAAAAGCCGATCAAATATTCTTTTTGCTATTCCGGGACTAAAAGACAGGATTTTGTCCCTCATAATATGGAGTAAGGTGCCCCTTTTAGTCTCAAGGAACTAAAAAATTCACTTTTAGTCCGAAGGAATTAAAAACTTATTTTGCTCCCGCTTTTAAACCAATCAGCAAGCACAAGTTACAGAAATTTAATTTAAATTAAATAACGTTGCTAGGTAATTGAAAATAATAAGCAAATTCAAACTTGTGTAAATAAAGACAAACAGTTGTATTGTACAATTCAGTAATTCATTTAACCAAAGTATACTTGATGGAATATTATTACATACTAGCATTTACCCGCGGCTACGCCTGCGGCGAAATTGAAATTATGGAATCCAGTTAAAACATATATAAAGTGTACTTTCATCACGTCGCTATTGCCCGTCGAGTAGGTACTGTTACTTTTTTCTTTGGAATTTTCCCACAGAAATACAATATTTTCCCCGGGTTAAAAATAGACTATAACATTCTTTAACAACATGTCAAGTTCAAATGAAATCAATGATTCTTTTTTATACTGTTTTAAATATATATTTTTCCACGGGAGTTAGATATTTTCCCGGGATAGAAAGTAGTCTGTGTCCTTTCTCATCGCCTCTGTAAACAATATGTAAAGTTTGAAATCAATCATACTTTTTTTTAATAGTCAGTTGTTATTTCATTGTTTTGTTTTAAATACATTTTCCCTTGGGAATGAGATATTTTATCGGGATAAAAGATAACCTATGTTTATCGCTGTATATCGCCGTATTTGTCTATCATCATTTTTTGTTTCATTTAAAATATATTTTTCCGCAGGAATAAAATTTCCCATGGGAAATTTCCCGGGGTATAAAGTAGTTTGTGTCCTTTCTCATCCCTTCTGTTAGCAATATACAAAGTTTGAAATCATTTATCCGTTTTTTAATAGTCAGCTGTTGTAATTTAATGAATTTTCCCTCGGGAATGAAATATTTTCCCGAAATAAAAAGTAGCCTATAACCGTCTCTGGCCCGCAAGCAACGTCTGTGCAAAGTTTCAAGTTGATTGGTTAAGCTGTTGAGGCGTGAAAGCCAGTCAAACAAACAAACAAACAAACTCACTTTCGCATTTATAATATTAGTAAGTCGATACAATTTAAATGACATTTAAGTAAGTTTTTTTTTTTTAATTTTTATAATTTTAAATTATCCCGAATTACAAAAAAATAGTACATAAATACACCACAGGACTAAAGTGTTGTTTTTTTTTTTCATCCCTCGTGTGAAGTTTGTTGCCCTCGGGCCTTTACAGGCCCTCTGGTCCCTTGGTGTATCACGTACACTATTATTGTTTATTAATTGAAATTATTGTCGAAATCACATCGAGTTCTATGCGCTTCAGCTACGAAATCCGTATAAAAATAAACCGTACTACGCCGGAGGGAAACAAAATTGACCCCAAAACAGATAAAAATAAAAAAATAAAAACCCGTATGAAAATTTATTGTATTTTTAATTACACTTTATTTATTTTCACCGGAATGTACCTATATTATAATAATACAAACCTCTAAAATATTTATCGCTAATGTAAACACTGAATAAAATATTCGAATTCCCCGAAGGCATTGTCAGCACACACGTCCACCGCCAAACAACAACACCACGACCACCACCACCACCATTGTCTGTTGTGTACAAACGTGTCAATTTTTCAAAAACTTTTTCTTCAACGTAGCAATTTAATGAAAATTTAATTTTACCAATTTTCAATTTTCGCTAAAACTTTAGTGTTACCTAATATTTTGATCAAATAAAATTGTGGTTTTTATCTCACCAAATACATATAAATATACAGATAATGCTCGTACTTTCGGCATGGTGGGTTTGGGTCGAATTTTGCGGGGTAAGTTGAAAGAACTTTTACATGGAATTGCGTGTAATTATGTTAAACGTTCTAACGAAATATGTAATTTTTTTGTAGCCTAGAAACATGTCCGCCATTAATTGGAACCTGGAATAACATGATAGGTCGTGTAATATGAAATGTCGTTTTCTGACCACTTGGCCCACCGTGTAATTTTAAACCAATATCGTCACTTTTTTAAGGGGAGGTTTACTCGAGAGTCCTTAAAAATTATGTATTTTTCTAGAATTTTTTTCTCAAGAACGGAAGTAAATATCAATTTCAAATTTTGTGCACATATTTATTAAGTACTAAATTACACAAAAAAAAAAAATTTTCAAGGAAAAATATAAAAAAGTGTCCATTTTATAGATAGTGCAGTGTGACAATCCGAAAATCCAATGCCTTGTTGGTGGACATCCTAGCGCCGGTAATAAACCACCGAAATCCAAAAACAAAAAAGATTATAAAATATATGAAGAGTACCGATACCTCTGGCCCCATGATGCTGGCACACCATCTAAAAAGTTGAACATTGAAAAAATTTTGTCTAATAGGTCACAAATTGGTCATAATTGGTCACTTAGTCCCACTAATTGGTCAGCAATAGAAAATTTTTAAATAAATTTTAAAAAATTTGTAAAAATTTCAAGGTCACTCAAAAATTTTGGCACACCATCTAAAGAAAAAAACAAAAATAATAAGAAGAATCGATAGGATTTTAGACCTTGATAATTGGTCAGTTAAAATAAAAAATTGGTCAAGTCCCCAGAATTTAAAAAAAAATTAAAAACACTTTTTCATTCTGTGACGCATGCGCAAAATCTCTACTGGTAAATCTAACTGTCAGTAAATCTAGTCGATACGTTAAATTTTTCAATAGGGTAAAGCCACCAGTATTCGAACAACCTATATTAGCATTATTTTTATATATTAAGGCATTTTAATGAAGAATTATTAAATTAAGAAAGAATACGGTACTTGACTGTATTCAAAATTTGTTTTAAATATTAAATAATTTTATGTATTATTTTTAAATATATTCATTTTTAGTAATGACAAATAAAAATATTCTTTAGTTATTTAAAAATTTTATTCCGAAAATTATAAAATTTTAGCCTTCATTTAAATTACTAAAAACGCGCAGAGATATTAAAATGACGTCACGATTTATAAGCTTTATATGTGAATACTATAGACAAGATAGACAATATGTATATGAATATGAATACCCTAGTTAAATTGTCTATGACAAACAGTCATATACATGTTAATTATGTTGGTATGCTTTGTAAAAATATAGAACCATAGATATAGAACCGTGTACAGATGACTGAGGTGACATCTGTTTGAGTTAAATCGTGACATCACTGCATACGTCACTACGCCAAGTTGGTTTTCGCGCCAATTTGTTCATTTAAAATTAAACTGTGGTTTTTTCATGATTTTTATAAAATTTATCAAAAATTAACTAATTCATACGTAAAAACAAACCATTTTGAATATTTTTTAAATAGCAGTCAAGTACCCTATTTTCTATTGCTGTCCAATTAATCAAACCAGTTGACCTTTTATGACCAATTTCTGATCTTTTGAATGATGTAACTGGTCATTCGAAATCTCACATTTGGGGTGCTAAGATCGCGGAGCCCTAGCAATGGGTTATAAGAAAATAACGTTTATTTTCCAAGAAATATAGTAGGGCAAATTTGTGTGGACAAATATTCCAATATTCCTTAATTAAAGATCTTATAGTATGGTCCATTTCACTTAAATTTAACCATGATTCATCACTTTGAATTTAAATAATTTCCGTTTTCTTGGCTTTATCTCTTTCATTATTGCATTTACATAAATTAAATTTGCAGTTTGTTTTTAGAAAAGAATAGAAGATTGATTTGTTTCGAATATAAGAATTATTTAATTTTTTAACGATGACTCATGATCAATTGTATTTGAAATGGGGTATACTTTAGAATGTGTATAATAAAACAATTGATAATTAAATGAAAAATTAAATTAATTACCAAAAAAACAAAAAATAAAGTTGAAATAAAAACAATAAATATATAATCAATGTTGGTTGATTATTTTCAATTTTATTGAAAATTTCAATGAAAAGGAATAAATACATAATTTTCATAGAAAAAAATGATACTTTAATTTCAATTTTGATTTAAAATCGATTTTTTTTTAATAAATGCTTTAATATACAAAAATAATGCTAAATACAAAAATAATGCTAATATAGGCTAGTAGGTTATATTAGCCGAATACTGGTGGCTCTACCCTATTGAAAAATTCAACGTATCGACTAGATTTACTGACAACTAGATTCACCAGTAGAGATTTCGCGCATACTTCACAGTATGAAAAAGCCTTTTTTAATTTTTTTAAAATCCTGGGGACCTGACCAATTTTTTATTTTAACTGACCAATTATTACGGTTTAAAATCCTAACGATTGCTCTTATTATTTTTGTTTTTTTCTTTAGATGGTGTGCCAAAATTTTTGAGTGACCTTGAAATTTTTACAAATTTTTCAATATTTATTTAAAAATTTTCTATTGCTGACCAATTAGTGGGACTAAGTGACCAATTATGACCAATTTGTGACCTATTAGACAAAATTTTTTCAATGTTCATCTTTTTAAAGGGTGTGCCAGCATCATGGAACCCGATACCTCTACGTATAATATCAATAAATTGCTGAAAGAAAAAGAAATGGCGGATGTTTGAACTTTTGATTATGATTTTTGTCTTATTTTTCGCTCTTCAAAGTAAATTTAAAAATAAAAAAAAATATTGTAAGTGTATTGAACTTGGGTAGAGGTGCCAAAGAATTGAATTATCTTTAAAATAAAAAATTAAAAGAAAGGATCCATCGAATAGTTTTTGAGTTATCGTGTCCACCAGTTCCAAAAATGTAGTTCCGAGATATTATAAAATATATATATAAAGAAACGTATTTTAAAAATTTTATATTTAATACTCATTATTGCGTGAACTACGTTTTTTGAATTTTTTTTTTTTATAGAAAGCTGGATTCGGTTAATATGCAAGAATCTTGTTTTTAAATTATTTTCAGTAAAATCACTTTGGGAACATATTCTACACATAATTTGCTATCAATTTCGGCAAAAAAAAAAACGATTTTTTTTATCAAATCTCAAGTAAACCTCCCCTTAAATTACTTTCAGCAAAATGACTTTGGGAACATATTATACGCATAATTAGCTACCAATTTCTGCAAAAAAAAAAAAAAAAACTTTTTTTTAACGACTCTCAAGTAAACCTCCTCTTAAGCATTAGAGATTAGAGAAATGTTTAAAAACAATTTTTTTAACTCTGAATAGAATTCTTGTAGCCTGGAATCATTTTCGCCATGAATTGGAATAACATTTTAGGTCGTGTAATATGAAATGTCGTTTTCCGACCACTTGGTTGGCCATGTAACTTAAATAAATATTAACACTCCGGGTCGGATCATCGTATAAACAAATTAGACAAATGGCTACGGCCCGGTATTTTGAAAAGTCCAGTCAAACTGTCTATTTTGAATAACTGAATCAATATTTAAGATGTGTTTTAGTTTTTCACATTATTTAATTTTGTTTTATTTATTGTTTTAAATTTTTTTGTGTGCTCTATATCTTGTAGGGGGCAGGGGGTCCGAGTAGAAGAAAATTCTGTAGCCCCAATGTGGGTTAGTCCGTCAGTGAGTTAGCATACGTTCACAAGTTATTCTACAAGTGTTTATCTTCAGTTCAATTATGAGCTAATTGCTCGAAATAGGCTTTTGAGAGATTATTTCGAGTCGACAAAAGCAACACAGTAAAGTAAGTGTGTATTAGAATATTGAACGAAACTTCAAACTAAATGTTTTTAATTAGTTGCCGAGAAATTGGATAGATGTCATTGATGTTGTTGACTGAATGAGATAATAATAATAATTTTGAGATGAATTTATAACCTATTGAAATCGACTAAACTTTTCGAAACTTTAGCGAAACTTTGTATAAATACATAGATAAGATGCTATCGGTTGAAATTTTTCAATTAAGTAATCATCAGGTATCGGATTTCTTTCGGATCAGACAGTGTCGTCTTTAGCATATGCAGGTATACATATTGCACTCAATATGACTAAAAGTTCAAAATATTTTCATAAAAACAACGTACACAAGTTACATACACACACATACATACATATGTGTATCAAAATATTATTTATACGTATTTTATGTAAACATCCTTTTTTTCATTTATTTATTACCTGCATAATTGAAAAGTGCCACTGTAATTTTAATTGACAATCAAAAGTATTTTCGTTTATATTATGTATATGATTTATGTGACATGTCATTTAAATTAAATAAATTCATTTTTTTTATGGTTTTCAATTTTGAGAGATAGAAGTATAGTTGCTTGTTAAAAATTTGTTTTTCAATTATAAAAAATCTTAGTAAATACGTACGTCTTGGCTATTATAGTGGACCGTCTAAATATTCAACAACTTTTCAATATATTTTACAGAAAATTTTTCCGATTGTTTGAATTTT
This sequence comes from Brachynemurus nebulosus, assembly GCA_035578155.1. Lineage (NCBI taxonomy): Eukaryota > Metazoa > Arthropoda > Insecta > Neuroptera > Myrmeleontidae > Brachynemurus > Brachynemurus nebulosus. The sequence continues at coordinate 2,762,035 of JAPWDM010000008.1, read as the reverse complement.
CTTGCTTTCGTCAAATAAAAAATGCTGTTAGTATTCTAAATGGTGAAAAATGTAATTTTTGACCAATTATATTCATTCAAATGTGCATAATTTAATGTAATTTAGTTGCAAAATTTTATTGAAATAAGTACGGTCCTGACCTGTCCGAAGAAACCCGGTACCTAGTAATCATACAACAATACAATAGACAGAATAGTATATTATTCAACGAGCTGGTAATGATAGCTATTACTCACGAAGATGAAATTGCGAAAATCGCCCTGCCTTTTTTCAATTAATATCTAATGCCGGGGATACAATATTGTTAAGTCTCTCAGACTTAGAATAATGGTTCAAAAACCTAATACGTGCTTCACTCTTTACAATAGAGTAAAAATTTTCAGAAAATTTTGACAAAAAAAAACGCCTCTAAGTGTTGCGAACATTTAATATTTTCATTAAAGCTCATTAAAAATCAGATGCTAGTGTCAGGCACAAGTTTCACCATGATAGCTGCTGTAATAGACGAATTTTCCATTCGGATATTTGCTAACAATAAAAATAAAATTTAATTATTTCGATATTCAAGCACTGTGTACATCATACGATGTACGTATTAAAATTTAATTGCCCTTAAGGGATAAATTGAGTGAATATCTAAACAAAATACTAGGTATTACGTATTTGAAAGTTTTGATTGTTTTCAATTTTACTGGCGTTGTTTCCGCAGTGGCAGATAATACTATGTCATTCACATGTAACTCACTACATAATACAGTAGCAGTAGGGTTGACCGGGGTAAATGTGAATTGGAGCAATTGTGAACGGCGCCTATAATTTCTAAAATAACATTAATTTTGTTAAAAATCAAATCTTAGTATGTTTTTCTGTCCTTTCTTAATATGCTATTAAAATTTGATAACAATTCTCCAAGTATTAGTATCTTTTTTTTTATTTTGAAAAAACCCTTGCAAAATTTAATGTATCTTACTTCGACCAATCCTCAAAAAAAATTTTTAGTCGAATTTTCTCCGAAAAATTAGACTTATACAGTCTATACGATAAGAGCTGCGAGAGGCGAGAGTAGGGGCGCTATCCGTTTTCGGACCCGTAGAACACGAATATGTAGAAAAAAAAATGTCTGATATATATATATATATATATATATATATATATATATATATATATATATATATATATATATATATATATTTTCCCGCCACCTTTTAATTTGTGTACGGCCCCCCTATGGAAGTTAAGAGATGAAATTTGGTAAATGGGGCTCATTTTCGAGGCACCTCATACTATCAAAGTGGGGTCAAATATTGGGCAAATTTTTTTTCTGACCCGACCTTTAAGGGGGTGGTGGGGGGCGGAAAAGCAATAAAACTTTTTCAAACCGGTTTTAAATAATGTTTCGGTCAATTATCTACAACATATCCAAAATTCAGCTTCCTAGGATGATATGGTGGGAGTAGAGGGGGGAAAAACGATTTTCGCTGGATCTAACAGGCCCCCAGCCCCCCAGAATTAACGTAGAGGGTTGAAATTTGGTGTGTTGATAAAGTTCGTTACTAGGTTGTGCTTTTTGGAGGTTTTAATATTTTACCCCCACCCCCCTCATTTTTAAGCTACAATTTCATGCATTTTCGACGTTTTCGAAGTTTGTACCACTCGCACAGGTCACCCGAATAAACGTAGAGGGCTGAAATTTTGTATTCGGATTGAGTTAGTATCAAGGGGGTGCCTTTTGGGGGTCTCGACTTTTAACCCCTACCCCCACCATTTTTATACCCAAAAGAACATGATTTTTCTTGTTTTTTAACAGTTTCGTTCGGGTCAAAATCTCCCCAAATAAACCTAGAGGGCTGAAATTTGGTGTACAGGTTAAGCTAATAGCCAGACACTGTTTTTTGGAGGTTACAACTTTTAACCCTTACCCCCACGATTTTTACGCCAATATTTCCTTAATTTTTTTGCTTGTTTTCTAACACGTCTAGAGACTCCATAAGGAAACCTAGAGGGCTGAAATTTTGTACGTGTATTCAGTTAATATCCAGCTAGTACCTTGTAGGGAGTCCACATCACTTTTCCCCCCACTTCTCCCATTTTTACATCGGAATTGAATGCTATTGTTAAATGTGCTTTAAAAGCATTATGTTTATTCTAAATACAAGTAGGCGAATAGTAATTTTAAAAAATTTAAAAAAAAGTGAACTTACTTTTATGACAAATGAAATACATACATATTAAGTAATTTAAAAATGTTATTAAAGTCACTGTTTATTTATAAATTAGGAATTTTGGATTTTTAGTATTTATAAAATAGAAATTTTGGATTTCTTTGGAAAGAAAAAATATCTTTATAAAGGCCTTCCAGTTTACTATTGAAGGTCCTTTTTTAATATTTAAAACTAAAACATAAAGGCAATTAGCGGATAAACATGGGCAGGAATGTCCTCGTACGAATTGTGTTGGCTTTTTTTCTGCTACCTGTTTTCGGCACAAAATTGAAATTTACTGAGATACAGCCCTTAAATACTTAAAACCTTTTTTTAAAGCCTCGATCAGCCGAACACTCATCACCAGTTTTGAAACCAACAAAATGACAATTCGGTTGTAGACTTTCAATCACATTTCGCTTGTAGACATTCAATACCGAAGATGAAGGGGAAAATTCGACTACCGTGATGGGGCCCCGCTGCTCACGGCGTTTTTTTTTAAATACATTTTCTTTTTTTAAAAGGTAAGAAATGGTTAAAAGTACTTCCAAAGAAGTGGTCTAAACCCTGAGGGGGTTCATTATTAACTGCTAAAGAAACTGGACAATTTATTACCAATTCACAATCACCCCATGATTTTAAAATTGTGGGGTAATTGTGAACGTCATTCACAAATGCCCCCATTCGATCAAAAATTTCAGTAGTGTTCTTTTCAGAGTTGAAAATGTTGATGAAGATGCTGGTGACATTATTGTACAAGTTTCCGTTGTATAAACAATACAAAAAAAAAAAAAATTATGTAAAGAACCATGTTTTGTGTATCAATCTACGAAATCATTGCTGTGCTCCCTTATTCAATAACAACTTACAAAAACAGAAAAATTACTTGTTTTCAATGTCTTTGTGAGTGTCCAAGGGCAGTAGGATTAATACAAAACCATTTTTTTTTCATTTACAGTATTAAACCCAATAGATTGTTGTTTTTTATTCATGTTTGCTTGTCTCTGTGTGAAAATCTTGTAATTTTTTTGATTTTTTATTTGATAAAATGACAAAATATCATCAAAATATCATTTTTAATTAGTAATAAATTTGTTCCTACAATTTTTGTTATTTTTATTTAACCTTGATTTTTGGTACAAATTTGAGGTATGCGTAACTTGCAATAAACAAAGAGAAATTGTTGGGGTAAACGTGAAGAATTTAATTTGGGCTTTACTCTGACGTACCACACTTCTCTTGTAATCCATTCTAAATAATTTTTCTAACGGCATTCACTTTTACCCCGAAATTCATAAGATTTGCAAAACCGCACCGGGGAAATGTAAATGGCTTATAAAATTTTTGTTTTTCATACGAATTTGCTCAAAATTTGTGTGGTGCATCCTGAATAATGTAGAATTAAAAATAAATCAACCATAATGTGATATATAAAATAAAAAATACTTAAAACAACGCTTTTATCTCAATGCATGAAAATCCATTCACAATTACCCCGGTCAACCCTATAACTATTCTTGAATTTCTAATTTAAATGAAATAAGTAGTACTAAACCGACCGTATTAACAGTATATTATTATACAGGCGAGTTTTGAAAGGCTATCAAATGAAAGGCTATGAAAGAACGAATTCTGTAATATATATATATATATATATATATATATATATATATATATATATATATATATATATATATATATATATATATATATATATATATATAAATTTTAGTGAAGTCGATTGTCGGGTTCTATAGGCTCCAAAACAAATTTCTATCATAGTCCCGGAATTAGGTCTTAGCATAGGCGCTGCTGTAATATCTGAATTTTCAGAATGGAAATTCGCTAAAAAATGCGACCTTTAGTACATTTATCATACTTCATTTACTAAATATCACTGTTAATTTCTGGTAAACGTAAACATTCGTAAAATTTATTAGAAAAAATATTTCATCCACTTTCATTTTCCGTTTAAATTTATAGAAACAACTGATTGTACGCAACACTATTAGCGCAAGTACAACTTGCACTTGACAACGGTGTTTTTTGTTATACCTATAGTGTTTTAAAACAAAAAACTTTTAATTTCAATGTTTTTGCAAATATTTGACACTTTATTATTAAACGTCAATAATATAAAACTATTTTAACATATTTTGTAATTCCTATAGCGTGTTTTCAAAATTTTTGGAATTAATCAAAATGGTTGACAACCGCGAATACGATCAAACCATAATTGAAAACTATTGTGTTATATATTTGTAAATCGCGTGTCATATACATGTCATATCATGGCATTCATTCATTCATTCACTGACAGCTAAATAATAAGTCGATGTGTTGCGGTCGCGAAAATAATTATTTTATGAAAATTGACGCCAATTTTACGCCGAAACAATCAAACAAACGTATGGCTTCCGGTTTGTGACGGTCGAAAATAATAAGAGGTAATTGAATGAATAGAGGATTAGGCATTTATTTTTTTTTTAAATATTTTTTGTTACATAATATTAACACAAAAACTGGTATTGTTTTGTGTATTCGTTTGTGTTGAATAAAAAGCTTATGCGTAAAAATCAGCAAGCGCAGATACAGCGCAACGTAGGTCACATGAGACTGTTGGTCGGAGGAGTGAGGCGGGGCGGTGGAGTATATCCTCCCTCCACTCTTATTATCGTGATTTATTTGATAACGTTTATAAATAAAATGATTGAAAATCGTTCTTTTTCAATTTTGTCAAAATTGCGGGGAGATTCGCTAAAAAAAATAATAAATCAATTTTTTTTCTTCATAACTGTGTTCCTTAAGGTGTTAGAAGTATTCTCCTAAAATTTTATTCAAAAAAAAAAACTGAAAAATCAAAAAGTTGTGGGCATTCTAGTGCACGCACTTTACTATAATTCAATTTAAAAAAAACGAACCCTAAATGCTTTTTTCTCGAAAGTACATTTTTCGACATGGTTCCACGTGTATCTCAAAAAGTATTTGAGATATCGACACAAAATCAAAGTGCATATTATTCCTCGATACCGTCATTTTGGCAGGCACTAGAATCTTTTGTTTCCGTAATATATTTTCGAAATGGCGGTTGTTTATAGTCGAGAAGAAGCGGTGATTTTTGAAAATTTATCTTTAAAATGCGATTTCTCGCTGGTTTTTTATATTTTTTTTCTTAAATCCTAGTTAGTGCCATAATTGTATAGATATATGTATATTTTCAGAAAATTCTTGAATTTTAGGAATTTGTAGTTCCCGCACACAATCCTTATGAAATTGTTGTGTGACAAGAAGAGATGGAAATCTCAAACTTCAGTCCTAGCTCTATGAAAATATGTTTGAGGGTATTTTTAAAATATAGAAAAAAAAAAAAAACTATTAATAAAATTTATTATCTCAGATCGACAGTTTATAACTTAGATGGTCATATTAAGGCCTAATTTTAATATTAAAACCAAAAATACGGAAAAATAAACTAGTATTAACGAACCGCCCAAATACAAAAAAAATGCAAGGTCTCTTATAAAATAGAACTGTCAAAATATAATATAAAGTCGACTTCAAATAATGTATTTTTGTGTATTTTGGCAAAACAAACCAAATTTAGCAATTATTTTCACAACAGTCCAATCAAATAACACAACAAAAATACATATTTTTAAAAACCTTACAAGTGTAACATTATAAAATACGCTGCCAATGGGTGTGGCACACAGCTTCCTCGTACTCATAAAAGACTTTAAATATACCGTATATTATATATATTATATACTGTGAAATTATATTTTCGCCGTAAAGTTCATAAAAAATTGTTGTAATTCAAAATACTTAAACGCTAAATTATAAAATAATAGCAAAAATATTTTACAAAACTAACCCCCAAAATACTTTCAAAATTTGAGCGAAGTGGGGCTAGCAGTAAATAAGATACTGCTATTTAATGGGATTTCATGGTAGCGTCGCAGATGTTATCACTCCGAATGCAATGAAATTTACAGGGGATCATCTAGGAACCATACCGCATAATTTCTGACAATTTCATAAAAAAGAATTGAATAATTCAGAAGTTATGCCACTTGGTGCAATTTAGTATATTAATGGAATGACATGGTAGCGGCGTAGCTACCGTTAATCTGATTTCGATTAAATTCATAGGGGATCATCTAGGAAGCAAATTGAATATAGTTCAGAAGTTATGCTACTTGGTGCAAACTGGCGACACACAGACGGACAGACAGACGGAAGGAGGGACAGGCACCAAACCAAAACTGTTCAGGAAGCTGTAAAACGTAAAATGTGTGTAAAAAATTTTATTTTGAAGGGAAAAAATACTTTTATTTTTCAAAAGTGATCACAATGCTTCCGCTACTTTAATAGTCTCGGAGGCAAAACTACAATATTTTTATATGGAACTTGATATAGGTACATGGGTTAAAAGGTTTAGATAATCATATTGTAATTTATAAATTAATAAATATTTTTTAATATTAAATAAAAGCAATAAATATTTTAGTCCGAGAATTGTGAAAAATTTTAACTACTGAACTACAAAATCCTAACTCAATTGGTTCACTGGGGATTTCAGACCGCGACGAACTATCAAGGTGGAAAAATCTCGCAAGGTCAACTTCAAAGCCATTCATACAATTTCTAAAAAACTTTGATAGCAAAAATGATACATCCACTTCCAAATCACCGTAATTCAACCAGCCATCCTAATTCGAATCACTTTTATAAAGCTCAATTTGAGAGAAGATAATATTTTTTTTAATTTGATAAATTTGAGTGAGACACAAGAAAAAAACTTTTACTTTTCCCGGGACCCTGGCGCTGCAACCCCGGCTGTCCACCCCTCTCGTCGCGCCTAATGAGACAAACTGCACACACAGGGGACAGTAAAAAATTTGACATCCTCCTAATAGGTTGACGTTAACAACGTTTTTCTATTTAACCAAAATTTACCACAAAAATGCATTTATGCATGAAATGACATAGGTACATACAGCGATTCACTACTATCGCACTGTCTCTCTCTCGCTCCCTTGTGGACATTATAACAATGGTCATAGTTATAAAATAATCAAAGCTTGACGTGTCCTGAATTATTGATTTCGCTCCCGGGGAAGATGTTCCCACACACATATGCCATTCTGTATAGAGTCAACTTTTCCATAATAATAATCAGATATATTAGGTAGCTAGTCACCGAACTAGACACAAGACCATGCAGAAAAGCATTATAGTATTAAAACTGAAATATTTGCACTGTCAAAATGGTAAAGTCGCAGAATCTTGGTCATTTCCGCAAAAATTACTTACCTAACGTACGTACCTAAACTATTTCAAACGAAAATTTTACAATCAACGTTTCAAAAGGCCATTTTTGGCCATTACCAATTGATAGGTAATAATAATGCAAGTAAAGTAAAGTTTATTTTTATCTAATTTTTAATGAATAGAAATATTAACACAGTTTTACAGATTTTACAAATTTTCCATTTTTCCTATTGAGTTTTCGAGACAGCACGAAATAAGCGCGACAATAGATCATTTTCGCTAAATTACGAAAATGATTAGCTCAATTTTTTCAAACCTAAAACATTTTCCTACGTTTGCCCGGGAAACTATAGGCGTTGGAAAAATTTTTGAAAGCAGTTATATTGAGCGCGTTGGTTTAGATTCTGTCATGCTTAGTTTTTCTCTGTAAGCTAATCAAATAATTTTTTTTAGATTTTCCACTTTTCTATTGAATTCTGAAACAGCGTGAATTAAGCACGAAAATATAGTATAAGCGATTTTCCCTATATCCAGAAATAACTTGCTCAGTTTTTTTTATCTGGACACTCTTGGTATGTAAAATATGTACATATTGCTTTTAAAGAAAAAATTCACTGAAAATATATATTTCTCAATAATGACACTGCCATTAGTGTATACCTATATATACCGATTTGAATTGAATACGAGTTTAAATAATCAATACCTATAAATAAAATAGAAAGGTCTGTCTGTGATTTTCGAATTTTTAGGTATTAGTATGTTTTTCAGTTATAGCAAATTCGACATATATACCAAAAATAACTTTTAAAAAATTTTTGTCTGTCTATCTGTTTGTACGAGCCGATTTAACTAAAAAAATATTAAATTTATTTAATTGAAATTGACAGAAAAAATAGATATTAACCTCCCGATCAATCTTAGCCACATTTTAATGTGATCTGCCAAATGGTAATGTACAGAATGATTCAAATAGAATCTTCCAAATAGAAAAATTGAAGGTCTTCTAAATAAATTAGATAGTTTTCAATTATGAAGATTTTAATTAAAATATTTTTAACTTGGTGCCATTTCCGGTTATACCGGAACTTGACACCAAAATTGTTATTTGAAGTGTTTTTGACAACGAATTCGCTGGAAATTGTTACCAGTGACATTTCAGCTTTTTTACTTGATACAGGGTGGTCACATAAAGCAATTTTTTATATATTTTTTGTTTATTGTGCAAATCTTTTTTTTTTCAAATGAATCACCTGTATTTTTTATCATAATTATGTAAAAAAATTTAAAGTCTATCTATTACTATGAGATATTCTTATATCTAAAACTGATATTTTCGAAGTTACGTAGAATATTTGAGTATTTTAAATCAACATACTTTTTTTTTTTTACTTCTATTCCAAATCCGTTGACACCTTATAAAAGGCTTACTTTAGATGCTTGAAGAAATTACTAATTAGTTTTTGAAAATTTTCAGTTGTTCCTAGATCTTAACTAGCCAAAAGGAAAAATTAAAAGTAAAGAGGATTGATGAGTGAGCTTACCAATAAATAAAATAAGGGCAAAATATTTTAGCAAACTACCTAAAAGAAATTACCTTTGCTAAATTACGAAATTCACGCTAGCGAAGCCGCGAGTAACAGCTAGTATAAAATATAACACCAAGAATCTTGTGAATAGTTCGCTTCAAAAAAAAAAAAATGTTCACTTTTAGAAAGACGTTTTTGTGAGTCTGTCCTTAAGGGGAAAAACTTTACATAAAGACTTTTTAGTTCCCTTGTAAAATTCTATAGATTCGCACCTTTACCCGTGGCGTGACACAAAACATACATATTATGTGTCCGCTGGCTGCTACACCTGCTCAACCAAACTATGTACCTGCTTGCTACTGACTGCATACTAATCAACCTATAACTAGCTCCACGTTCACTCTGAGCTCTAGCACACACGAAATCCCATATTATAGCTTTGTCGTGCTTTATCTATTTTATTGTTAATATAATTTCAAAATATGTAAGTACCACGTATCCATCCATACACGCTAATTTCATTTACGTGTTTAATTTCTTTACACTACCCCCCCCTGGGCCCCATACACCCCCAAAACGCTCAACTCCTACATTCCATTACATTTATGACGAAATGAAAATTACATATTTCTGCATACATATGCATGTATGTATACTCTGTTAAATATGTACAGAGAGTGCGTCATCAGTTTCTTTTTTCCGCGGTGTTGTAACAGAAAAATTGTACAGATATACTCAGAATATCTCAAATTTTCAAATTTTAATAATCATTAATTTAAGAATGGCATCATTGTGAAAATTGTTAGAAATTACAAGAAATTCATGACGTGTATTCTATCGAAATTTAACAGCCAGTATATCTGTAAATAAATATTCAGAAGCATATTACAGAGCTTTTGTTTGTGCTAGAATTTAGAATTTAATATAATTAGAGTAGACGCGAGTATCAATATCTTTATAATGAAAGACTGGCAAAACTATCAGAAAAAAGTCCAAAATTTTACGTATAAATTAGTTAATTTTTGTTAAATTTTTAAAAATCTTCAAAAAAACCATTGTTCAATTTTAAATGAACAAATTGGCGGGAAAAACGATTTGGCGTAGTGACGTATGCAATGACGTCACGATTTAACTCAAACAGATGTCACTTTCATTCATATCAACACTTGTCAACACGGTTTCAAATTTGTACACAATATTCAGCAGTCATTATGCTCAGTTTTAGTGGTATTTACAACTTTCTGCTTTGTTATCTTCTTCATTTATCATCATCGAAAGATTTTCATGAAGCCCTACAAGTATTAAACGCACTTTAAGAAAACGTAACTTTAAAATTGTAGCAAAAAATAAAAGCATTTTTAACATAATATTTAAAACAAGTTGATAAGGATATTTTACGTATTAAGTGACGATGTATTCCTTCCATCAACCTTTTTTGAGTGCAAAATTAATTGCAAACCAAAAAGTTCAAAATAAATTACAAAGAAAACAACTTCTCTTGGTCAATTAGAATTGTAAAAATGTCACAATGAAAATGCAATTTGTCATAGACAAACCGTAACTAGAGTAACAAGATCTGCTATTAAAAAATGACGTCATTTTCAAATATCACTGCGTTTTTAACCATTTAAATGAAGGCTAAAAATTTATAATTTTCGAAATCGAATTTTTAAGTAACTAAAGAATATTTTTATTTGTCACTACTAAAAATGAATATATTTAAGGACAATACATAAAATTATTCAACATTTAAAACAAATTTTGAATACAGTCAAGTACCGTATTATGGCAAATTTAAAATTTGTATATACAAAATTATTTACTTTAATATCTATAGTAACATATTTTTTTATGTTGATCCAATTATCCTAGAAATAATTTTCTATCAGTACTTAGCTTAAAAGATTCTTTGATGACTTGAAAAATTGGTGGATTTTCATTGATTTCTTATTTTCCTAGAAATTATTTCTTTAAATATTATTAATGTTTCAAATTTCAAAGCAAAGTCAGTGAGTGCCCAAAATTTTGATTTTTGGACACTGGTATTTTGGAAACTTTTACATCTAAACGTATGAAATTTAGAATTTAATAAAAAAAAAAAATTTTAAAACCAAATAAAAGATTGTAATGGGGTGGACTCATAACCATTGTCACTAAAAGGTATGAAATAAAAGATCTTTTAAAAAACCAACTTCAAAAAACAAAAAATAATTAATATCACGAATTTTGAAATCAGGCGGGGAGTAGTATTAAAAAAAAATCTTGAAGAGTTCATGAATTTTTCAAGCACATCCAATTGCAATTTCACATACGACGCCAAGCCTGACTTCAAAATTCGTGATATTAATTATTTTTTACTTTTTGAAATCGGTTTTTTAAAAGATCTTTTATTTCATATCTTTTAGCGACAATGCTTATGAGTCCACCCCATTACAATCTTTTATTTAGTTTAAAGGATAAGAGTTATTTCCCTTACACTCTGTATATATACATATACATATATATATATATATATATATATATATATATATATATATATATATATATATATATATATGTGTGTGTGTGTGTATATATGAATGTCACCCCATAAAAGGACGAGAGTTATTTGTTTTACACCCTGTATATATATATATATATATATATATATATATATATATATATATATATATATATATATATATATATATATATATACATATATATATATATATATATATATACAGGGTGTAAGGGAATTAACTCTTATTCTTTTGAAGGGTGGCGCGACTGGTAATTCCGAAAAAATTCCTGCGGTTTTAGTGTCTACAGGGTGCTATGAGTCACCCCACAAAAGAACGAGAGTTATTTGTTTTACACCTTGTATAAATTATGTCTTGCAACAAATATGATCCTGTTTACTGAATAGCGGACAGTACATTACGTTCCTCATATCACACCCCCGATAGACACCACATTAAACCAGCCTATAAACTAGCTCTACACATACAGTTCATTGATTGGTCTATGGAGCTAGACCTTTTTGTCTGACAATCTTTCATTATATTAATATGCTCTTATAAAATAACACTGTCCCCACTTTTATTGTTACATATATACATACATATATGCAGATGTCTATCTAGTATCATAAATATTCTCCAGAGGGTCTCGTATTTCATTAAAATTTCAACACAATATGAAAATAATATGTTGAAGAGAGATGATATATATATGTCCATATTTACCATCTCCTTTTATTATTTTAGTTCATATTCACACCTGAAATAATAACTTGGTGAATATTTCATATTTTTACATTTAATAATGTAAAAAGAAAAAAAACTTCTCGCCTGTTCGCGTCACTCAACCGATAAGCTTGCTAGCCGAACGAAGAAAAGGCCTTGTTCAAACGTATGTTGTAGATAAAAATATGTCCTAGCTTTTGTACATATTTACAAGGAGGAAAAAAATGTAAAATATGATCTTAAGGGGGCAACTAGTGTGACCGCCTGAAAAAAGGTGATTTTTGGGAAATTTTTTAAAGAAAACTACTGTATGGAATGCTTCAATATTTTAAGGGTATATTCGTTGATACATAATAAATTCATGATAGAATTTTTGGTCTAAAAAATTGAAAATTCAGTGAGTTATTCACGATCTCCCAAGGCTCCAAAAAAAAAAAGTTCCCCCACTGCTGCAGTGATAGCGGCCTTCACAGTACCTGAAATCAAAATACCCCTGTCGCAGCATCCTGTATAACATAGCGAATTTCCGTTTATAAAAATTAGTTTTTCTCGGAAACTAGTTGACATAGAATAATAGTTTAAAGAGCTTTTTTATGTAATTTTTTCTCCTCTTTTAAATGGTGCAAAAAAATTTGGCAAAAATTTTTGAATAAGTGAAAATTTTGGCAAAAAACTAATTTTTTGCAAGAACAAAAACCATGTTCCTGGCATCCGACGTGTCTGGCTGACGAACTCATCCAAGATTTTTGGACTTCCAACGTTCTCACCAAATTTCGTAAACCTAGGACATTTCGTTCGAGAGTTATCGTGCTAATACATAAATACATAAATACATATATATATATATATATATATATATATATATATATATATATATATATATATATATATATATATATGTATATATATATAAATTTTAGTGAATATTATTTTCGGTTTCTAGGGACCTCAAAACAACTTTCTGCCATAGTCCCGGGCTCAAGTCGCGTCACGAGACCTACTGTAATAGCTGAAATTCCATTCTGGAAATTCGCTAAAAACCAAAAAGCACCCGTGCTATGAACCTCAGTCGAAAAAAAAAAATTGAAATTTAACAAAATGGTGGAGTTTTTTAAAAAAAAATTTCAAAATTTGCGCGAAAATTTAATGATTTTTGGCCTGCAAAAATTACATTTTTTATTCGATTGGAAAACTGGAGGTTCATGGCACGAAGAAACATATATAAAAGAAGCCGCAATAAAAATCAAATCGATCGGATGATTTGTCTTCGAGTTATAACTGCAGCAAATTTGAAAAATGTAGTTTTTCTGTACTTTACCTTTTAGTTTCAATCACTGAGAATTTTTACTAAAATTAGTTACGATGTACTCACTATAACGGTCATAGTAAAACTAAATGAGTCGTTTAAATGTGCCAGGATCTAGCTGCTCCACAACATATGACTGGCAGCCACGTCCAGAAACTCTCGAACTATCAACCTTCATACATTTCTCAATACCTCAAAGTTAACAATGAAAATCCGAATCCACTCTTCGGATGGCTGTAACTCAAAAACTATTTGCGATATGCACTTGAAATTTTAGTATGTTATTTTTAAAGGTATAGACTATCGAAACATGCAAAAAAAAATTTTCCAATTTTTTCAAAATGTCACACTAGTGGTCCCCCTTAAATGATAATAATAATAATATGATTTTTCTGTGAAAAACAAACTTGTGTTCACATTTCTGTTTGAATAAGTAATAAACCTTTTTTATGTATAATAATATAGTCTAATAATTCTCTTAGAAGAATACACTTAGTTCAGGAATAAATTTCCATTAATATGAAAACACAGAAGAAGATTCAAGTGCACAGATTTTCCGGTACAGATGTGATACGGATAAAATATTCGTTCACCCACATAATTCTTACATTTCTACCCACCAAAAAGGTAACTTTCATGACTTACAGGGTCTGTAGGATTCTCTTTTGGTGACACTTTCCAGTTCATGTAGTACAAGTATAACCAAAGCTACCGAAGTAACATGTTTTCGATATATACAAAATTCTTATGTGCAAAATTTCAGCTTAAAATAAACTCGTTGAACGAAATGCACGACTGCCCTCATTTTTCATATTAGCGAATTTCCAGAATGGAATTCAGCTATTACAGCCACTGTCATGATGCGACCTGAGCCCGGGACTATGGCAGAAATTTGTTTTCAGGTCCCTAGATGTTAGTAGAATATTCACTAAAATTTATATATATATATATATATATATATATATATATATATATATATTTACGAAACTTGGTGAGAACATTGGAAGTCCCAAAGCCTTGGATGAGTTCGTCAGCCAGACACGTCGGATGCCAGGAAGATGGTTTTTGTTCTTGCAAAAAATTAGTTTTTTGCCAAAATTTCCACTTATTCAAAAATTTTTGCGAAATTTTTTTACAACACTTTAAAGGGAAGAAAAAATTACATAAAAAAGGTCTTTAAACTTTTTTTCTATGTCAACTAGTTTCCGAGAAAAACGAATTTTTATAAACGGAAATTCGCTATGTTATGCAGGATGCTGCGACAGGGGTATTATAACGTTACAATTGTAATGACAATCTAACTCATGTTTATCAAGTCCCATAAGAATATATTGTATTTTTTTCAATTTTACCATGGAAAAAAAATTAGGACAGATTTTTACAGCGAAAAAAATGGTACAAAACATTTCATTGGTCATTTCACTGTAGGTAAACACGATAAAAATGAAACAAAAATTCGTATTGATAAAATTAACTGATTTCAGAACCATAGTAACAATGTATTAAAAATAATAATATGAATTAAAGTTAAATTGTCTTATACTTTTTCTGAAAAAAAAATTTGTGCATTCTACAACTCAAATTTCTTGCCTAAAAGCAATTTCACAAGAAGAAGTGTCAACTAACAAAAACGCTTCAGCTTCACTGTCGCGTTTTTATTAGTTGACAGCTCTTCGAGTTAAATTGCTTTTAGGCAATAAATTTTCGTTAGAAAAACGCAAATTCTGTTCGAAAAAATACAAGCCTCTCGTATAACAATAAGTGATAAAACGCACAGTGGTCACTATTATTTCATTTTCGTAAATCTTTTGGCACAGAATCGCTGTAACTTTACTACTTTTGGTAAAGAACTGTCGTAACTTTTACTGCTTTCAGTATAAAATTGCTGTAACTTTGCTACTTTTGATATAGAACTGCTCTGACAAGCTATTAGTGTTCTATAAATCTTTTCTGACACTACATCAACCGCCATCTCTTTTAACCTGCACAGTGAAAAAATTTATGTTAAAATTAACACATTTCACATGTCCAAAATGGTTCACTCAATCTTTTGTGCTATTTTAATACAAAGCATATTATGTAAATTAAAAATCATCAGGTGACTGAAAAAATTATCCAGATCGGCCGGGAATCGAACACAGGATCTCCTGGTAACTAGCCAGGCGAGCTAACCACAACACCAACGATCCTATAGAAAAAAATAAAATAAAAATAAAATAAAAAAAACAAAGCATATATGTCAAATCTATACACAAGATTTGTGTCAATGATATAACACACAAGAGGACATACATTTTGTGTTAATTTTTCAGAGTGTGTTGTTAAACTTTTTTATTCAATATTTTAATTCCACTGAAGCTTAAGATATTTGAAAGTCGTCAAAAATTATAACGATTTTGTTCATGCATTATTATAAATGAGACTCAAAGAACGCAAAGTAAGTCAGTTCTTTGTAAAAATTCTTACTTGTGTCCATACATATCTACGAAAATATATATAATTAAAAAGATGAGAGTAGTTCTTATTATTGAACAAAACCGAAAAATTGTAAGTTTTCTCGGTTACTAACGAATATAGTTTTATTAAACGTTTAAAAATGAAACAATTTTCTTACATTTTAAGGTTATTTTGTTACAGATTCAGTTAAAAAACATTAAGTAAGCTTATTTGAGATTGTATTATATAATATACCATCTTACATGTAAGTAAGCTTACATGATTTTTTTGTAACTGAATCTGTAACAAAATAACCTTAAAATGTAAGAAAATTGTTTCATTTTTAAACGTTTAATAAAATTATATTCGTCAATAACTGAAAAAACTTATAATTTTTCGGTTTTGTTTAATAATAAGAACTACCCTCATCCTTTTTATTATATATATTTTGGTAGATATATATTCTAATGTAAGTTAGGTACTTACAGCATTCTTTTGCTCTACACAAATATTGTGTTACTTCCTTGCTGTTCAAAACCGATTAATATTTTTATTTTGTTAAATCGAGATTTATGTTAATATTTTCATTTAACATAAACACGAAATGTTACATTAACGCAGGGTTGTGTTACTTATTTAACACAAACATTTTAACCACTGGTCTTTTTTTACGCAGAACACAAATTTTGTTACTGTGTGTAAATTTTTTTCCAATTTATGCATCAGTAGAATCCTCACTTACTGCGCATTCTGCACGCATTTGGTGAATCTTTTTTCTGTCAGTTTTATAATTTAATTGATCTTTCAACTGTAACATATAATGCAGTACCTAATAATGGCAAAACTGGAAAATTTTTCTAGGAAAATTAATTCAACGTGATTGAATGAATTCGTACGCGGGGATAATCCGATTAAATATCAATTCATTATAATGAATTCTACGAAATGAATTTTAATCAGAAATTGTAATAATAGTAGCTAATAATAGGCTTAGCGACAGTGTGGGTTCCGTAGCATGAATTTTTCGCAATTTACCGAAATAATATTTTAACTGTAGGTATATTTTAAAGCAGTCGATATTTATAATATGGAAGTAAGTGAAGATGATTGGAGTCAATTTTTGGCCAAGTCTTAACTATTTGTGGTATTCGAAATTACATAATTTCCAATTTAAAAAGCAAAATGGCGGCGAAGGTGTAAGTGCAACAGCAGGCAGAATATTAAAAAAAAATGGTTTACTCAGGCGGTTTTATTTTCAAATATTAGCGCTAATTTGCTTATAAAAAATTTTGTTTGTAAACCAATTTCGAAAATTTTGTGTACCGCCCCTGATAATTTATCTAAAAAGTTACAGGAGGTAAAATTTCAAATCAATCAGATGAATATTGCTGAAGTTATCTTGCTCACCGTTTCGGAAAACGTAGTTTCGAGAGAAATGCCTGTAAAATTTTAAAACGTGCTTACCGTTTTTTTTTTTTGCGTTTAAACCTATCATTTTTGAGTTATTTATTGGAAATGCAACAAAAGAAATGTACAAAAAGTTATCAACTGAGCTGGCAGACCCCAAAGTGCGAAGTTGTTTCAAAAATCTGCTTCAAAACGATTTTTAAAATATTTCCGCAATTATGATTCCTTTTGAATATCATTCGAGAAATGTTAATACACCTGTCGCAGCATCCTGCATAACATAGCAAATTTCCGTTTATAAAAATTCATTTTGCTCTTGGAAACTAGTTTACATAGAACGGTAGTTTAATGACATTTTTTCTGTGATTTTTCCTTCTCTTTCTAATGGTGTAGAAAAATGTCGCAAAAACTTTTGAACTTGGGAAAATTTTTAAGAAAAAACTAATTTTTTCCACGAAAAATAACCAAAAAAACCATGTTTCAGGCATCGGACAAAGCTGGTGCTCACGAAATTGTGCAACGGTTTGGGATTTCCGACATTTTCATCAAAATTTCGTAAAAATAGGACGTTTCGTTCGAGAGTTATCGTGTGGTCATGACAGTGGCTGTAACAAGCTGATTTTTCGATTCGAAAATTGACTAAAATCGAAATTTTTTTCCCAAATAATGTAATACCTTAAATAACTTTGAGAAGCCATTGAGATAGCCTAACTCAATTGCATATACAGCACGCACTGGCCAAACTTTTTAACAAAATTTAATTTTTATCACTGAAAACTACGAAAAACCTCTGATTGACTACTTTTCACATTTAATTTACAATAATTACGTAACTCTGTCTCTAAAACGGTATTATTTATCGAAATGTAACAAGTATACCTTTTTTGTGTGGAATTGTCTGAAGAATTATATTATCAGGGATTTTGTTTAAATAATTGCAAATTAAAAAAGAAAAGACGTGATAACTCACACCTACCTTCCAAAACCACCGTTTAATCATAAGTGGTGGAATAAGTATTAACATAAATTTAATCCTCCTAATGCAAATTATGTACCCCTAAAATATCAATCCGTTATTCAAAAGTATTTGGAAAATATTTAGGAAACGATGGCTTTCGTTTCATCCCTTTACGGGGATCTATTTCCCTTATTACTGAGTTTTGGAAAAAAGTGTAGATGAAAAGGTAACATTATTTTTGAAAGTACTATCACCTCTAGCAAATACGGTACATAATTCTGGACCACCCTATATATATATATATATATATATATATATATATATATATATATATATATATATATATATATATATATATATATATATATATACAGTAGCGCTCAAAAGTATTTTGACAAGTACAATTTGTTAGATATTAAAAAAATAAGAACAATATTGTATTGAATCAAATAATGTATTTAAAGTGGTGATATTTTTTACAAATTAGGACTCCTAAATGTTATGAATTCCTAAAGAAAAGGAAAATATCGAACTAAGTCTTAATAACGACAGGTCAACGATAATAACAAAAGAAGACTTGTCAAAATACTTTTGAGAGCTACTGTATATATATATATATATATATATATATATATATATATATATATATATATATATATATATATATATATATATATATATATATAGGGTGGTCCAGAATTATGTACCGTATTTGCTAGAGGTGATAGTACTTTCAAAAATAATGTTACCTTTTCATCTACACTTTTTTCCAAAACTCAGTAATAAGGGAAATAGATCCCCGTAAAGGGATGAAACGAAAGCCATCGTTTCCTAAATATTTTCCAAATACTTTTGAATAACGGATTGATATTTTAGGGGTACATAATTTGCATTAGGAGGATTAAATTTATGTTAATACTTATTCCACCACTTATGATTAAACGGTGGTTTTGGAAGGTAGGTGTGAGTTATCACGTCTTTTCTTTTTTAATTTGCAATTATTTAAACAAAATCCCTGATAATATAATTCTTCAGACAATTCCACACAGAAAAGGTATACTTGTTACATTTCGATAAATAATACCGTTTTCGAGTAATTTAAAGTAGAAGTATCTATTTCCAAAGTATCCCCTAATGATTTTCATACGCACCCCTAAAATATGAATCCATTATTCAAAAGTGTCAAAAAAAAAAAATTTAAAAAAAGAAAGAAGTCAGTTTCGTTCCACCCCTCTATATTTCACGCCTCTACTTTATCTCCCTGATTATTGAGTTTTGGAAAAAAGTGTACATGAAAAGGTACCATTATTTTTGAACGTACTATCACCTCCTGTAGATACGGTAGATAATTCTGGACCACCTTGTATACACCTTACATACATATTATGTCAGCACATGTCCATTATCATTATATTATGAACGGTAGTAGCCCACTCATACGAGCGACTCATTACTCATTACTCATGGATGAGTAAATGAGCAGGTATATGTATGTATGTAAAGGGAAAACTACTATCACCACCTGTAATTGTACGCTTAATCTACATCTGGTAGTATATGTCGAGATTTGTACAAATATGTTTGAAAATTGTGAATACTCTGAAAATTGGTATGTACGGGAGTTATGTACGGAATGGTAAATTATGTTGCGGATATTATGTACTATGATGGCGGGAGGGTTCGGGGAAGAGAGAAAACAGTTTCAGTATAGTACTCCCGTAGGGATTAATCTACTGCTACCACTAAAATGTCGGTCAAATGTACCAGTGGCGGCTTACATAAATAAATACAAGCTGTTTCACTGGAAGGCTTCTAGACCATGAAATGAAATCCAGAGGTTATATGCATTTATATTTCCCGAAAATATCATCAGTAGGGGCGAATCTAGACAGAGCTGCCTCTCGATATTTCTTCGTCAGTGTTATGCCCGTACAAAGTCATAGATCAATTTATGCTACTGAATTTTGGCAGTAATGAGTTAGTCATCAAAGAAAAGCGGTGAACGTGACATCCTTGTAATTTGTTATTTTACAGGCACGTCTTTTATAATTTTTAAAAATAACGCGCGTTTTGAAATCTTAGAAAGAAACTGCTGTACAAAAAAGACAATTATATATATAAAGTAGGGACTGGCAACAAAATATTTGGCGTTTTTTTTGACAATATATGTACCAAAAATGAAAGCTGTATTGTGTTTAATTTTTTTTTTATAAATTGATTAACATAAAATTGTCTATAGGTGAGGCGAATTCATACACCATGGTGCGACAATATAAAAAGATAGTGGGTATAAACTACATAAACTGTAGTCTAGATAATATAAAATTGGCTCCTTGCAACAGAGACGCAACAACCGGGGAGGTCCAAGGAGTCCGGACCCCCTAAAATTACCTGCAAATTTTCCTTCAGTTTATTTTATTTAGATTAACCCTAGAATCATACGTTGGTCTACGAGTCAAGTTAATCATACATCGGCATCGTTTCGACGAATCGACTTTTTACGGGGAGTTTTAGAGTTTATTTCAAAAAACATTTTTTTTACATAACAATACTACAAAAGCGAACAAAATATTTAAAAAAAATTGGATTTGGAAAAATTTCTTAATATAAATATTTATTAATTTTTTAATCTTTTTATCAAAGCATATTTTCACTATAAAAATTAAAAAATAGATAAATACATCAATTGTCTCATAAAACATGTCTTTCAAATAATTAATTTATAAACCATTATGAGTCAATGGACATGTGTGACTTTACAGAATGTGAAATTTCTCAGTCATAAATATTCCTATAGATATGTAGTTATTTTCCCATTCTAGGTACATTTGTAAATTTTCTAAAATTTGTTAGTAATTTTTAGAATAAGATCTCAAAATAAATTGTTAACCTTTTATTAAGTCACTTCGCAAAACTTCAGTATTATGTCGTCTCTATAAGTCAAACAGCTGTAATCTTCTTTCACATTATCATAATCATTGAATAAATTAATTATAACATCCATATCTTTAATAAATTCTAGAAAAATTAGGAAAACTTTTATATGTAGAGTACAAAATCTTTAAAAAAAAAATATAGGTTAATCATACATCGTCGTCCTTTTGACGCACACTATTTCAGTATAAAAAAAACGACAATAGCTATAAACAAAATTTATACGTATTATGTGTTATAATAACAAATAAATTAGATAACAGAAGTTTCACAGCAAGCAGGCACCGACAAGTTGTAGTATTGGAGCAGGTAGAGAAGTTCGTTCGTCGTTTTGACGAGTACGTATGATTCTAGGGTTAATAATAATATATCAATTTTCAAAATTCTTCTTCAAACAATTTTTAAGAAAATCACCCCAGAAAGAGACAGACATACCCGTGACCACGTCATCACCTTGGCCGCTTTCTTTTACTACATTGTTGCATATTTCATGTATTTTTAATGTTAAATTTGGCATCTTTATTGTTACAACTAAATATATATATATATATATATATATATATATATATATATATATATATATATATATATATATATATATATATATATATATATATATATATATATATATATATATATATATATACACCAGAGTACCAGAGAAATAATAATAATGAAAAAAATTTGACGGTGCAACATACATATTCGCTGATGAGATCGTTATTTCGAATGACGTCAGTACCTACGTACAGTACGTTACAAAAATGTTATAAAAGAGATTACTTACTGACTACTGTATCAACTGCTCCAAAACACCTCAACAAAAGTTAATAATATGTTCAACATATATTGTTCCAACACACATACAGATGATATAGAACATGTTTTCTGTAACATTTTCGAAGTAAACGTCTACTACAGCGTTACCTAGAACCATCTAGAACAATATACAATGCACTTTTGTATATGGTATATACAATATGTTGTATTATATGCCACTACCATTCATGCATAACCTTGAATTCAATATTATTCGTTTTATACCGTACGTCGAAACGAACTGGAACATGCAGGTGAATTGGAACAAAAAGAAAAAAAATACTAGACGTAGGGTAAGAGACCCGATGACCGATCACTATTTTTAGCTGTATCATTAAATTAGCTTAAAAAAATTAAAAAATAAACAAAACACCCATTTTTTTTTTCTTAATAAGTATGAAACCAAGTTTTTTTAATCCAATAGATATGTTTTTAAGAAAATATAACCCAAAAATTTTGATTTATTAATGATTTTGTTTTATAATTTGTTGACGTCTATTAAAAAGCATACAGAAAATATTAACCTCCTTTGAAAGATCAATACACTGACCCCTATCAAGAATCACCCATTAATAATGTACATCAGTACAGTAGTAAATCTTATACTATCGAATATTTGAACCATTCTCTTTCAGTCACTTTGACACTCTATCCACTACAAGAGGTCAGTCTGTGTCATAGAGTATCACAGAATGACACCTTGTGAAACATAGCAGCAATGACAGAAGGTTTAAATATTCGATAAAATAAACCACTAAAATACTGTATTTTCTTTCGCCATCTAATTTTGCTTTAAAAAACATTGTGTACATTCTAAGATGATTCTAACTTACCTATACGCCATTGTGAATTTTTAAACAGTTAAATTAAGTATATGAAGATAGATGACGTATATATTTATATATCGTTTCAAATCTAAATGTCTGACGTTTTTATTTCAATTTCGAAGTTTTAATTCAATATTAATTATTTTTCAATTGATTTTACGTTCTGAAATAAATAAAATATTAAAGTGAAATTATAAAAACGGTTAGTTAAGTGTTTTAAACCCAAAAATTAATTAAAAATGTTTATAAAATAGATATGCAATATATAATTCTCAAAATGCCGTACCTAACTCTAAAACTTTGATCCCAAGAAGGATCAGTCATACAAATAATATTTAACACATATAAAATTTAATTTAGCTATCCTAATCTCTTAAGTGGACTAATAACAATTATTTGTATACTTTTATTATGCTAATAACTTTAAAAATTCGGTGAAAAATGTTACAATTTATAACCCATGTGTTTTGAATAATGATCATCCACCATATTAAAAATTCACGAATTCAACAAAAATTGTTATATATATATATATATATATATATATATATATATATATATATATATATATATATGTATTTCTTAAATTAAGTGAGGAGACATTAAATGTGAGGTGAATTTAAATTGAAAAATAATCATTCTATTAACAATAATTTTTTTTATCAAAGGTTTCTCTCAGAAATAACTTCATTAAAATATAAATGTCAAAACTGATCGGACTTATAACCCCGATCGACAATGGGGTCTTTTACCCTAAAGGTAAACATATTTTTCTCTTAAAATATAGTAGAATAATGACTAAGCTCGAAATTGGAAAAAAAATATTAGAAAATCAATTTTGATTGACGTCTTCAGACAGTGTTATTTTTTGCTTCTTAATAATTTGTTTTGGTGTTCTTGAAAAAAAAGAAAAGAAAACCGTAAACTTTCATTTATTTTCATTTTTCTTTTTTTAAGAAAAAATCATGAGGGCATGACATTTAGATTAAGTGGCGGTCAAATGAGACGGCAAAGGGGTGAGTAGAGACGTAACGGAGGTTAATAGGGATGTTATGTCAAGTATAAACGGACGAAAGTGGGGTGATTAGGGACGGGTGACTGGAACATAGAACAGAGCACTTTTAAAGTTTTTATAGACACATTAAACATGACATTTTTATGCTTTGTAAACTCGTTTTTAGATTTTACGTTTATTTCTACACCAAAATACAAAAAATTACAATTTGCATTTCAGTTTTGGCCAGCCCTACCGTCTCTTTTAACGCCGGCTTACCATAGAGTAGAAATTACGTGATTTTTGTAACGAAATAACCATGCTCACGTATTTTTTTTAAATATTAAAGAACGACTATTCATTAAAAAAAAAATACAAAAGAATACAAGGTGAAGTTTGAATTCGTGCCGATTTGTGCCGTTTTACGGTACGTGACGTGCCTTACATTATCATGTGTCAACGCTTTTTATATATTCATTATAAACTATAAATATTTTATATCAGTCTATTGTATTAGAAAACAGTGGCGGTTCGTTTGTTTGACACATTGCATGGCTGCATTGTTCCCCCGAAAAATAATCATGAATTAATATAATTTGATATACTAAAACAATGATTCTCAAAATGGGGGTTACGAAAACTATTTGAAGGGGTCGTAGAAATAATTAATTGATTACAGATTATACATATACCAATTTTCTATACATGTCCTACCCATTTCGGCATATTTCGGGCATCCTTTGAAAATTTTTGAGTGCAAAGGGGAGTCGCGAACCAAAAATTTTACATAAATACATAAATACATAAATACGTAAATACATACATACATATATATATATATATATATATATATATATATATATATATATATATATATATATATATATATATATATATATATATACATATATATATATATATATATATATATATATGAATATATATATATAAATTTTAGTGAATGTTATTTTCGTATTCTAGGGACCTCAAAACAAATTTCTGCCATAGTCCCGGACTCAGGTTCTACCGTGACACCTACTGTAATAGCGTATTTCCAGTTTTGGAAATTCGCTAAAAAAAAAGATTGGATACATTACAATAATTTCATAAATGAAAAGTTACATTATGCCTAAATAACAGGATAAATTAATCAGTAGTAATAAAAGTTTATTGTTACAAAAACTTATGTAGTTATGTAACAATGGATCAATATGTAATTATATAAATTTTAGTGAATATCATTTTCGAGTTTCAAGAACCTCAAGAAAAAACGAAACGAATAATTCGAATAATTCGAATAATTCGATTTTTCGAATTTTTCGAAAAGTCGAATTATTCGATTCGAAATCGAATCGAATATCACTATTCGATTCGATTCGATTCGAGCACTATTCGCACGGCTCTAATAAAAAGTTTTTTTTTACAGTCTGGACCAAACTAAACTTTTTATAGCTATTTATCATATTTTTGAATATGTTACTTTTGTGCAAAAGTACAGCTGTATTTTCATGATTTAATTTTTCAGATTCCATACTTAGTTGTCCTTTTCTATGGACCGTCACTGCAATTTAATAGTGTAATCAACGACCTTTGAATGAATATTATTGATTTCAACTATGTATATCAGCCAGCCCCATAAGGACACAATCATAAGAGTGCAAGTTTATAGTGCAAGAGGCCACCGAAAAATTCATTTCGACGTTTGTCCAAAATAGGTAATATTGTCTGAAAGCGATTTTTGTCGAAAACTGCCAAAAGCTGTCGAAAATACAAAACTCTTTAAATAAAATGTCCTACATATTACCTACACGGAGAGAAAATTCATATAAAAATTACTGTGCTCAGCACTACAATCGACGTGTAAAAAGCGAACATATTCAATTTTGTACGGTAAAAATATAAAAATTATAATTAATCATAGAAAATTTAAAGGATAGAATATTGTTTCCGTAATATTAGCTCCGTAAAATTTGTAAAACAACACAGTAAAAAGTTCCGTTGCCGACAAAAAAATATTTTTTAATTGTTTTCTTACAAAAATTACCATGCTGTATTATAATATTTGAAATGCTATCTGCTAATAGTAGAATAGTTATTTTCGATACATATGCGTAAAGAGAGGTATTCTAGTAGGCTTAAATTCGGGCACGAGTCTAAGGGACTGACGTATACACAACGAGATCGAGTGCGTAAGCGCACGAGATCTCGTTGTGTATACGTCAGTCCCTTTAGCGAGTGCCCCAATTTAAGCCTACCGGATACCTCTCTTTACGCATACGTATCGAACATAATTTTTTATAACGACGGCTTCTAAAGTTTAATAGAGAGAAAAAAATTAATTATTTTTAAGCAATTTTTATTAATTTGTAGAACGTTGTTGTTTTTTTTATTAATTTGTTGATCGTTTCCATGTTAATTTGAATATGATTATCATTGATAAATGAATATCATTATTTTCTCGCATAGTTTTAGCTACTTTCACGCACACTTGTACTTTCGCGCACAGTTACTGTCATTTGTTTTACAATGATATAAAAAACTGCTCTTTACGCCCACTACACAACGCTCGAATATTGAACTTTAGAAGCAGGTGTTACAAAAAGAAAAAAATAGAAAGAAGGTTGTGTGTGTTGTGAACGCTGTTGAAATGTACCTCACTCATAGCAAGTCACATAGCCAACCATAGGTGTGGACGACCAACTTGGTCGGACGGGTCAGACCAAGCACCCTGATTCATTAGACTGTCTTACAAGCAGCAAGCAGTATTCATTACAATGTCTTAGAGGACGGGGATGTCACCGCTTAATTCATCATTTTGTTACTTCACTATCTTTAGTATTAGAATATATTGTTGGTAATCATTTTTGTATGCATCATAAAGTTCTTACAGGTTCGAAGTTTTTACAGGTACCGCCCAAGCAACATAAGGTTGCGGGTCAGATGCGCAAATGAAAGAGTACGACAACAAGAATTAAACTCTAACATATATGCATAAGAGTGTGATAAAAGTTGTGTTAGCACATTAAATTTTACCATGCTAGCACATGTTTTTTATTTTGGTCGTCGATCGCGCACGCATTATAGGAGAGCATGGTAATTTCTCTGAAATTTTATCTACAAAAATTATATGATTTTTCTCTCCGTGTACCTACATATGATATGTATATTTTGAAATAGGTAAATATAAAAAAATAAAAATAAAATAAAAAATTCTTTTTTTGCACATTTGATTTTTACGCTTCAACAAAGTACAAATTTTTCCCACAAGGCTTTGTTGTGTAGATACGAATTATTTGTTGGTACATGTGGTTTTCAAAGGGGGAATTTGAAGAATCAAAAATATTTCTTTCTAATTCTACAATATGTATAATACACGACAGAGAAAAATTCATTTTGTTTACATGTATTGTGGTTTCAGGATTGAGAATTTATCCGTTCGTAAAAGGGATTACAAACAAAAAAGTAAGGATTTTCTTATATATCTACAATGTGTATAGAATAATATTAAAAATTGATAGTGGAAAAATCGTGACCTACGACAGTAGTTGGTTATTATTAAAAAAAAAAAGAATCGGTCAAGAGCGAGTCACGCTCGCACAATTAGGGTGCCTTAGAGTGAACAATCAATAGCTCACATTAAACGATTTTTTATGTCCCGAACTAACTTCGTGTTAGTTCGGGACATATTAAAATCTTGGAGTGATCGAAAATTTGAGAGAGGTGGTAAATAATTATAGAGTTTTACATTCATATATTGAATAAACGCAAGAGGGCTGTATTGCTTGTGTATTGTATATATTTTATGTATCTGTGAACTCTATGGTTTGGTAAGAAAACGATTAAGACGCCATCCAGTAGCAAGTAGTGACTTTGTATATTTAATATATAGTATAGCATCACGTCAAGTTACTAATTGTTGTGCTAGATGGCATTAAATGTATTAAATTAACAAATTATGGTATATTAATCTGCCATCTGTTTTGCTACATTAATTTGTATGTATTTGTGTGTTAGGTGTGTGTATGTATTACGTATATGTGTAGGTACGTGTCCGGACTATTATATTTTAAGAAGTTTTAGTTATGAGGGACATTACTTAGTGCGTGTCAAACACGCACTTGACGAATTTTATTTATATATATTTAAACCTTATTCAAATATTCAACTGCTTCCATGTTTGAGGCTAGTTACGTTACAGAACTAAATTTTCCCAGGAAAGTTGTAAAGTTATTGAAAACAATTATCCAAACCAAATTTGATATATTTAAGTGAAATAGTTTCCAAAAAACTATCTCTACAAAAATCACAGTTTGACTTGAAGTTTATTTTACTTACTTTTTAGCGAGTTTCCAGAATGGAAATTCAGCTGTTACAGTGAATGTTATGAAAAGGCGTGAAGCCGGAACTATGACAGAAATTTCGGTCATTCTCGGTTTCTCGAGGTCTCAAACCAAAATTTCTGTCATAATCCCGGGTTCAGGTCTTTTTATGACATCCGGTGTAATAGCTGAATTTCCTCTGCGCTAAAAAGAAGTAAAATAAACTTTGACGGTCTGTAACTTTGTAACTATTTGTAATACGAGAATTTTGTCAGGAACTTTTTTGTAAAGCGTCAGTTGGACTACAAAATTGTGATTTAACTTTTTGTCGTATCTTTAACAGTTTAGCGTAAAAATGTAAAAAAAGCAAAATTTCAAAATATTTAAATTTTAAGGCTCTGTAGAAAGAGAAATGGTGATAGAAATTTTATTCAATGAAATTTTTTGTCCAAAATTTAATGCCTAATAAGGGGCTTTGATTCATTTAATGGGAAAAAAAAAAATTTCTTCATAGTTTGCAAGAGTAAATAATATAAAAAATCGTCTTTCCTGTGTTATTTAAGGTTGTTGTGGCATGAAAGAATCGATACTCAAAATTCAGTTGCGATCGACTAAACTTTATTTTTTTTTATCTAAAGTATCGAAAATGTCTAAAGTAGTGATAGCATTGGCAACACTGCTATATATTTGAAATGAAAATAATGTGAGAGGGGTTACAGGTCTCGTTAAATCTACTTAACCTCATTTTATTTCCTTATAAAACTTCTGAAAATAAAAATATAACTTTTTTGAAAGTATAAAACAGTGCACACTAATAACTGGTGCTAATAACAAAAAACAATACGTATTTGAAGTAAGTTTTGTTTATTTTCCTCAGTTTAAATTATAATTGAATGAACTGAAATCATCATACCTTTTTTCTATAAAAGTTCAATTGTTTTTTTCAAAATTTATTAACAATAAAGCAGGTATATAAATTAATTACAGTAAATGAAAATACCTAATGCTTAATGAAATTTTTATATAACACTTACATACGTTTTTAAAAACCACAGACACCAGAAAACAAACTAAAAATTATTCACTTTTTTGCTAGAGAATTATAAAATTATTTTCATAACTTTTCATAAATATTTTATCACATAGACATAAAACACTTAAATAAACTTAAATACAATAGTATTTTACATACATTCTGATGTTCTTATGTATTTTTATTTATTGAAAAGGTTAAAAACAATCTAAAATCCTCTATGCGTTTCAATGTTACCGAGGAAATAGTGGTTGAGTTAGAAAACTAAAGAACAGTGTTAATAGATGGCAGCACTTACTGGCCATTGTTTTACTTCAATGTTGCAATATTTTATATAAAGATATATTTAAATAATTGCGTAAAGAAAAAATTGTTTTCATCTAAAATGTTTATAAAAATATTTAATGACATTTTAAAACAGTTTAATGTTAAAATTATATCTCCATATATTAAAAATTAATAAATTTTCGCTTTGAAATTTCGTTGGATGCAGTTGGCAATACTTTCAAAAAGTAATGCTTAACTCAGTATCACCACATTTAAAAAACTCAACCTCATGCCATAATAACCTTAAATGGGAAAACTTTAAGTTTGATGATGCACCTCTGAAAATTGGAACTATGAGCTCCGCTTTGATGAGGAAGTTTGCTTAGACGTATCCTACGATATTTTGAGCGGAGGGCGAGAAAAAAAAATATTAATGTTTTTTTTTTTTTTTGGCAAACCCTAAGGTAAGATACATGTATAAATTTTGTATTAGTAGCATTCTATAAGCACAACTGATATACAAAAAAATATTATTTTTTTAGAGAGAGGGAAAGCTATTGAAAATATAATATTTTAGAATGAATACGTAGACTTAAATCAAATATTTATAATAATACTTGTCAAATTATTAATCAGTTTTAACATTGAAGCCGTGGTTACTTTCTCAATTTCTAAACATCTTTTAACCTCCTCATTCCAAATAAAATTTTTTTTTTCAAATTTTTGATTTTTTCTAAAATTTGTGTTTATTACTATAAAAAGAAATCAAAAAACCACTTTTTTTTTACTGAAAAAACTTGATGTCGACTATAGTAGACATTTGGAATAACTCTTACTCAATTGACATCTAAAAACAATGTTAATTTCTTAAGAATTTCTGAAAATAGTTGGCTAAGGAAAGACAATAGATGAATGGAAAACATGTGTAATAATTACAAAATAATTATTGTAATGATAATGAACACATGAGGGAGGGTTTACACATTTATAAGAGGGTTCACTTTCCAAAATTTGGAAGCAGCCTTTTCCTCTGGAGCCACTTCATTGTCATAAACAACTTTTAAATTTCTCATGATAGCAAAAAATTGATTTCTGGGCAAGATTGCAATGGAAGAAACCTTTGTTTTGGAATGATAGTACACTCTTGTGCCTGGAAGTCCCATTACGGACATTTTGATGGAGGCACCAAAAAACCTTTTTGTTTGCTCATTATTTAAAATTAGAGGACGCCCTTTTTTCAATATAGCTACGATTAGTTTTTTCTGTAACCAGATTGAAAATATCTTCAGGAATGTACTTACTTACGTAAACATTTTTTTTTTAATTATTACGTAGCCGTTTTCCAAATGTCGACTACAGTAGACATGAAAGTTTCTGGCGTTACTATGACAACCAAACTCATGAAACATTCTAAACAAATATCTTATTTCCTTCTCTGGACATTCATAATAACATATTAACCCCCACATATTAAAAAATAATTTATTTAATGTACTAAAAAATTATTTACATTCACGAAGGCGTTGGGAACTACCATTTGTAGCGATGCGCTATTTTCAAACTGCTGTGGAATATCAACAATGAACGTGGATCCAACTGAAAATAAATTAAAGTAAAAAAAAATGTTTTTTAAGAAAAAGCTTTTATTTAAAAATGGGCTAAAAAAAAACTTTTGAGTGAAGTTTGAAGTAATATGCAACATAATTTATAAAAGCTTGAGGCGTTATCATTAATTATTTCTGTTTTGGACGTTTTGGATATAAGTGTAGCTATTTTACTTTTCAATAGTTACCAAACTTAATTAAATGCCTCAAGTTTTTATAAATTATGTTGCATAATTGCTTCAAACTTCACTCAAAAGTTTTTTTTTTTAGCCTATTTTTAAATAAAAGATTTTTCTTAAATCTTTTTTTTTACTTTAATTTATTTTTTAATCTTTAGTCTGATCACAATTAATTTAATAATTTAAAAAAAATTAAAGAAGTAATTTTTTTACCTATATTTTAATCGGTTAATTTACCCTAATCAATCATAACTATGGAAACAGAAAATTGCAATTTAAAATCAATGGACAATATTTGACAATTCGAAATGTCAAAAAAATTGCATAGGACTTCAATCAACAATTTTGGTTTGGGTCGATTTAGGGCAAAACTAATTACACAATATTGTATTGTCATCAAGGTTAGACAAGTATGCAAAATTTGAAACCTCTAGCTCAATTAGAACCTGTCTAAATTTTAATTCCAAGATTTGATCTAAACCAACATACTAACATAGCAAGTTAAATAAAAGCTTTTAAAAAATCTGTAATGTGCTGCTATCTATGAGGAAGACAGTGGTACTCCTGTCAGTGCTGTCAACCCACTCTAAAGCGGTAATAAAAATTCCCTACGAAATGTTGTTTTATGTCGACTACGGTCGACGGTTGGTTAATGGGTAAGTTGCTCGCCTAACTTACATTGTCGCCGAGTGCCAAATCAGAATTCATCAATAGCTTGGCCTTTTCACAGCTATAGAAATAAAATTAAAGAGGCACTACGGAACCTACGGAACCTTGTACATATCTGACTAGATTTTTATCGATTAATTTTCACACAATATTCACAATATATTTCCAACTGTGAAAATTTTTTCTTTTTCCGTAACAATAATTTGATTTTTCCTTATATTCTATCCAGAATTTTCATTCTGATATATTTTTCTACATTGTATATTTAGTATAATATATAAATAAATACATAGGTGTATCTAATAAAATTGCGCCAGTCCAAATAGAACAGATGTAGTTTCGAATAAATTAGACAAATTATCCAATAGACGCATTAGACGTCGCGAATGGTATCTCTAAACTTCCCAAATTCTATATGCTTTAGCCACTAGAGCCACCAGAAAATCCATAATTCCAAACGTTTATTTTTTCAGATAATTTCTTACTACTAACAAGAAATGAGTAAGAAATTTTTACTGTATAGTTCGTAAGGTACGATCACAGTGTGACCGGCCAAAAAATGGTCAATTTTCGCAATTTTTTTTTTTTTTTTTTTTTTTTTTGATGGATAGGATGGGGGAATGGGGATGAATTTTTTTTTCGATTAATACCACTATTTAACAATACAAAAATATTTTTTTATTATAATTTTTTGAAAAAATTGTCTTTAAAAAAGGGCGGCTATTGGTGCCCACGATTGCGGCTACAATATTTATCTGAGAAAAAAAATCAAATAGATTATCAATTTGTAGGCAAGCCGCTATGTACCTATGGGAGTTTTTTTTTCTTGAAATTTGAAAAAATGGCGGCGGTTTGAATAAAAAGTACAAAATTTAGGCCTTTTTTCGACAGTTTTCGTGTGAAAAAATAGAAAGATTTCAAAAAAAAAAAACATCAATAGGTACATGGAGAATATTCTATCAAAATTTCAAATTTATAGCTTGGAAACTTTCTCTCTGAGAGAGGGGTATCTACCGTTTTTAACCCTAGAATCATACGTTGGTCTACGAGAAACGTTAATCATACATCGACGTCGTTTTGACGGATGGACTTTTTACGGAGAGTTTTAGAGTTTATTTGCAAAAAAACATTTTTTTTTACATAACAATACTACAAAAGCGAACAAAATATTTAAAAAAATTGCATTTGGAAAAATTTCTTAATGTAAATATTTATTAATTTTTTTAATCTTTTTATCAAAGCATATTTTCATTATAAAAATTAAAAAATAGATAAATACATCAATTGTATCATAAAACATGTGTTTCAAATAATTAATTTATGAACTATTATGAGTCAGTGGACATGTGTGGCTTTACAGAATGTTAAATTTCTCGGTCACAAATATTCCCGTAGATATGTAGTTATTTCCCCATTAGGCACATTTGTAAATTTTCTATTTGTTAGTAATTTTTCGAATAAAATCTCAAAAAATAATAAAATTAAAATATTTTCCACAAAATAAATTGTTAATCTTTTATTAAGTCATTCGAAACGCATTCTTTAGTTTTCGATTCAATATATTAAAATTTCAGTATTATGTCGTCTCTATAAGTCAAACAGCTGTAATCATCTTTCACATTATCATAATCATTGAATAAATTAATTATAGCATCCACATCTTTCATAAATTTTAGAAAAATTAGGAAAACTTTTATATGTGGAGTACAAAATCTTTAAGAAAAAACATCGCGTAATCAATCATACATCGACGTCCTTTTGACGGACACTATTTCAATACAAACAAAACGACAATGACTATAAACAAAATAAATACGTCTTATGTGTTATAACAACAAATAAATTAGATAACAGAAATCTCACAGCAAGCAGGTACCGACAAGTTGTAGTATTGGAGCAGGTAGAGAAGTTCGTTCGTCGTTTTGACGTGTACGTATGATTCTAGGGTTAAAAAGGGCATTTCGAGACAAACGCGTTTAAAGTTTGCCTCGAAATTGTTTCAAATCATTGTTTCAACACAATAATGTGATACTGTGCTGATAACAATTGATCTTATAGGTTCACTGGCTGTAGAAAAACACTGAATGTAAAGTGATATAACATCCCGCCAAAAGGCGCCAATCGATCCACACAACTTTTTATTTAGACTGAATCCATTGATCCATGGTCGTAGCGACCGTAATAATTCGAATTTCAATTTGAAATTTTTGAGAGTACATGCATAAACTGTACGTAGTTTAAGATAAGACCAAAAAAAAAATTGATTTTTTCAAAATTCTACACTGTAATGGTACCTTAAAGTATATAGAATTTGGGAAGTTTGGAGAGGTAACATTCTAAGTGTCCAAGAACTTCTGCCTAATTCAGCTAATTTAACTGAAACTGTACCTCTCATCGCTTACGAGATCCCTATATGGTAACAATATTATTACTTATTAGGAACATCCGGTATATATGTATTTATAGTAAAGATTGTTTCCTTTGATGTCAGGCATTCCAGGCAAAGAAAGATTTCATTCAATAGAAGAAACAGAAAATACATTTGTTATAGGAAAAAAGATGAATTACATAAATCATATTTATAAAATACTGTTTTACAAAATGGAAAACTATATTCATATCTATCTCTGTTCTTTATGTTAGATTAGAAATAATATAAGCGAGAGAGAGAGAGAGAGAGTGAGAGGGAAAGAGAAATACAATAGTTACTATCGTTATTACGTAACCGGAAGCAAGAAGATAGATGCTCAAGTGAAATGTAATAAAAATTGATACTGTTTAAGGTTTCGACGTCACATCTCCTATAGAGGACCGAACAGACCGACGTGGCCCACCGTAACACGACCGCAATTTGACCGGATTGTGGCGCGTGACACAGTGCGATCGTAATGACGATATTAAGGGGAGATATACAAATACATATTTTATTAAAAAACTAAATGTACAACATTGTTTCTACATTTCTTAGGATTATAAATTTTTTTTTTTTTTAAATTCAAAAATGGGCTGAGTATAAATGGCATAACTGCGAGATTTTTCCACCTTGATGGTTGGTTCCTCGCGTCCTGAAATCCTCAGTGAACCAAAATAAAAAGAATCAAGAATTTTCTGAAAATATACAGTTATGGCACTAAGTAGGATCTAATATAAAACTAGCGAGAAATCGCATTTTGAAAATAAAATTTCAAAAATCACCGCTTTTTCTCGAATATAAACAGCCGCCGTAAGGAAAATATATTACCGAACGAAAAGATCCTAATTCCTGCTAAAATGACGGTATCGAAGAATAATATGCACTTTGATTTATATTGACATCTCAAATATTTTTTGAGATACATGAGGAACCATGTCGAAAAACGTACGCTCGAGAAACAAGCATTTAAAGTTTTTTATTTAAATTGAATTATATCACTGAGAAAAAAATACAGTAATTTTTACTGAAATTTCTGGTAAAAAATTACTGAGCTCTCTGATAATGCGGACATAAGTGACAAGCTAAGCAAAAAGTACGATAATTTATAGTAAAAATTGTAAATTACCCTATAGCTCAGTAAAAATTACCGTATTATTTATAAATAAGGTTTTTTTTTATTTATTAATAAATAATTGAATTAAAATAGTTTAAAAGGATATTGATAGAAGGGTAAGCATTAAAATCAAATTATTAATATAGAAAAAATTTTTTTGTGGTTTTTTATTATTTGTGGAAAAAAATATATAAATTCTTTATTTGACATATTACATGATAAAAATTTTTAACAATAAGAACATTACAATAATTTGTATAAAAACATATTTCAATTAACATATCAATACATATAAAAAAACATACAAGAATTAAAATAAAAACTAAACAAAAATTCATGAAACACAAGAAACAAACACTTTATAAACATCCAGTCATGATGGTTGCTATTGCACAACTAAACGAAACAACGCAACGGCCGGAGAATCCTGCTTAGTTGCTAGGTCTGTAACTGCTGTAACTCGTGTTGGTCGTGTTAGACACTGCTCGGTGCGGTTGCGTGCTTGTTTTATTTATTCTCATGTCTGTGTGATGCTTGGTATGCAATGTTATGTGAGAGGGATGAAATGCACAGCGACTCAGTAAAAATTATTCAATGTCCAGTATAATTTTACAAAAAATTAAGTAAATTTTCCCGGTGTCCACATGAAATTTTACTAGCCCATCGAATTTTACGCAGCTGTATAGGAAAAATTCTTAAGGTGTACAGGAAAAATTCTTAAGGTGTGCAGGAAAAATTTTCAAATGAATCGTAAAAAATAATGTTTGAAACGCATTTTTTATATTTTTGCTTAATAATTTCCTACGGACTGGTCACTTAAGACTCGTTTACCGGAGGCAGCTCAGTAATTTTTACTGGAATTTTTTCTCTGTGATAGTAAAGTGCGTTAAAATGCCCATAACTTTTTGATTTTTCATTTTTTTTAATAAGATTTTAGGAGAATGTTTCTAACACCTTAACAAACATAATTATGAAGAAAAAAAAATCGATTCATTTTTTTTTAGCAAATATCCCCTTAAATACTACTTGATCTATACCCAAACACTCATGTAACAACATAATTAAAATAGATATTGGGTTTGAATAAAAAAATTTAATATATATTTTAGTCAGTTTCTCATATGTTTTCCTCTTTTACGTCAAGAAAGTATACAATACAATTAATTTATGGTTTTATAAGTAGCAGTGGAAGCAGTTAAAAGAAAAAAAAAATAACTCTCACTTCTGACATGTTCGCTTGTCAGATGAAAATTAGTTTTTAATTTTTAACCCTCGAATTCTACTGTACGGAACACAAAAAAATTGGAGCCAATGTTTATTGAATTTGTGTTAATTTAATTTTACGTCTAACACTATTCAAAATGTACTATTTATATGATATCAAAGAGATTATGTTATATTAAAATTTTATTTAGTATCCTGGAGTATCCCGAACACAACGACCATCATCAAAATATATTATTTCCAACATTCAATTATCCTTTTCGAAAATTTGATACACCCTTTCAGTGTCAGATGACAAAATTTGTTTAATTTATTAATTATGAATATTATGAATCTTGTACCCGTTTAAATTATTTAAGTCACACGAATCAATAATCAACTATATAAGTACTCTTTCAACTATACTAGGTTTGTTCCAAAACAAACACGGGAATTTGAATCGACAATTTCATTTCGGTATGTATGAGAAGGTCTTAACTGTTTGTTCGTGCTATCAAAAAAAACACGAAATTCGTTTTAGAAATATAACTACCGATTAAAATTTTTCATTATATTTTTTGTTCTGTGACGATTTCCATAGTATTGTTTAAAAATTTACAAAAATAAATAAATTATTATTATAATCAAAGAGTGAATTACAAAACCATACACCACAAATCCAATTTTACGTAGTGGTCGGTGCAAATTTAAGGGGAAGTACGTAAAATCGGAAGATCAGGGGCGTCGGTAAACTTTTGTTTCGGGGGTTGGTAAATATTATTTATCTGAATTTATTTAAAACAATATTATCTTAAGAGACAATTTATACCTAAAATTCGGTTGTGTAGACAAAGGAAATCGAATGTTATACTGATGAATATAAGACGCCAAATAGCGGAAGCTGACAAAAATTCTAGAATATTCTACTCGTGAACTAGCAAAGATACCAAAAAACAAACTTCACTATTGAATTGTGTACTAAAAAATTCTAGAATGTTCTATTCGTCAACTAACAAAGATATCGAAAAATCGATTGGACCATTTAATTGGTCATCAAATAAAAGACGGAATAGCACATTTTGATAAATGTTCTAGAATAGAACAAATGGTTTACATTAGTTTAATTTCGGTTGGACAATTAAGTGGTGCAATATATTTTTCAATATCTTTGTTAGTTGACAAATAGAATATTCTAGAACATTTCTCAAAATGTGTTATTTGGTCTCTCTTTTTGGTAGTCAATTCAATGGCGACGTCTGTTTTTGAATATCTTTGCTAGTTGACGAATAGAATATTCCAGAACATTTGTCAAAATGTGTAATTTGACCTCTTTTTCAATGGACAATTAA
The DNA here is from genome assembly GCA_035578155.1 of Brachynemurus nebulosus. Taxonomy (NCBI): domain Eukaryota; kingdom Metazoa; phylum Arthropoda; class Insecta; order Neuroptera; family Myrmeleontidae; genus Brachynemurus; species Brachynemurus nebulosus. The sequence goes on along the minus strand of JAPWDM010000008.1, from coordinate 2,723,973 downwards.
ATGGTATAATTGATTTTTCAATATCTTTGCTAGTTGACAAATAGAACATTCTAGAATTTTTGTCAAACTACACTGTTTAATCTCATTTTTAATGACCAATTCAACGGTGAAGTCTGTTTTTTGATATCTCTGCTAGTTGATGATTAGAATATTCTAGAATTTTACGTTACTCATGTTGCATTTGTATTTTGCATATTACGTATACGGAATATGTGCATAATATATATCTGCAGTGAAATTTTAAATTTTTTAAAGGTTACGAGACCCTCAGACAATATTACCTACGGCCCTGACTCTGGCTTGATACATAAATTTTCACCAACACAGACAAACAATAACATATTATCTGTGAGAGGAGAACCCCACTAAATCGCTGACGTCACTACGTAAAATCGGAGTACGTACCATTGGATGGCCACTGTATTTGCAGATTCATCTATTCTCTCAAGTGCTTCTCATATTCCGTAAAAATCATCAAATTACGCTACCTATATATGTTTGCAAACACAACATCAGAATTAATTCTAGTGTTTGTTGGAACAAACCTATTATTCAGAAAAACTAAACTCAAAATGAAAATTAAAAAAAAAAATGAGTATTTAACAACATTATATTTGTTTTATTCCCGGCTACACCTTTTGCAATATTTGTTTACAAATAAACGATTAAATGGATTAAACAGATTTAATCCACTGGAATTACTGGAAATATGTATATTAAAGAACTAATGAAGTATAAATTCAAAGGCGAAACTAAAAATAAATTTATAAATAAAATAAACATTATATGGTTGATTATCGATTATACAGGAACTGTATTTAAAATGAATTTTCTCAACCAATTTACTTATAAAATCTTTGTGAAATTTTGTAAAATATTTAGGTACGTCAATTACGTTAAAGTTTATTTTAACAAAATTACCGTAACTAATATTATAAATGCGAAAGTGAGTTTGTTTGCTTTTTTGTTTGACTGACTTTCACGCCTCAACGGCTTGACCAAACAACTTGAAACTTTGCAGAGACGTAGCTTGTGGGACAGAGATGGTTATAGGCTACTTTTTATCCCGCGAAAAATTTCATTCCCAAAGGAAAATGGATTAAATTACAACAGTTAACTATTAAAAACGGCTAATTGATTTCAAACTTTGTATATTGTCAACAGAAGGGACTAAAAAGGACACAAGCTACTTTTTACCCCCGAAAAGTAGGTACATATCTCATTCCTGTTGAAAAATACATTTTAGTTTGTTTGAACTTAGCATATTGTTTGCCGAAAAAACATAGGTTACATTTTACCCCGAGAAAATATCCGATTCTCGGCGTAAAATGTGTTTGAAACGAAACAATGAAATAACGACAATTTACTGTTAAAAAAAAAAAAAAAAAACGGATAATGGATTTCAAACTTTGCATATTCTGGGGGACGAAAAAGGACACAGACTGAATCCTGTGGGCAGTCTGATTCCTGTGGAAAAATATATTTAAAACGGTACCAAAAAAAAAAAGAATCATTGACTTCATTCGAACTTTGCATTTTGTTGAAAGAATATTATAGACTACCTTTTACCGGGCGGAAAAAACATTTTATTTCTGTGGCGCAATTCCTAAGAAACGAGTAAAATAGTTCTCAGTGTATACAATATCTCGATTAAACGAGAGTATTCGCCCAAAAAAAAGTGCATACAACCCCTTAAACACCCACATATATATCTATCCCTAACAATTTACCAATTTTATAAATTTTATCGCAATTTAGCAATGAACCGAAAATTATATATATTTATAAATCCCTGCTATTTAGATTATTATCTAGATTTAATCCGCTATTAAACCTAAAATATTTTTGAACGGATAATATAAATTCAAATAAGATTATCCAAGGTAGATTGATATATTACTTGCAATCGGGTGTACTTTATTTCCGTTATTCAGGATAATAATATATATATATAAGCATGATGATTGTGGTAAATGTTCTTCCTGGAATGGCACCGAGGAATGTATCAATCGATACGGTGACGGTTTATTTGTAAAACAAGTTTTCTTCTACATCATTGACAATGTTTGATCTTTAATTCACGTTAACCAGCATATTGTTTATTTAGGACAAGTTAGTAGTATATAATATGAAGAGCATCCGGTGACAACTGTCCCCCTCACATTAATGAATTATATTACCGTTAAAAAACATTATCAAAGCACACTTTATTTGATATATAAAAAAAAAGAAATAGAAGCTATTAATACACCAATGATTTGAAATAAGGAAAAACAATTGCGGATGTATTGATCACACGGATAAGAATTGATTAAGTTACACCCTGTATATTGTCTTTTTTTGGGGTGAATTTTAATCAAGACAAAAAGAGTTGTAAAAATTGTAGCCTGTATGTATGTATACAGGGTGTAAAGTATATAAATCTTGCTACGAAAACAGTGGGAAGATCTCACCCATATAATTTGAACAAAAACTGTTTTTTAACAGAAAAACATACAAAGGAAAAAACTCTAACAAAAGAGAAATCAATGTCTATTTGGTTTTATTAAGGGGAGGTTTACTTGAGAGTCGTTAAAAAAAGTCGATTTTTTTTTTTGCAGAAATTGATAGCTAATTATGTGTAGAATATGTTCCCAAAGTGATTTTGCTGAAAGTAATTTAAGGGAAGGCTTACTTGAGATTTGATAAAAAAAAAACGATTTTTTTTTGGCCGAAATTGATAGCAAATTATGTGTAGAATATGTTCCCAAAGTGATTTTACTGAAAATACTTTAAAAACAAGATTCTTGCACATTAACCGAATCCAGCTTTCTATAAAAAAAAAAATTCAAAAAACGTAGTTCACGCAATAATGAGTATTAAATATAAAATTTTGAAAATACGTTTCTTTATATATATTTTATAATATCTCGAAACTACATTTTTAGAACTGGCGGACACGATAACTCAAAAACTATTCGATGGATCCTTTTTTTTAATTTTCTATTTTAAAGATAATTCAATTCTTCGGCACCTCTACCTAAGTTCGATACACTTTCGATATTTTTTTTATTTTCAAATTTACTTTAAAGAGCGAAAAATAAGACAAAAATCGTAATCAAAAGTTCAAACATCCGCCATTTTTTTTCTTTCAGCAATTTATTGATATTATAGGTAGAGGTGCCGGTACTCTTCATATATTTTATAAATCTTTTTTGTTGTTGGATTTCCACCAACAAGGCATTGGATTTTTGGATCGTCACACTGCACTATCTATAAAATGGACACTTTTTTATATTCTTCCTTGAAAAAATTTTTTTGTGTAGTTTAATACTTAATAAATATGTGAACAAAATTTGAAATTGATATTAACTTCCGTTCTGTGGAAAAAAATTCTAGCAAAATGCATAATTTTTAAGGGCTCTCGAGTAAACCTCTCCTTTATAAAAGAGGCAAACGGCATATAATGTTGGACTTTTGTAAATTTAAACTAGTTTATCGTAGTTATGAACGTATGTTATTATATTATTTTAGAAATAGTGTAGATATTTTACTTTATAGCTCTTTTTATACATAAGTAATATATGTAGTACCGAACATGGCATGCATTTGTATTTAAATATTATTATGTTCTACTAACTAAAATCTTTCCATAAAAATATATGTTATAGAGTACTAAGAGACAAATTATTAAACAAAAAATGGTGGGTGTCGCTAACGCGTAAGTGTCAAAAAAGATTTACTTAAATTAAAAATTTAAAAAAAAATAGTATAATAAAGGGATATAACCTTAATTTTTTTTTATTACTTTGCCTAAGGTGGGTACACAATATATATTAAATTCAAATAAATCGGCTCAGAAATTTCGTCAAAAAAATTTTTTTTAGAAAGATTTATCTTTTTGTGTATTCATAAACTATTAGCCTCGGAGGGTTCAAATTTGACAGGTATGTATCTGGGGCTAAGAAGTATTATTTCCTATAAAAACAATCAATTTTGCGTCAAAGGCCATTTTCCCAATCTTACCCGGCTATGCCCTTTACGGCCGGTTTTACATTCATAATTTTAAAGGTTCTTTAACTAAAGCTGCTTTAAATTTAAAGTCAACTTTATTTTTTGCACTGTTTTACAATGATCAGGTCTGCTTACATTTATTAAAGAACTTTTAAGTGTTGCATGGATAAAACGAACTATGAATGATCGTAGCCAATCTTACATTTATAAGATATAACCGATATAACTATAGAAACAAAAATTTCAACGTGTTTGAATTTTAAAAAAAAAAAAAAAAAAACGTATTTTATTCATTTCGCTACTGCCAGTGAGATTGGAATAGAAAACCGCATTACATACTTCTTTTGAAAAGAAACAATAAAAGAAACTTATAAATATCATAAATATAATGAATCATAAAAGAAATTGCTCAGCCGGTTTAACCCAAAAAAAAAAAAAAAAAAAAAATGTTTGATATTAATTCAAGACGTAAAAATAATCAAAAATATTATTGAAAATAAGCAAACATAAAATTTTTATTTTATTTATTTAAGGTACGAATATTTTATTTAAAAATTATGCTTATAAACAAAATTCAGTGATAATAATTAGCAATAACAGATATGTTAAAGTCGACTTTAAATAGTAAAAGTAGAGGTAATTCTTACTTTAGTTTAAAGTCGACTTTTACACTGGCGGCGCTTTAAATTTTATTGTAAAACAGTACTAAAAATAAAATCTGTTTTAAAGCTGGCTTTAGTGTTAAAGTCGGCTTTAAATGTGAATGTAAAACCGGCCGTTAGTTTGACATGAAAATGCATTTGTAAAGGTCATACTTCTTCACAATTGTCTCTTCAGATGTTATCGACACATATACCTAAGTAAAAATTTCAAAATACGAAATATATATAGACAAATTTTTATTAGCTCTTAAAAGTTTCAAATTTCAAATGTACAAAAAAAAAAATACCAGGCTATGTTTATATATTTATTTGAACAAATATAATGTGTTATATATAATATGTTGATGAAACTTTCAAAATAATTATATTAGATGTCGTTAGCAATTAAATTACATACAAACTGGCTTGAACACATTAATGTCCAAAAATAAATTAAAATCTACCTTCTAAAATAGTCACATAAATAAACCCACGCATTTTAGCATAATTAAACACTCTGAAAAGCTTTAAATAAATAATCATTTACGTCAATTCAAGAACTCCCGATTCACACTAAATAATTATATTTATAGATGGATAAAAATAAATTGCACTATTACCCATTTGGATATAAATATATTTTATACATAACCTATAAAATTTTGACAATAACAGCAAAAAAATAAAACTAAGTTTTCGTACTTACCGACATACACTCGTATATCGTAACTCGTACCGATCGGAGCACCGCGATACTCTTTGGCGGGAACAAGTTGAACCGAAGGTGGCGCTAACGGTGTAATCTCCATCGAAAACGGATAGGCATTCTGACCTAACCGTTTCAACAGTGCATCCTAATACAAGAAAAAAAAACAAACAATCAGACTTCTCCTGTATCAAAATAAAATTGGACACTGACGGATCTCATATAACAACCTGTACCCATTTAAAATAGTTTAGCTCTCTGATAGTGAAAGAATTTTCAAAATCGGTTGAATAGTTAACTGTTGGCGTTTTTTGGATTTCCAGGACCCTGGCAGACCTCATACAACATAACTTATACCCATTTAAAAGTAGTTTATGTCTATAAAGCCGGGTCTACATATAACGAACGAACGTGAACGAACATGAACAAACAAAAACAAACACAAACGAACGCGAATGGACAATTAACGTCCAATTCGTTGATGTTCGCTTATGTTTCGGCTACACGATAATTTTTTTTAAATAAGTTTAATAAATTTTAAAATGGAAAGTTATCGCAGTAAGAGTTTTATGGTCTATTAATATCGCCCACTTTATGACGCCAATTTTATCATGCGGTTCTTTAAAAACCAACAAATCAAAAAAATGTTGGTAGATGGTTTTGTTCCATAAAGCAAAACTCGTTATAATGCCTCTAATGCCTCTATCAGATTTCGAAAAGTTAACTGAAATAGTTGAACCAAAAATATCTAAACAAAATATGTACTTATTATCGGAAAGCAATTCCTATAAAGAAAGACTTCAGTGTTATTACACATTGTAGCTTCTATTAATTAAATTTTCCCTCCAAAGATTCCCACGGGTCATTTCTTTTTCTAGTAATTTTGTAAAAATTATCTAAAACATTCCAAAACATCGCAATAAAATTTCAAATCTTATCAATTTTAAATTGTTAACTGAATTTATTTTAAACTATCTATCTTAATTTATTGTTAGAATAATTTTTAATCGTCCACAATTGACAGACACAAACAAACACGAACGAATCTTTTTCTTTGATGCACCGACAACAAATGAAAAACATTCGTGAGTGTTCGAAACTGTTCGTTCGTGTTTGTTCGCTTTCGTGACTACCTCCACATTTGTTCGTTTATATTTGTTCGCTACCATTCGTTTACGTTTGTTCGCATTCGTTTGTTATAATATGTAGACCCGGCTTAACAGTAAACAAATTCTCAAAATCGATGATGACGCGTTCTTGATTTTGAAAAATGAAACAGATATAAATATTGTTATTGTAATGATAAGAACGATGAAGCATTTATTCTAAAAAAATTTGGGGGACAGGTCTACTCACACTGTCAACTTCCCATTGGGTGTCCTTAAAGACTAGAGACTACTGTACATAAATAATTCTTTTTTCATTTCAGGTGACTCCTCCCCTGGGCCCCCGATAGAAGCTTTGCCCCTTGCACCATACCGGGAGCTTCACCTTCTGTACCTAAGGGTGGGGGCTCCACCCTTATCAAACAAATGATAAAATCATTTGTTCTCAAGATATGCGAATCAAAATATATTTTGGCAAAAAACTAATTTTTTCAAGTTTCTTATTTCGTTTTTTTTTTTAATTTTTTTTTTTAATAAAATACTGGCGTTTTTAACACCAAGGAAGGTTCTTAGGCCATTATATAATAATATTATGGTAAAAAATCCATATAATCTATGATTCTATGTTATCTTAAGTTAATTCCGTTTTTTTTTACCACAAAAAACAAACCGCTAATCCAAATTTGCTTAAAACTTTATCCGGTCTTCATTTTTTGATTACGCGTCTAATAAAATTAATCCGGAGTTGATATCATTTGTACTCGAGATATGCGAGACGAAAAAAAATCCACGAACGAACGAACTAACGAACGCACACACAGACATCACGCTAAAAACGATGGATTCGAATTCTAGTGACCTTGAAACGTGGAGATATGTCAAAATTAGCGATTCGTAAAATCGGACCCATTACAATAACTTCCTATGGGAAGTTAAAAAGATCGATTTTTGATGTTTTTTTTTTTTTTTTTTTTTGGCAAATCTCCCCTTAATATCGGTAACGGGCTGTCAGTTTTCGAACAATATAATAAATAATGTTTTAAAAGCTTGTCTTATGTAATTTTTTACGCTCTTTTCGATGGTGTAAAAAAAATCAAAAAATTTTTGAACTCTGGCCAAATTTTGCAAAAAAACCACTAAAATTTGCAAAAATTAACCAAAATCTTTGTTTCCAAAAATCGGATGTCTCTAGCTGACGAACTCATCCAAGCTATTGGAACTTTTGACCTACACACCAAATTTCGTAACAATTGGAGGCTTCCTTCGAAAGTTATCGCGCAGACACATATATACATATATATGTATATATATATATATATATATATATATATATATATATATATATATATATATATATATATACCATGTGAGTTTTTCGGGAGTTGCCATTCGATTTATTCCTAAAAAATGCATCTAATCAAAAAAAAGTTTATACAAAAAATATTCAAAATAGAGGGGGCCATTCAGGAAAAATTGTTCCAGACTTCTAGGACTTCCGGTTTTTTTGGAATAGAAAAAAATTTTTTTTTCAAATGGAAACATATTATGTTGAGATGTTTTTTAAAAATTAGTTTATTACTTCAAATTACCAATTATGCTAAAATTTTCATTATTTTATTCAAAATTTTTGAGAAATTGCATTTTTAAGTTTTAGTTTTCAAAACCCGTGGTCAAGTTTATTTGATCGAACGTAAAAAATACGCATAATTTGCAATTTACATTCAAAACACCCAAAATAACTAGTGATGGTATGTTCGCATTAAGCTGTTGCAATAAGACAAAATTTAATAATTAAATACATTAATTATCAAAATAATTTGTAGTTTTTCCTCAAATATTTAACTTAGTATTCAATAAAAAGTCATTAAAATACAGCTATAGTTTTAATTTTTAATATTTAATACTACACCACACTATGGCAGTCAAAAATAGGCATTTGTGAAACAGTCATTACGTTCACAATACGTAGTTAATATGAAAGCTGTATTATCTTTGTAATTTGTTATTGAAATATTTATGTAGATGGCAATATTGGCATTGATAATATCAATGTCGGATGTATTACATATGGCTATTATTATTTATCACCGTTAAATAAAAATGTCAACAAAAAATATTTTCAACGCCAAAATTCTGGTATTTAAACAAGATTGCATTACGTTGAAACAGGAAAAGTATGATTTTATTCATTTCACGATTAGTTTTTAATCTGTTGTTGTAAATAATTATTTTCATAACCTTATTTTTTTGCAGTAAGAATTCAAACAATTTTTCAAAATCTACAATAATTCTTATAGTTCATTTCATTCGATGTTTAAAATTGGAATATTTACTAAACTTCTGTTAACTTCAACAGGAAAAACAGTATTAAAGTATTAAAATTTGTCGTTCCGTGGACATTAGTAAAAATCAGTTGATCACACAGTTGAAGGAAAAACATTCCCATTTGAACGGAAATTTACTCATGTAAATAATGGATCTTACTGTAGGGATGTTATGGATATGAAATTTCGGATACGGATATGGATATTTAAAAACATTTTTTTCGGTTTCGGTTACGGATAATTGCTTTCAGTGAACATAATTTTTAGAGAAAAAGGGTAAAGCTTTTACCCAAAAAGTGAACGTCAAAAACGAATCAACGGAAATCTACTAAGAGAAATATGCTGGAAAAACTTGCTTCGATTTAAACTCAGTTTTCCAATGGCAGTTGCCTGTTATTATCCGGAACAAATCCGAAGCTTTTATTTTCGGATACGGTTTCGGTTTCGGATATACAATTATTTCGGATATCCGGTAGTTTCGGTTACGGTTACGGATATCCATAACATCCCTAGTTCTTAGTTAGTCATTTTTATAAAAAAATTTATTCTGTATTTTAAAAGACAAAAATGAGTTCTGTAATTCAAAAAAATGTTGTAATGAAACAAATTTTACTAAAAATAATAAAGTTTATTTAAAAAAATAATAAAAATAATAAAGTTTTTATTAAAAATATTTTATTTGTAATTGATTCTTAACTCTTGCAGAGCGTTGGACATTTAGTAAATCACTAGCGTCACCTGCAGCAGACCTGTCTTATTTTTCAGTAAATTTGCACAGTCTTGCCAATCTTCACTTTTTATCAACCCCAATGAGTCCATACGCGAAATAGCTTTTGAATTTGTATGTGAAAAGAGTTGTGTTGCAAATTTTTGCATTTTTAACATTTAAATGTTCGTCAGTTATTTTGTGGGCTATTATTTTGTGGGTTAGATTATTAATCACATCAGGGTCAGTTATTTTGTGGGTTACATTATTAATCACATCATTAATTTTAAGTTTTTTGTTATTATTGCTATTGCAACCAAACACAGCGCACATAACCATCACGAAAGTGCTTAAATATGCCAAATATAAAAATGTCTTTCTGCATGTCAGATTATGTCATTCAAATCAGTTAAAAATTTCTGTTTTAGTTACCTAGGAACACGAGTTTTACTAGATAGCCATCTATGTGTCATAAATACAATATTATCATTTAGCTATTTTCCGTAATATTGAGGCCTGTTTGAAGTAGGCGCTCTTAAACTTACCAAAATTCACTTAAATAAATCACTTTTAAGCGCGAAAGCTGTAAAATTTGAAAAAAAAAAACTTAAGATAAAAATTTTTATTTTTTTATTTTTGGTTATTGTTGCTTTATTGAATAATTTTTATCAACAAATAAGTATACTATTCCATTTAAAAAAAGGTAAGTTTGTATCGTATCTCGAAAACCACAAGAGCTATAAAGCTCCTGATTATTGCAACTGGTTGCCCCCGTCGATATCTACAACTCTTATTTCAACAATTTTTCGATTAAATCAATGATTTGGCTGTAATAAAAATGGCAACTCCCGAAAAACTCACCCTGTATATATATATATATATATATATATATATAAATTTTAGTGAACCTCACTCTCGGTTTCTCCAGGCCTCAAAACAAATTCCTGCCATAGTTCCGGGCTCAGGTCTTTTCATTGCACCCGCTGTACTAATAAGTGGATTTCCAAAAAGGAAATTCACTTAAAAAAAAAACTCAACATTTTCTATCGAATTATCAAAGAAAGAAAACGCAACTCTTCACATCTTACGTAGTTACGTCAATTTCATAACACATTTCCGGCACATATTACTTCCTGTTCTAATACGTCAATCTTTCTCATACGAGACATTCCCGTTGAACAGCCAACGAAACGCAGGCGAATGATCGATTAACAATATCGGACGTTTAGCGTAATGTTTTACGTGGATACACAACAACAACCGCTACGATTGTGGGTACGGGGGGTACGGTGGGTACGGGGGGTATGGTGGGTACGATGGGTACGGTGGATACTAACCTGTAACGGTGTATTTGGCTCCGGGAGATAACCTTGATTGATCGGATACAGTTGTGCCAAACACATGATGGCCTCGTTGCAAAATTTCAAACCCATCACTTCCTCATCTTCTCGACCATACCTGTAAAAGACAAAAAAAATGTAAATAGAAATCACTGTGTAGGGAAGGAAAGGGTTCCGTGCCGCAAAAAAAAGGAAAAATAGAACTTGGAATAAGTTCATGTGAATATGTCATTATCAGAAAGAATATAATAACTTAAAATCGGTTAGATTGTAGGGATTGTAATGCTTCCTATATTGGCCAAACTATCAAAACAATATATTTGTACCCAAAACACAATTTCACCTTTGTTTTTGTTTGTAAATGTTCATAATTGTTTGGAAATACAATATTTTCATTTTATCTTTTTATTTTTACTATCAAAATGACGCAATTTTCTCTAGAAATACGACTGATTCAAAAAGAATCTTTTTTCTATAAATAGTACAAGTTTAGTTTCGGTAAAAATGAAGAAAAAAAACGAACTCGAAAACCTACAATTTGCTTGTTCTATCATTTTACTTACGGATTTTTGGAGGACTAAATACTTTTAGTGAACGTAATGACGTCACGAAATTAAGAAAACTACTCTTTCCTCAAATCAAACTGTATGAAACCGGCTTGAATTAGGATTTGGAATAAGTTCATGTGGATATTTCATTATCAGAAAGAATGTAACTTAAAATCGTTTACATTGCAGAGATTGTAATGCTACTTATATAGGACAAACATTCAAAACCAGACATCTATACATATAATAATATTGTAACGAGACCATTTCTGTACACGGAATATTTTTTGAAAATTGTACTGGTACTGTAAATAGTTATCGATGTAGATACCAAAACAGCGATTTTTAGAATTTTTGTCTGTCTGTCTGTCTGTTCACGCATCACGCAAAAACTATTGGGCGGATTTTAATGAAATTTGGTGTGATGATAACTTATTACCTGGGTCAACATCTAAAATACTTATTACATCGGGAAAATTTCTCATTCCCACGGAAAAATAGAAAAACCATTTTGTGCATGTGCACGTATTTCGTAAAAACTATTGGACGGATTTTGATGAAATTTGGTGTGGTGGTGACCTGTTACTTGGGTCAACAGTTAAGATACTTTTTACTCCGGGAAAATTCTTCATTCCCACGGGAAAATAGAAAAACCATTTTAAGCATGTGCATGCATTACACAAAAATTATTATTCTTTGCAAGTTCTGTATATTTATTACACTTACATACTTCTCACTGAGTTTAGAACAATGCTTTGAGCGAACGACGTCGCGGGTACGGCTAGTAAACAATATATTAGCACCCAAAACATAATTTTACCTTTGTTTTTGTTTGTAAATATTCATAATTGTTTGGAAATTATTTTCATTTTAACACTTTATTTTTACTATCAAAATGACGTAATTTCTTTTCGAAATATGACTAATTCAACTAAAATCTTTTTTCTAGTGATACTACATGTTTAGTTTCGGTAAAAATTAAGAAAAACGAACTCGAAAACCTATAATTTTCTTGTTCCAATGACGTCTCGAAATTACGAAAAACTATTTTTCTTCGAATCAAACTTCTATGAAAGTGGTTTGAGTTAAGCGGGTTCTACACGATGCTACGAACACCTTCCAACATTGGACGTTCGATGGTTCATCGCATCGTGTGGCCGTTGTTCGAACCTACGAATGTCCAATGTCGAGCGTCAAACATTCGCATTTGGCCATGTCCCGCTCGATGTCGGTATTCTTGCATCGAGTCAAAGGGATGCTTCGAACGTTTGAAGGTCAATGTTGGTTGCGTTGGTTGGTTCGACTCAGCAGCTGCACGACTCGTTCATGTGAAGAGAGACAACATCAGTGTATAACATTAGAGATAACATCAGACAGATAACAGCCTCGTCCACTGAGTACCAACACATCATCATTCGTATTGGATCAAACATTCGATTCACCGTGTAGCAGATACATTCGTCGCACCAACTATCGAACTTAATTGCCTCAAACGTTCGATCGAACGTTGGAAGGAACGTTCGTAGCATCGTGTAGAACCGGCTTTAGAATTATTGGTGAAAGGAGGATGGTCATCGGAAAAAATCGATCGTTTCGGGTAGAAATCGAAAAAAACCAAAAGTTAAAAATGGTCATAACTTCAGAACCACTGATTAAAATATTATTTCAAAATTTTATTCCTTTTAATGCCCTATATATAGAATTACTTTTAGTCTAACACCATTTCTTTAGCCCCAGTAAATCTTAAGATACTCAGTTACGTAAAAAAAATCCGGGAAAAATCCAGATCCAGAATATTTTCATCCACATTTTTTGTTTTCTATGTTTCTTAGACCCCCCCCCCCAAAAAAAAAAAACATTTAAATCCGATGAAAACCGCAGCACCTATTAGAAATTTATTATTTGCTCTTATTTTAGAGCCCGTAATTTCTGTTACAGTTTTAAAGCCACCTTCAGGCGATATTTTATTTTTTACAAGAAGGCCGCAGATCTTATTATGAAAAGTCTTATGAGTAAAGTAAATAAAAGTCAAGTTAGAAATTACATCAATTCATAAAAATATCTAATACAATTTATTATATAGAAATGAAGCGAGATATGATTTTTATTTATAAAAATATTTAATTTAAAAATATAAAGAAAACAGAGCAACTTGTTTGTTCACTGTAAATAGAATTTCAGACTTTCATTCACTTAATAGAATGCATAATATATAAAACATAAAAGAAAATATCTAAAATAATATTAAATAAAATTACTCTTGCTGTAGGTATAACCACTTTCAATAAAAACAAGACTAGCTAAACGAGCGTTTCTCAGTGCAAGTCGCAAAGGTATTTCACCGGCTCACAAAAAAGAAACCACACAGAAACATTCGAAGAAGAGTCAACACATTTTCTAGAAACAATAGAAATCAGTAAAAATAATTCAGATCAACGTTTTGAACGATTATACAGACATTTACAATTCAGTTTTATTTGTTGTTAAAAATGTTTTTTGTCCCCCGCTCCCTCTTCACGTGTGTCCACAATTTGGTGTGAACTTTGTCATATCTTTGAAACCTCATTACCGATCCTAGTCAGGCCCGACGAGAGGATGGGGTAGCCGGGGTTGCACCCCTGGGGCCCGAGCTGCAAGAGGGGCCCGTAACGGTCAATAGGAGCTCGGGAAAAAGTAAAATCAGTTTTTTTTTTAGTCAACATTTATTTTTTGGGGAGGAATTTTTATGAAATATGCCCCTTTTCTTTGGGCCCGGCATTTCTCTCCACGGCCCTGATGCTAGTTTCTCATCCTAAGAAGGTTTCAAAAATAAAAAACGAAAGGGGAAAGCTCTATAACGGCGTTGCCAGCCTTGTCAGCTTTTTTCTATCATTTGTCCCGTACATAGGAACCATAATGTCAGTAAAAACAAACAACAATAACATAAAAACATTTGTTTTAAAAAAATAAAATAAAATAAAATAAAAACAATTATTGAAAACCGTTCTTTTGTTTCTAATTTGATATTGTTTTTTTTTTTTTTTTTTTTTTTGCAAATTTAGTTAAATGTTAACAAAGTAATTGTTTTCTAAAAATAATAAAAGAGATAAAAAATTATTCATTGTTATTCTTCTAATTCCATGAATAATAAATTTAACCTTGAAACACAATTCATGGAAAAAAATTGTTTCAAAAAATATTTTTTTCGATAAATAAATATTTCATGAAATTATATTTTAATTAATTCTCAGATATCAAGAATTATTCTGCAAATTCAATCTAATTATTAAATCAATTTTGAAGTTTAAAATCAATATTTCCCTTTACACACAGCTAGCAAGTCCAAAATGTACAAAGAATTAAGGTACGATCACAGTGTGATCGGTTTCCATGATGCTGGCACACCCTCTAAAAAGATAAACATTGAAAAAATTTTGTCTAATAGGTCACAAATTGGTCATAATTGGTCACTTAGTTCCACTAATTGGTCAGCAATAGAAAATTTTTAAATAAATTTTGAAAAATTTGTAAAAATTTCAAGGTCACTCAAAAATTTTGGCACACCATTTAAAGAAAAAAACAAAAATAATAAGAGCAATCGTTAGGATTTTAAACCTTGATAATTGGTCAGTTAAAATAAAAAATTGGTCAGGTCCCCAGGACTTTAAAAAAATTAAAAAAAGGCTTTTTCATACTGTGACGCATGCGCAAAATCTCTACTGGTGAATCTAGCTGTCAGTAAATCTAGTCGATACGTTGAATTTTTCAATAGGATAGAGCCACCAGTATTCGACCAGCCTATTAGCCTATATTAGCATTATTTTTGTATACTGAAGCATTTATTAAAAAAAAAATTGATATTAAATCAAAATTGCAATTAAAGTATCATTTTTTTTCGTAAAAATTTTCAATAAAATTGAAGATATTCAACAAACATTGATTATATATTTATTGTTTTTATTTCAATTTAATTTTTCATTTAATTATCAATTGTTTTATTATACACATTCTTAAGTATACCCCATTTCAAATACAATTGATCATGAGTCATCGTTAAAAAATTAAATAATTCTTATATTCGAAACAAATTATGTAATCTTCTATTCTTTTCTAAACACAATCTGTAAATTTAAAATTTACGCAAATGCGATAATGAAAGAGATAAAGTCAAGAAAACGGAAATTATTTAAATTCAAAGTGATGAAGCATGGTTAAATTCAAAGTGATGAAGCATGGTTAAATTTAAGTGAAATGAACCATACTATAAGATCTTTAATTAAGGAATATTGGAATATTTGTCCACACAAATTTGCTCTACTATATTTCTTGGAAAATAAACGTTATTTCCTTATAACCCATTGTTAGGGCTCCGCGATCTTAGCACCCCAAATGTGAGATTTCGAATGACCAGTTACATCATTCAAAAGGTCAGAAATTGATCATAAAAGGTCAACTGGTTTCATTAATTAGTCAGCGATAGAAAATTTTTTACTAAGGTTTAAAGTTCTTTCAAGGTCAATCAAAAAATTTTAGCATCTCATATGTGAAATTTCGGAGAACCAATTAGATCATTTAAAAGGTCAGAAATTGGTCATGAAAGGTCAACTGGTTTGATTAATTGGACAGCGAAAGAAAATTCTTTCTTAATTTAATAATTTAATTCTTCATTAAAATCCCTTAATATATAAAAATAATGCTAATATAGGGCTATAGGCTGGTCGAATACTGGTGGCTTTACCCTATTGAAAAATTCAACGTATCGACTAGATTTACTGACAGTTAAATTTACCAGTAGAGATTTTGCGCATGTGCCACAGAATGAAAAAGCCTTTTTAATTTTTTTTAAATTCTGGAGACTTGACCAATTTTTTTTTTAACTGACCAATTATCAGGGTTTAAAATCCTATCGATTGCTCTTATTATTTTTGTTGTTTTCTTTAGATGGTGTGCCAAAATTTTTGAGTGACCTTGAAATTTTTACAAATTTTTTAAAATTTGTTTAAAAATGTTCTATTGCTGACCAATTAGTGGGACTAAGTGACCAATTATGACCAATTTGTGACCTATTAGACAAAATTTTGTCAATGTTCAACTTTTTAGATGGTGTGCCAGCATCATGGAGCCGTGTGGTCGGCCGAAAAATAGTCAATTTTCACTATTTTTTTTCGGATGGATAGGATGGGGGAATGGAGATGAATTTTTTTTTTACGATTAATACCACAAAAATTTTAAAAATCGCTGTTTTGGTACCTACATCGATAACTATTTACAGTACCAGTACAATTTTCAAAAAATATTCAATGTACAGAAATGGTCTCGTTACAGTTTTATTATATGTAACTATAGATAATTATTATAATTTTTTGAAAAAAGTCTCTTTAAGACAGAGTGGAAATTAGTGCCTACGATTGTGGCCGCAGTTTTCATTTGGAAAAAAAATCAAATAGATTATCAATCAGGTAAGCCGCTATGTACCTATGAGAGTTTTTTGTTTTTTTTTGAAATCTTACTATTTTTCCACACAAAAACTATAAAAAATTTTGTACTTTTTATTCAAACGGCCGCCATTTTTTCAAATTTCAGAAAAAAGCTCCCATAGGTACATAGCGGCTTACCTACAAATTGATAATCTATTTGATTTTTTTTTTTTGCAAATGAAAACTGCGGCCACACTTGTGGGCACCAATTTCCGCCCTTTCTTAAAGACACTTTTTTCAAAAAATTATAATAATTATAAAAAAAATATTTTTGTATTGTTAAAGGGTGGTATTAATGTGAAAAAAAAATTCATCCCCATTTACCCCATCCTATCTATCCATCCGAAAAAAAATTGTGAAAATTGACTATTTTTCGGCCGATCACTCTGTGATTTTAAGGCGTGAAAACGAGACCAATCAACCAATCCACTTTCGTATCCATAATGTTGTCTAATTTTTTTCGAAATCGTCTGTACATACTAACACATATTATTATAATGTAAACCACTCGTGTATTTAAAAAAAAATAAAAATAAAAAAAAAAACTGACAAACTGATTGAAGTTCGATCTAATTATGTAACTATGTATTTCTACGTCAATATATTTTTACTCCAGACTGTACCTGTGTAATGCATGTTTGGCATTTAATTTTATTACATAAATAAAAGTAAATGGGCACTATATGTAAGTTAAAGGTTGCCAGACAATTACATATACCGTTAACTAATTGCCATTAGCTAATATGTAGTTATACTTTGAGTTACAGCTATACGTACATATATGTAAGAGAGTACGATAATTTAATTTAGCTATAAATAAATTTATTTAACTTTATATTATAGTATACAGCGCTATAGTCAATCAACAATATGAAAAACGGTCCCTATGGAAATCAATTTTTTTTTCTTCTAAGTACACCAAAGTACTTCGTTGTTATAAGTATATATAAAAACAATTCGTTTTTATAAAACATTTTGAAAAATAGCTACAAACATATGTGTCGCCTAGTATCAAAATCTACTAAATGCATTTTTCGAATTTTTTGATTTTTAGGGCCATTAATTTTTAAATGCAACAAGGCATATGCCCCTTAACATTTTTTGTTGTAATTTTAACTGCTTACTAAAGAAATCTGCAACTGAAATATAACATAATTTTCAAATCCTGCTAAAATTACATTGAAAACTTTACAAATTCTGCTAAATACCCATACATAACCTATATTTTAGATTTTAACCGTTCAAATTCTAATTTTTTCACTGACATGCGGGACGTACGAAGTATAAAATTATGTTTTCACGTAAAATTGGTATTTTTGTATTTATCTAAAATTTTAAATAATTAAATCGTAGATGTAAATGAATTACTAAGTAAGCACTTTGGTTTTCAGTGACAAAATGAAAATAATTTACAATATTACAAAACAAATTGTATCGTCTAACCCTGATACATCCAATATTGCTGAATCAAGTTTTTTTTTAATAAATTTCCCTTATAATTTCTGTTTTAAAACGCAATTTATGTAAATGTTACTATCAAAACCTACTAAATTCAAATAATTTTAATTAAAAAAGGGCTAAAACGATAATTTTGTTTTTTGATAATAGTACTAATCATCTTTTTTACCTTGTTAGTTAGTATAATTATGACTTTTTAATCGAAAAATTAATTTTGAACTGAGTTATGGTTTTTTGCGATTTCCCATGATCTTGATAAAGTGGAATTAGTAGATTTTGATACTAGGCAACTCATATATTATATGGGTGAATCCATATCAAATGATTCAAAAGAAAAAAACAAAAAAATAAAATTGGTTGTTCGAGCATTTCAGAAAAAATTGATATTCTTCCATTGTTGTTTCTAATGCACACACTTCATAAACCGTTCATCCTAAAGTGTTGAAATAAAAACCATTTTAACGGGAATAAATTTCTCTTTATTTTAAGTCATGTTCATATTTAGCTTATTTACTTCTCTTCCACAAGAAAACTTCACCTAAAGTTGGATATCAAAATTTATAGTAAAATTCACTTTTTAAACATTAAAGTAGCGGGAGCATTGTGATCACTTTTGAAAAATAAAAAATTATTTCCCTCCAAAAAATTTAAAATTTTACGCACATTTTACGTTTTAGAGCTTCCTGAACAATTTTGGTTTGGTGTCTGTCCGTCCGTCTGTCTGTCTGCCTGGCCGTCTGAGTGTCGCCAGTTTGCACCAAGTGGCATAACTTCTGAACTATTCGATTGCTATTAATGAAATTTTCAGAAATTATGCAGTTTGCCTCCTAGATTAGGAGGCAAATCCCTATGAATTTAATCGAAATCGGAGTAACGGTAGCTACGCCGCTACCATGTCATTCCATTAATATACTAAATTGCACCAAGTGGCATAACTTCTGAACTATTCAATTCTTTTTTATTAAATTGTCAGAAATTATGCGGTCTGGTTCCTAGGTGGTCCTCTACAAGTCTCATTGCATTCGGAGTAATAGTATCCACGGCGCTGCCATGAAATTCCATTTAATGTCAATATATTATTTACTGCCAGTCCCACTTCGCTCAATTTTTTATGAATCTTTTTATTAATTTATATACCTATAGTAAATTATACAAAGATATATTGGGCATTAAATTACCATGAAGCTTTTACGATTACGAGGAAGCTGTGTGCCACACCCCATTGACAGCTTATTTTTTCGTATGAAAGAAGCGTTATTTATAGAGCTTGGTATTTTTTATGGAAGTAGCTGTAAATGGATACAACTACCCCAAAAAATTACAATTATAAAACTTGTATTTTCCTTTGACATATACAAAATTTCAGATGAAAATAGATTCTTTGAACGAAACGCACGGTTGCTCTCATCTTTTATATTATTATAAAGCTACATTTGTAATGAAAAAAATCATAATATTCATATATTATGATTTTTATTTCATTTTCATAAATCGTTTGGTACACATTTACTGTGATCTTACTACTTTTGGTATAGAATCGCTGTAACCCTACTACTTTTGATACAGAACCGCTGTAACGCAATGACGAAAGAATATAATATATTTTGTATTATAAAAGGACCTGTAACAACATTGTTTTATTGAAGTAAAAATAGTGCTAATTCAGTTAGAAATACCCTCCCAAAATTTTATTTTAAAAAAAGTAAAAAATTAAATAGTTACGGGCATTTTAGTGCACACACTTTACTATAATTCAATGTAAAAATAAATTAAAGTAAAAAAAAATGTTTTTTAAGAAAAAGCTTTTATTTAAAAATGGGCTAAAAAAAATAAAATAACGTTTGAGTGAAGTTTGAAGCAATATGCAACATAATTTATAAAAGCTTGAGGCGTTATCATTAATTATTTCTGTTTTGGATATAAGTGTAGCTATTTTACTTTTCAGTACTTACCAAACTTAATTAAACGCCTCAAGCTTTTATAAATTATGTTGCATATTGCTTCAAACTTCACTCAAACGTTATTTTATTTTTTTTAGCCCATTTTTAAATAAAAGCTTTTTCTTAAAAAACATTTTTTTACTTAAATTTATTTTCTACTTTTTAGTCTGATCACAATTAATTTAAGAAAAGAATTAAAGAAGTAATTTTTTTACCTATATTTTAATCGATTAATTTACCCTAATCAGACATAACTATGGAAACAAAAAATTGCAACGTAAAATCTATGGACAGTATTTGACAATTCGAAATGTCAAAAAGTTTCACAGGACTAAAAATCAACAATTTTAGTTTTGAGGTGATTTACGACAAAACTAATTATACAATATTGCATTGTCATCAAGGTTAGACAGGTATGCAAAATTTGAAACCTCTAGCTCAATTAGAACCTGCCTAAATTTTGATTTCAAGATTTGATCTAAATCAACATACTACCATAGCAGTTTAAATAAAAGCTTTTAATAAAAAGAAAAACTTTTAATGCTTTTTTTCTCGAAAGTACGTTTTTTGGCATGGTTCCTCACATATCCCAAACAGAATTTGAGATATCGACATAAATCAAAGTACACATTATTCCTCGATACCGTCATTTTGGCAGGCACTAGGACCTTTTTTTGGTTCCGTAATATATTTTCAAAATGGCGGCTGTTTATAGTCGAGAAAAAGTGGTGATTTTTGAAAATTTACTTTCAAAATACAATTTCTCGCTGGTTTTTTATTCCAGTTAGTGCCATAACTACATATATCGTATGTATATTTTCAGAAAATTCTTGATTTTTTCATTTTGATTCACTATGGGAATTTCCGAACGCGAGGAACCAACCTTCAAGGTGGAAAAATCTCGCAGTGTCAACTTCAAAGCCACTTATTCTCAGTTCAATTTGTAATCTCAACACACGTAGAAACAATGTTGTATATTTAGTTTTTTTACTTTAATCTTTTACACATGCTCATAGATTATAATTACCTCAACGTTCGCATTGACATTCGCATTGTGACGATATGGCCTTATGCATTTGTATTAGAGCGCGTGAATAGTGTCGACACCTGTTATTAAATTTCATAAGCTTTTCCAAATATTTTGGTTTCAAACCACTAGTGTTTTAACCCATTATATCCCACTCCTGTTTCTGCTGGTCAGATTTTGATGAATTTCCACGCAAAGATCTAGAATGACAATATAAAGTAATTCCCCAAAGATGATCCTTGTATCCTTCCCAGGATAATAGTAAAGGCCCGTATTATATATAATATTCTGGGTCGTGGTGTATATAAAAACTTTGGCGGGAAATATGAAATGAATTAATCAGAAGTAAGGTAAATATTGTTAACATTAAAAAAACGAAACAAAAAGGTTATGATCCTTTTTTTTAAACTAATTTATTATTCTGGACTTTCTGAAACTGACTCTACGAAAATAAAAGTGGTTACGTTACTTAAAAGTAAATAATATCTGTTACCCCGATATCATGTTATTTTTATTGAGAATATTTAATTTTTATTATGTTCAGGAAAATTTTCACACAAAATCTTTTCAGAATATTCCAATGATTTTCCAATATTTCCATTTAATTTGTCAAAATTTCTAAAAAAAATCACATATTATTAGACTACTAAATCGTAAGTCGCATTTCATTCCTTCTTTGTTTAACTATTTTACAGCTAATTATCTTTATCTCTCATTCACGAAGTTAGCCACGAACAAAATACGTTGAATAATCTTTACAGGATATTACTCTCTGATTACGTTATAACCCAGCGTATTTTAAAACATATCTGTCAGTTCTCTACTGAAATTTTCTATTTTAATATTCATTTTTATCAATTATTTCATTTTTAATACTTTAAACATATATTTTACTAACACTCGGACAAGGTTTTTAAAATTAAAAAATAATAAATTTAAAAATCAATGCAAAAATTT
Organism: Brachynemurus nebulosus; assembly: GCA_035578155.1. NCBI lineage: Eukaryota > Metazoa > Arthropoda > Insecta > Neuroptera > Myrmeleontidae > Brachynemurus > Brachynemurus nebulosus. Next base: position 2,701,771 of record JAPWDM010000008.1, on the reverse strand, counting down.
GTGGCAACCTGCATTGCGCATTGCAGACCCTTTTTTGAATACTTGTAATAGTTCAACTGGAAGCTTTTTAATGGTAATTTTTACACAGGCGGAGAGAGAAAGGTTCAAAGAGCGTTATTCAATTGTAATTTTATATATTTAAATACCTTTAATTAAGAAAACAACCCGTAAAGTTGACTTTTCCCACGGTATTACGTGTAATATTGTGGTCACTAATGGGTTAACTTGTAGTCCTTATTTGGACTTACCGCGTCACCATCGTTTTGTTCAGTTGCGTTTATAAGGATAATTATCATGATTGAGATACGGTACGATTTCAGCCAATCAGAGCGACGAGCACTGTTAGTAACCATATATGGAGACTGAAGAAAGTGAAGCTTAGGGTTTGATAGGATGGGATCGGTTAGATATAGTTATTCTTTGTGTGAATTTGAAACAACAAAGATGTCATCGCTATTATGTTTATTGAATAATAAAATATAATAAATACAAAATTAAAATAATATTAATAATAACAAAAATTATAAAGTAACAAATTAAATAATATTATGAAATTAATAAACTTTAGACGAATTATTATAAATGTATTTAAATAATTAAAAATAAAAAGAAACAAAATTTTGTAAACAACTAAAATGGCATCTAATATTTTATCAAGCAACTAAATTGTGTAAAGATTTTTGTATGCAAGATTTTATAACGCACTTTTCTATTATATTTTAGTAAATGATTTCGTTTGGATTGGAAGTGTTTTATATTCTTACGAACCTATTAAGCGACCTTTGGACTAGAAATTCAATAATTAATTGTATTTTATCAGGGACAAATCAACGATCTACACAATAATACATTAATAGTTCAAAATTTACGCACGAAACTCACATCTTAAACATATGCAGGAAGCCAAAACCGCTTCAGCATCCGCAATCGCAATCGATCAGTATCGCAATATGTGTAAACAACTTTCATTTGGAACAGGAGGATAGCTTGCAGCTCTAATAAAATACCTCTGAATTGTTTAATCGTTATAATACATATCATATATGTATTGTATATATCTATCATGGTTTAATGAAATTATGGCAATTAAATTATTACGTGTATACGTAATAAATAATCGAAACTGATTATATATTATATAGAAAATAATTATTTCCCGGATAACAATATTTTACCAAATTATTTGAAAATTTATATACATATGTACATGTTATACGCGATGGAGCTTCATTTCACAAATGCTTTGTTCCATTGTGGAAATTCAGCTATTACAGCGGGTCTCATGGAAGAGCCTGAGCCCAGATGTATGACAGAAATTTATACACTTATGTATGTATATATGTGTCTGTGCAATAACTCTCGAACGAGCATCCAATTTTTACGGAATTTTGTGAGAAGATCAAAAGTTCCAGAAACTTAGATGACTTCGTCACAACCAGATACGTTCGATTTTTAGAAGCCAAAATTATCGGCCATTTTTCCCTATTTTTAGTAGTTTTAGAAAAAATTGTCCAGAATTCGAAAATTTTACCTAAACTTTTTTACACCAGCGAAAAGCGCGTAAAAAATTATATATAGGGTGTAAAAAAAAATACCTCTCGTCCTTTTGTGGGGTGATTCATAGCACCCTGTAGACACTAAAACCGCAGGAATTTTTTCGGAATTCAGTTGCCTCAAAAGGAGAAGAATTATTTCCCTTACACCCTATATATATATATATATATATATATATATATATATATATATATATATATATATATATAGGGTGTAAGGGAAATAACTCTTATCCTTTTGAGGGGTGACGCGACTGTTAATTCTGAAAAAAAATCCTGTGGTTTTAGTGTCTACAGGGTGCTATGAGTCAGCCCACAAAAGGACGAGAGTGATTTGTTTTACACCCTGTAGAATAAGCTTTGAAATTATTGTTCTAAAAATCTAAATGAACTAGCTTTCGAGAAAAATTAAGAAATTTGTTCTAAATGAAATAGATTTTGAGAAAAATTAAGAAATTTGTTGACTATAGCTTTTCTAGAACGCGTCATCACCGATTTTGAAAATTTGTTCACTTTTCGCCCGAGGTTCGCCAGGGTCCGTGGGTTCCAAAAGCGCCAAAAATAAACTACCCAATCGATTTTGAAAATTTTTTCACTGTTAGAGAGCTAAACTATTTTAAATGGATACAAATTTTAGATGAGATCCATCAATGCTCAATATATGGAAATTCGCTATGTTATGCCGATGCTGCGACAGGGGTATTTTTTTTTTACAATACACGACAGCAAAGGCAGAGTAGTTATATAATAATGAGGTGTCATTAGGTTTATATTAATCCCAAAATAGGCGTAGAATATATGAAGTGTCAAAAAATATAATACATGGCGAGTACCAGATGTTGATGATGATTGAATCAACCGAAAGCTAACTCGTAAAAAAGTCACAATATGTAGCTAAAATGATTTTTGAAATGAAACTCTACATTTATATACGAGAATATTATAATCAATGACATTAATTATTATTCAGAACACCGCAAATGTATATGGACGGTTCAATTTGATTTATATTTTGATTAAAATACCAAATTTCATGTCAAATTATAAATTTTATTCATATTTTACATTTTCAACCCAACGATGAATTGCCGGGTCTGGGAGAGTGTAGAAACGCTTTAAATATCCAAATGTGTCTGATAAATATGTTAGACGTTCTAAAACTGTTACTGAAAACTTTGATGATTAATTATTATCGAAAAATTTTACAATTCTGTATATTATCAGGACGCCGAAACAAGCCCATAGTGTAGTAGTTCCGTCAGATCAGTTTGTTTGTCCATCAAAACTTCCATATAAAATTTGTAGACGCTATAAAATTTGGCAACTATACAGGGTGTAAAACAAATAACTTTCATCCTTTTGTGGGGTGACTCATAGCACCCTGTAGACACTAAAACCGCAGGAATTTTTTCGCAATTAACAGCCGCATCACCCAAATATTTCACAGTCAAAAGCGTATTTCTAAAGTTAAATTGGTTTTAATTATATAGATACTAAATATTGATTAGTTAATTAATTAAAAATATTATAGATTGAATTTTTTTCTTTGTTTACAGAATTTACTTCAATTAATTAAAAAATTATCGAAGATCAGGTAAAGATGGAAGAATAGTCGTTCAATTTTGTCTTGCACGTTCAGTTTGGCAACGATCTTCACAATTTTTGGGTATTGCTTCAACATTATTTTCATCAGAGCACAACTTTGTAGAAATATTAAATAAAAAAAGTTTAAGTACTCAAAAATTATTTTTTACTATTTCCTTTCATTTACATAATAAATAAATAAAAAAATACTAACTTAAAAAAAGTGTCAAAATATACCAACACATTTATTGAGTAAACTTCCAGATTCTAAATCAGCTAATTTTACACATCATTGTGGTAAAATTATAACTAAGTAATTGTGTAAAATTAACACAAAATGTATGTCCTCTTGTGTGTTAAGTCATTGACACAAATCTTGTGTAAAGATTTGACACATACGCTTTGTGTTAAAATAACACAAAAAATTGAGTCGACCGTTCTGGACATGTGAAATGTGTTAATTTTAACACAAATTTTTTCACTGTGGATATATTTTTATATCTGTCTCTCTCGGGGCAACTACGTTAAGGTATCAATAAATATTGATGGTCAAAAAATGGATTGTACAAAATATTAAGAGCTTTTTTCTTTACCTTAAGTCAATAAATACACGTCTGCTTCACAATAAGGTTCCCTCACAAACTGAATACTGAGAAAGAGATGAAACGTTATTTGTTTGCCTTATCACAAGTTTTTTTTTTTTTGCTAAAATGTAGTGTATACAGTATGTTTTCCTTTAGATATTTTAATTCAAAATTTTTACTTACGAAAATGATATCATTATAATGCAACTTTTTAAATAAAAGAAATACGTATATAATTTATGTATCCTAATGCAAGATATGTCATATGTATATTCTGATTTATTTAAACATTAATTGATTGGCTTTTAGTCACATATGTACATATTATTTTCAAATCTTTAAATGGGGTATTTGACAGTATCAAAGAAAAGCAATCAAAACAAATTTTAATGAAAATTTATAATAAAAAACAGCAATTTATTATACTAATTTATCTTAACTATCATTATTTGATTTTTAAAAAATTAATTAAAAATGTAATTTTTTAGCTAAAATCCACGTAAGCAGAAACGGGCTGTGACGTTGCTTTCTCTTATATTTCAACACTATCGCTACTAGTGTCGCTGCTTAAATTCCGGTTAGCAAACACAACTATGGAAAATCAATTAAAATTTAATTAATTTTTTTTAAAAATCAACAATTTCTTTTCCTAGTTACAGGAAAAATAAACATTTATTTTTCTTAGTTACAGAACACCTGTTGCTATCTAGAGAATGTGACGCAACTGACAGCTAGCAAACGTTTTCGCGCAAATTTTGAGAACAAATACTAAAATAATTTTTTCTAACAATTTTCGGCATTATTTTTAAAAATTGAAAACGTATACATGCATAATACATAAATATGTGTGTTTTAAAATAGTTTCTCAAAATTAGTCAAATTCCCCATTGTCATATGTTTATGTATTTTTTATACAAAATAATAAATTAATATATTAGATAATTAAATACATATTTAGTTTTGAACAGAGTATGTGCACACTTCACCATGTTTTCTCTCAGAAACGATATTATAACATGAATATTTAAAAATATTTTTAACTTTAAAAAAGTGATATTGTTATATGTGCATTTATTATTACGGATTTTGGTATGTACAAAACATTTTTTATTTTATTTTTTATTTTTATCACACTTACGTTACCTTTATTGTCTTTATATCTAAACCTATATATATATATATATATATATATATATATATATATATATATATATATATATATATATATATATATATATATATATATATATATGTGTACATTTTGAACATCCTATATACGCTTCACTTATAGTAACATAGAAAGAGACAAACCTTTCTTGGTGTTCCGTTTTGCGCGGCATTCGTGTAGTTTAGTTTTGTAATAATTTACCTATATATCACTGCTCACCTGTATATACATACATATTATGTATGTATAATAAAATACTACAAGCGTAGTCTATCACAGAAATTTATGCCGAACGGTACCCCCGAGAGTGCTTTCGTACACAGATATATATGAATACAGGACCCAAGAAGATTCATCTATGTGTTCGTTTGTTTGTCTCTCCATTTACTAAATTACTATATTATATAATGTTGTTTCAAATATAAACATGATAAATTTTTAATATAAAAATACTACTCCTGTCACAGCATCCTGCACGGATAATCCAATAAATTTCTCAGAATTTACTTTTAAAACAATAATCTCTTCTGTCACACAGAGCCCCACACAGGTATAGGTATATATTTCAGTTCAAAAGATGAAAATTTAATAATATTATAATATAATTTTATAAATTTCGCCAAATGCGTGTTAGACACTCATTAAATTAGGATTGGATAGTAGCTATAAAATTTTTTTAGCCAACTTGGACGGTAATTGAAGACAATTTTACCGCAGCACACTTGCAAATTTGTGTTAAAATTAACACATTTCACATGTCCAGAACGGTCCACTCAATTTTTTGTGTTATTTTAACACAAAGCATATGTGTCAAATCTTTACACAAGATTTGTGTCAACGATTTAACACACAAGAGGACATACATTTTGTGTTAATTTTTCAGATTTATCAGAGTTAGTTGTTAAACGTTTTTATTCAATATTTTACTTCTACTGCAGGTTAAGGATATTTGAATATCGTCAAAAATTATAACGATTTTGTACATTATAAATGAGACTCAAAGAACGCAAAATAAGTCAGTTCTTTGTAAAAATTCTTACTTGTTTCCATATATATCTACCAAAATATACTACATAATAAAAAAGATGAGAGTAGTTCTTATTATTAAACAAAACTGAAAAATTATAAGTTTTTTCAGTTATTGACGAATATAGTTTTATTGAACGTTTAAAAATAAAACAATTTGCTTACATTTTAAGGTTATTTTATTACAGATTCAGTTACAAAAAATCATGTAAGTTTACGAGATTGTATATTATATAATACAATCTCAGTACAAAAGTATACCTCAGCGAAAAAATTTTCTTTTATCAAAAATTAAATAATATAGGTATTAATATTCTTTAGTTATTATATTTGTATACCACATTTTTTTTTAATTTCCGCGCGCTTATGTTGTAGCAATATAAAAGCATTGTTGAAAAAGAATTGTAAAAACGTCGTAAAATGATGTTTGTAAATTATATTTCAAAAATGTGCGTAGTGAATAATTTTTATTTCTTATTAAATATGGTTTGTAACGTTATATTTTATAATATATTAAATTTTTATCAAATTCCTTTGAAACGTTCTCATTTTATTAAAAAAAAAAAAAAATAGAGTTTTCCCATAAGAGCCCGTGTTAAAATTACAAAACTTTGAAATCGTTTTTCTCAAAATTGAGGTAGTCAATTTTAAAAATAAATATCTAGAGAAGTTTCGTTAAAATCCTTCGAAAAAATCGTTTTATCGACCAACTTAAAGAATTTTTTACTAAAAGATATTTTACGAAACTTATATTAACAGTAAAAGAAGGTTTTCTTTCGAGACGTGCATTGTCCTTATTCGAGGGTTCACTTACAAATCGACCAACTAAATGCCCAATTTTTCGAGTCAGTGTCCTGATTTTATTAAAAATTCGATAATAAACAAAAACGAGATAAAAAAAAATATTGAAAAAAAAAGAAAATGATACCAATTTTCTTTATTATTTTCCATGTCTGTTGGAACGCAATCGTTGTTTTGAAAAGCTCATTATTTGACTTCTCTTTTTCCACATCCATTATTATGTATATTTTCCATATTATTTTCCGATCCCCAAGGGATAGATATTTATCTATAGGTACCTGTGTGCGAACCTTGTGAAGCGGATATTTAAATAAAAAATTCGATCTCTTTTTTCCTTTCTTATTTAATAATTGTAACTACGTGACGAATTCCAAAGCGAATATTTTTAATAATTTAAAAAATATGTACATATATAATACGATATTATCATCACAAACCAATGAACATATTATATATTATATAGACTAATTATATAAATGTATAATTGCGGCAGCCAGTTACGGCCAAGTTCCGACCTTAATAGTATTCTGTAATATAGTAATCGATGCAATAACCAATGGTATTCGCAGTAACGTTGTCAAATAATTATTGTAAAAATATAATATATTGATAATAAAATTTTACTTTTTTTGAGGAGGAAACTGCAAAATTTTGAAAGAAAAAAAGTGGTATTCGCTTTATTTTCAAAGTACGTAATGTATTGCAATAATTAATTATAGTCGCATTTGCTCAAAAATTGACATTATATATTATATTCCTTAAATCTCACCCGTCTCACCCTGTTGGTACCTGCTACAAGAAAAATTCCGACAAACTAGCTTTGTGCTTTGTCTAGTAATACATTATAATCAGGGCTGGGAACTATTTAAAATGATTTCATTTTAATATGTATTTAAAATACAAAACGGCATTTTAAATAAGTTCGGTCAAACCATTTTCCATTTTGTATTTAAAATGGAAATTTTAATTCATTTTACATTTAAAATGAAAATGCATGTATACTCAAATTTATGTGTACTATATATACAATATTAATTATAGAACTTGAACTGAAAGAACGACTTGAAGTCGAACAAATTGTAAATTAAATGTAAGTTGATTTAATTGACTCAGTTTTTTTATAACTCGAGTTGCAATGTCACTTGAGTTAAATTTGTTACTAGAATTGCAGTTCTCTTAAGTCAAACTTTTCTGACGCAAGTTGTGTACTACTCAACTTTAAGACACGTCGATAAGAAATATTTTTTATTTCGAGTAAATGATTTTCATAATTTTATTTAGAAGTTGCAGTCGTAGCGTAGTCAAGGTTTGAATAAGTCAAGGCCGAATTAAATTTTACAATATTTTTAAGTAGCAATATTTAAAGAGTTAAGTTTCGTTTTCATATCATGAAAACTCTACAAAATCTTCTCAAAGGACTTTATGATTAATTTTATAATTAATTAAAATAATAATAAAAAATTTATAGAATAAATTTAAAGTAAAAAAAAGCATTTTGCATTTTATAATCCATTTTAAATAACTATTTTCCATTTTCAATTTTAAATATGTTCAGCAAAACCATTTTCCATTTTGTATTTTAAATGCATTTTTGGAAACCATTTTCCATTTTGTATTTTAAATAGTTTCTATGACCCACTTTTCCCAGCCCTGAATATAATAGTGTTCATTGGTCTGTCGATATTTTTTTTTTATATTGCTTAGGTAAAAACAGAGACGGATTAACGCACTTTGAGGCCCTAGACATTTTCTTCTTGCCTTCTTAATAATTAAAACAAAACTAAATAATGTGAAAAATTTAAAATAAATCTCAAATATTGATTCAAACATTCAAAATAGACAGTTTGAACGGATGCTTCAAGAAACCGAGCTCTAGCCAATTGTTGGCCATGAGTGTCGATATTAATCTGAATTACAAATTGTGGCCAAGTGGTCGGAAAACGACATTTCATGTTACACGACCTAACGTTATTCAAAATAACGGCGAAAATGATTCCAGGCTACAAGAAAGTTTTATCTGAATGATATAGTCCAAGCTCCGATAGCACAAAATCATACCTGATAAAACACCTCAAATTAAAAAAAGTTTAACAGATAGTAATAGTAACTAATGCCGACAATAGGAAATGCCCGACAGACCTATAAATTTTTGTAAAATTCTATTTTTAAAAAATTTTTGAAATCGCCGCAAAAAAAGATTCAAACATACCTCACATAACACCTCGTTGAAATTCACATATTATGTTATAGCTAATTATATATATTTTACTATGGAATCGGTCTGTCTGGCATATTTTGTTAATTAATGCCTAACAAACCTATTTTAATTAGTGAAAATTTTAGGCAAACTTACCTCACATAACACCCTCGATTTTTTTGTCATTTCAACAAAAATGAATAAACAATAAATTTCACTTTTTATGTTGAATTTTTTAAAAAAGTTTTCAATTTTGACGAGCCGTAACTCAAGAACACGAATCGAATTTCAAAACTCGGGCTCCGTTCGACCACCTAGCCAGGGGTCATTCACTCTTACGTAATTCACACGTTATCGAAGTACGTACGGGTATGGGTTTCACCTAAAATTTACCTTATTCGGTTATAGTACATAAATAGATTTATAAATTAATCAAAAAATAATGTTGATTGGCATCTATTTGATTACAATATAATATACGTCATATACGTCACTGAAACAGACACAACGAAAATATATCAATATCAGCAGTGAAGGCATAAACTGAGAACGTTTTGAACTATCTGTCATCTCGCATATTATTATTTCGATACATATTTATAAAGATATAAATATTCTATCTCTTTACGGTTCCGTAGCAATAAATTTCAAAACCTTTTTATTCATCCTATGTTCCTAATTTCTATTGTAGATCGACCACACGTAACTTTACCATAATTACCGATTCAAATTCATAGAAAATGAAGACGAAATTAACTTATTGTTAGTTAAAAATTTTGAAAAGATGAAAAAAAAAAACATGATATAAACCACCAATTTTTGACCACTTGGTTAATTATGTAATTCAGACAAATATTGTCACTTTTTTTAGCATTCGGAGAAATATTTAAAAGCTACTCTTTAATTTTAAATATATTTCTTGTAGCCTGCCTATCTGGAATAGTATTCGCCATTATCTGGAATAGTATTTATTAGGTCGTCTAATATGAAATGTCGTTTTGTGACCACTTGGCCAACCACATAATTCAGACAAATATTGACACTTTTTAAACATTAGAAAATTATTTAAAAGCGACACTTTAACTCTGAAAAATTTTTTGTACCCCGAATTACACTATTTGAGTACATTTATTAATAATATTTTCGTTCCCAATTAACCTCACTTTGCTACTATTAAGAAACGCCAATGTCATTTTGATTTGTATTGGTTATGTACATTTATTTCACCTGCCACCTGTCGTTCTATAAATAAATAAATAAATAAATATATTTTTCAGTAAATAAATGAAATACTTCAAATTATTTTTAAATTAAGTTACTTTAAATACTAATCTTTCAAAATAATTTGATTTTATTATACAAAAATGTTAAAAACTTGAAATAGAGCCCGACATCTCTACTCTAAAATCAGAATTACTCCAAAACTATACTCCAAAAACTACCATTTGTATTACAGAGAATGATACTAAATAGGGTTCTTTTTTTGGATGTAATAGAAATTTTAGCCGTCTAAAACTCTGTCGGTTGAAAGAGCCTCAAATCTTGTAGGTTGATGATTAAGTCAACTATATTATGAACAATATGATTAGAATTGTCATAATGCAGACTAGTGATGTGCCAAAAAGAACAGAACTATTCTTTCGAAACTGTTCTTTTGATGGAACTGTTCCGTAAATGAACAGTTCCGCGATTTAGCCTGTTCATCTGTTCACCTGTGGTTCACTTGTTCATCTATTCATCTGTTCTGTGCTTTATTCATATATTTGTTCAATTTGTAAAACTTTTCAGCGATATGTTGTTATACATATATGTACGTACATAAGTATTCTCTGTTTTTTAAATAGTTGAGCACGATATGACGTTAATATTATAGATGTCTCCACTACAATCAACTCTGTTGATAGATTTTTATTTTCAATTTTAACGGATATAACGACTAAACTAGCATTGTTTGATTTAAATTTTGAATTAAAATAATATATTATTACAATATAATGGCTATTGTCAGACAGACATTCAGCTATTCAGCATAAAATTCAACATATTTCTACCGCCTAATTGCTAAATTAAATTAACATTCAAAAAATAAACTTGGGTAAAAAAATTTTTTTTCTTCATTTATATTTTTAATTGATGCGTTAGATCAGTTTTATCGAAAAATTAACATATAGTCTCATTTAAAAATCTATAAGTTTGTATCATAACTCGAAAACCATAAGAGCTATAAAACTCCTGACTATAGCAATCGGTTGCTCCCGTCGATATCTACAACTCTTATTTGAACAATTTTTCAAGCCTATATATACATATATATATATATATATATATATATATATATATATATATATATATATATATATATATATATATATATATATAGGCTCTTCTTAGTGATATGTGATTACTTGAGATGTCTTGTAAATGTTGCTAAAAACTACATTTTGTTTAATTTGCAGTTATGCAATAAAAAATTTACAAAAGTTTAAGAAAAATGATACGTATCAGTTACATGTTTACCATACAGAAAAATTCGGGCCTATACCCAAAATAAAAATCCTAAAATCACCCCTGGTTCTTAGCACACTTATTGAAAACATTAATGTACCACATAAACTGAAAAAACAAATGTCAGAAAATTTTATAGGACACTGTTAGTCTGTTAGAAATAGCTGTGTCACTACAAAAAAAAATGCTATAGGTATTATAAGCCATCAAATTTTAATTTTTTAAACTCAAAGTACGGTATGATAAAGTTAGGTGAAATAGGTAAGCTCAAGTAACACTATCGAATAATATTAATCTATTATTATGATAAATCATAAAAATGTATGTTTGAACTTTAGCTACTGCGCAACCCTGATTTGATGCGTGCCCTACGCGCACTTAATAAATTTTATATTTATACCTGTCCACGTTATAAATACCTATATACGTACATATTATGTCTTAATTATATTTTAATGGAAATATTGGAAAACGTCTGATGTGTGTGTTTCAGTGAGTACAAAAAGAAGACATTGTCATTATTGAATTTTATTGTTTGCATGTCTAAAATTAATATTGAGAGACAAAAATAAAATATAAGTGCTCAACAATATTACCCGCATGAATTAATATACTATTGTATACATACAAGCTCAATAATTTGGGAGAGGCTGTCTTTTAGCGAATTTCCAGAATGCAATTCAGCTATGACAGCCACTGTCATGACGCGACCTGAGCCCGGGACTATGGCAGAAATTTGTTTTGAGGTCCCTAGTAACCGAAAATAATATTCACTAAAATTTATATATATATATATATATATATACATATATATATATATATATATATATATATGTATATATATATATATATATATATATATATATACATATATATATGTGTCCGCGCGATAACACTCGAACGAAGTATCCAATTTTTGCGAAACTTGGTGAGAACATTGAAAGGCCCAAACCCTTGGATGAGTTCGTCAGCCAGACACGTCGGATGCCAGGAACACGGTTTTTGTTCGTGCAAAAAATTAGTTTTTTGCCAAAATTTCCACTTATTCAAAAATTTTTGCGAATTTTTTTTACACCATTTAAAATAGAAGAAAAAATTACATAAAAAAGGTCTTTAAACTTTTTTTCTATGTCAACTAGTTTCCGAGAAAAACTATTTTTTATAAACGGAAATTCGCTATGTTATGCAGGATGCTGCGACAGGCGTATTTTTGATTACAGTGAAACTATTGACTTACACAATCGAAGAAATTGTTTATAGATAACTTCAAGTGTTCAGACTTGGAGTAAAAATAATTAATTATTTATTGATGCTAATGCTGAAACAAGCTCGACAACTCTTTAATTTAGATATTTTCAATAAATTATCCAGTACAAAGATGTTTATAGCAAGCAGTAATTGCGTAGCAACAATAATTCAAAATAAAAAGACACTAATGTATGTTCAAGCAATATCAACAATATAACGTCACATGTACGTGCGAGAGCTGACAGCCCGTTATCGGTATTAAGGAGAGATTCACCAAAAAAAATCAAAGATCGATATAGGAAGTTATTGTAATGGGTCCGATTTTACGAATCGCTAATTTTGACATATCTCCACGTTTCAAGGTCACGAGAATCCGAATCCATCGTTTTTAGCGTGATGTCTGTGCGTGCGTTCGTTAGTTCGTTCGTTCGTGAATTTTTTTTCGCCTCGCATATCTCGAGAACAAATGATGATATCAACTCCGGACTAATGTCATTAGATGCGTAATCGAAAAATGAAGACCGGATAAATGTTTTCAGCAAATTCGGATTAGCGGTTTGTTTTTATTAACTTTATCAAGATAGCATAGATTATATAGATTTTTTACCACAACATTATTATATAATGGCCTTAGAACCTTCCTGGATGTTGAAAACGCCAATATTTTATTACAAAATTTAAAAAAAAAAGACGAAATGAGAAAAATTGAAAAAATTAGTTTCTTGCCAAAACATATTTTGGCTAGCCTATCTTGAGAACAAATGATGTTATCATTTGTTTGATAAGGGTGGAGCCCCCACACTTAGGTGCAGAAGGTGAAGCCCCCGGTATGGTGCAAGAGGCAAAGCCTCTATCGGAGGCCCAAGGGAGGAGTCGCCTGAAATGCAAAAAGAGTTATTTATGTAGAGTAGTCTCTAGTCTTTAAGGACACCCAATGGGAAGTTGACAGTGTGGGTAGACCTGTCCCCCAAATTTTTTTATAATTTTTTTTTTTATACAAATAAATATTTTATTAAAAAGCTAAATATACAACATTGTTTCTTCGTGTCTTGAGGTTACAAATTCAAAAATGAGCTGAGGTATAAATAGCTTTGAACTCGACACTGCGTTCTGAAATCCCCAGTGAACCAAAATAAAAAAATCAAGAATTTTTTGAAAGTATACAGTTATGGCACTAACTGGGATCTAAGAAAGAAAATAAAAAACCAGTGAGAAATCACATTTTGAGCACAAATTTTCAAACATCACCGCTTTTTCTCGGCTATAAACAGCCGCCCTTTTGAAAGTATATTACGGAACCAAAAGATCCGAGTTCCTGCCAAAATGACGGTATCGAGGAATAATATGCACTTTAATTTATATCGATATCTCAAATACTTTTTGAGATACATGAGGAACCATGTCGAAAAACATACTTTCGAGAAAATAGCATTTAAAGTATTTTTTTTTTTAATTGAATTATAATAAAGTGCGTACTTTTTGATTTTTCATTTTTCTTTTTTTTTTTTTTTAAATAAAATTGTAGGAGAATATTTCTAACACCTTAAGGAACATAATTATGAAGAAACAAAATCGATTTCTTTTTTTTAACGAATCTCCCCTTTAATTTTTATTTTGATATAACTTTTTAAATATTGCGTAAAAAAAAAAGTAAAAAGAGTTTCCTTATAAAATCTATTATATATTATGATCTTTCCATTTATGACACCTTGTATAACTTGACAACAGTCTCTCTATAAACGGTCAATTAGGTACTTACCGAAATGTCAGCGTAATTTGGCCATAGACTTTCTTCTGTTCCACAAATTCCGGATCAACCAACAAAACACCATACAAACGATCAATTCGCCCGGCGGACACTACGAGATCCCGATTACATAGATACAGTGTGATTTTATTGTTGGGTGATGATTTTTTGAACACTCTGTAAAAAAAAAAATAAATAATAATTTATTTATGAAAATTTTTTTGTAACTATGCTTCTAGGTTAGGTGTGTCACAGTGACAAAAGTGTAAAATATACACTCGGGATAAATAAAAATATATAATTATATGGATAAATAAAATATCTAAAATATATTCCGGGACTTACACTAAAACCTTCGGGACAAGCCATTGTTAACTAATAACAATGAATGGCGCCGTTTACGATCTATTTTCGATCGAATAATTTTGATAACGTAAAATATAATTTTGCATGTGTGATATATTTGAAAGTGTTTAGTAATCATTTATTTTAAAAATATCGTAATTTTTGATATCGATAATTTTCCGTAACGAAAACTACATTTGAGTAGTCGTAATATGTTTATAATTCTTACATCTTGCTTCACTTAAACCTTCAAAAATTGTGTTATTTTTTTGATACGATACGACGCACCGTTTACGAGACATTTACGATCAAAAGTTTATGATAACGAAAAATGAAAAACCTTACATATGAGAGTCCAACTTTAGAAACACCTATTATCGGATTTCTTTCGGATCAGACAATTTCGTCTTTAGCATATGCAGGTATACATAATGCACTCAATGTGACTAAAAGTTCAAAATATTTTCATAAAAACAACGTACCCAAGTTACATATACACACATACATATGTGTATCAAAATATTATTTATACGTATTTTATGTAAACATCCTTTTTTTTCTTTTATTTATTACCTGCACAATTGAAAAGTGCCACTGTAATTTTAATTGACTATCAAAAGTATTTTTGTTTATATTATGTATTGGATTTATGTGACATGTCATTTAAATTAAATAAATTCATCTTTTTTTATTGTTTTCAATTTTGAGAGATAGAAGTATAGTTGCTTGTTAAAAATTTGTTTTTCAATAATAAAAAATCTTAGTAAATACGTACGTCTTAGCTATTATAGTGAACCGTCTAAATATTCAACAACTTTTCAATATATTTTACAAAAATTTTTTCCAATTTTTTGAATTTTCTTGCTTTTGTCAAATAAAAAATGCTGTTAGTATTTTAAATCGTGAAAAATGTAATTTTTGACCAATTATATTCATTCAAATGTGCATAATTTAATTTAGTTGCAAAATTTTATTGAAATAAGTACGGTCCTGACCTGTCCTAAGAAACCCGGTACCTAATAATAAGTAAATGAAAACTCGTACCTATGTAATTTAAGAGAGTGACTAACATCCCTTTCTAGTATTGCTCAAATTGACTTTTAAATTCGGGGATCTCATTTCTACATTATTCGCGTTGAAGAAGAAGTTCTTGAACTACTTAAATAGTAGGATTATGTTGACACAGTCAACCCCTGGTTAATTACTCCTAAATTGAATATTAGGAAAATGACCAAAAACAAGTCAAACAGATCTGCAAATTTAATATTTATTATTTTTCACAGCCTTTTCGCAAAATTATCTCCAACCGCCCCTGTTGATGTGATTCAAACAAATTGTATATTAATAGACAGCTCTTTAAAAAAAAAACAACTTTTGCTCTATCTCTTACCGTTAAGTACGTTCGAAACATTAAACTTTTAACCCGATTTTTGAAGAGCGATTTCATCCCTTCAAACCGTTTTTCGCCGATAAAAAAATACATGTCGCTTATTTTTTTATGTTCTAAAATATATTCGAAATTCATCAAAATCGACGAATCGGGCCTCGGGGTCGAATATCGAATTGAAATTTACCACGGAATTAGAATTCGTATTTTCGAAGAAAACGACGCACTCAGAAAAAGATTCGAAAACAAATTCCATAGTTTTAGAGAGTCCTTAAAAATTATGTATTTTTCTAGAATTTTTTTCTCAAGAACAGAAGTAAATATCAATTTCAAATTTTGTGCACATATTTACTAAGTATTAAAATACACAAAAAAAAATTTTTCAAGGAAAAATATAAAAAAAAGTGTCCATTTTATAGATAGTGCCGTGTGACGATCCGAAAATCCAATGCCTTCTTGGTGGACATCCTAGCGCCGGTAATAAACCACCGAAATCCAAAAACAAAAAAGATTTATAAAATATATGAAGAGTACCGGCACCTCCACCTATAATATCAATAAATTGCTGAAAGAAAAAAAAATGGCGGATGTTTGAACTTTTGATTACGATTTTTGTCTTATTTTTCGCTCTTTAAAGTAAATTTAAAAATTAAAAAAAAAAAAATATTGAAAGTGTATCGAACTTAGGTACAGGTACCGAAGTATTGAATTATCTTTAAAATAGAAAATTAAAAAAAAGAATCCATCGAATAGTTTTTGAGTTATCGTGTCCACCAGTTCCAAAAATGTAGATCCGAGATATTATAAAATATATATAAAGAAACGTATTTTCAAACTTTTATATTTAATACTCATTATTACGTGAACTACGTTTTTTGAATTTTTTTTTATAGGAAGCTGGATTCGGTTAATGTACAAGAATATTCTTTTTAAATTAATTTCAATAAAATCACTTTGGGAACATATTCTACACATAATTTGCGATCAATTTCGGCAAAAAAAAAATCGATTTTTTTTATCAAATCTCAAGTAAACCTTCCCTTAAATTACTTTCAGCAAAATCACTTTGGGAACATATTCTACACATAATTAGCTACCAATTTCTGCAAAAAAAGAAATCGATTTTTTTTAACGACTCTCAAGTAAACCTCCCCTTAACTAGAAATTTTTATTTTAAAAAAAGTAACGCCGTTTGCCCGATATAACTTCACACACATTTCATACATAAATTTATTTTTAATAATCGTATTCCAATATCTGTTTTATTATTCGAATTTAAAGCGTATGAGTCTCTCGGTTCTTTTATCTTTCAATTACAGAGAGATTTATTATAGTACTTTTTATGAAATATAAACGATATATTATTTTATTATAGACAATGTGTCCCAGATAAAATTCCCACCATATTTAAGAAAGCTTATAAATAAAACAACTTACAAAATAGATGAAAGGAAAAATATTTAAATTATCCCGAAACCTACTTGGTACACTACTACACTAGTTTTTCGTTGTAAGCAACATCAAAATTGAAATAGAATCATATGCCTTACTCTTTTTAAGTATACGTGAATTTTACTATCTAAAAAGAGTAAGATATATAATTCTGTTTCAAGTTGCTTATAACGAGAAATCAGTGTACTTGTACATAGCTGCTACAAAAAACAAACGTTTGATGTTCTAGCATAAATGAGGAAAACGGAAAACTTATAACTGAATACAATTTTAACTTGTTATTGAATTGATTTTCATCTCAAAGTAGCTACTTACTCCTTATTATACTATGTATTTTGATTTTCGTTGTCTTTTAACTTACTTTTATGTATTTATGAATTTCGGTAACGAAGAGAAAAACAAAAAAATATGACACTCGTCGTTGCTAGGGCAACCGTGCGTAGTAGCGAGTACATGTATAAAAAATTTGCCCAACAATAAGTAAGTACTCTTGGTATATTATATTCTAGAGATATGAAAAACCCTGCTGCTGTCATTGCCCCTATATCGTACTCTTCTCGAAAAATAGCAAATAATATTGTATTGTAATACAATTTATTAATTAAAATTAATAATTAGCAATAATTAATAGTATACATTTGCAAACTAAATGATTTTTATATTAAAATATTAATGATTCTAATAGATTACAATAAAGTTTTAATGACAAATGACAGATATCTTATTAATTATTCTACAATCATAGTGAAAAGTAGGCTTTTGCGCTCTGTGAAGAAAGGGTAAAATGTCTGGTTGCCGAGGACTCTAGTTGTCGTAGAGCGACAAAGTAAGTACTTTTCGCTTTAAAGCGAAAAGTAATACTTTGTCGCACGCTCAACGTATATTTAATTACAAATCGAGTAGGCGTTGTTTATATTTTCTATGGGTCGTACAAGTACATGGGTCATTGGTGTAATGGTTAAACGCCTGGCTAGTTACCGGGAGATCTGGGGTTCGAATCCCGGCCGATCCGGATAATTTTTTCACTCACTTTGTGATTTTTAATTTATATGTGGTTTTTGGTCATACTATACCAAAGAAATCCAGTGCTTAAAAGTTTCAGTTTAGCTGAACGATAAGTGAACATATGAATACTGCGTGTGTTTAAATGCAAACAAAAGTTTGTCATACGTAGTAATGTCTCACAAGCACTCGATAATATCTGAAATTGAAAAACTGTAAGTGTTTCTCGCATTAGAGAGAGTACTAATACACATAGGTCGTTGAATGATTTCTGTATCGGGCGGCTATCGAAGCAGAGGGGTCGTTGGTGTAATGGTTAGCACGCCTGGCTAGTTACCGGGAGATCCGGGGTTCGAGTCCCGGCCGATCCGGATAATTTTTTCAGTCATTTTGTAATTTTTAATTTACATATACGATGGAAATATGCAATAGTGACAGTGATTTCTCAAGTACACCTCCACATATTTCTGAAGCTTCAAAAATTATAACATTGAAGTAAATTTTAACGTATATTATTATTTTTTCAAGTATCATTTAGATAAAAAATAAATTTTATGAGATTGTAGAAAAAATTTTGTGTGTATTTGTTGTGTGTATTTTGTGTGTATAAATTTCAAAATTTTCATACTTATTTTCAGAAATTTATATGATTTTCATTATATAAATTAGGTCTTGGTATTTTCCGTTATTAATATAAATTTTGTTAATAAAATATGTATTAACCCTAGAATCATACGTTGGTCTACGAGTCAAGTTAATCATACATCGGCGTCATTTTGACGAATGGACTTTTTACGGGGAGTTTTAGAGTTTATTTGCAAAAAACATTTGTTTTATATAACAATACTACAAAAGCGAACAAAATATTTAAAAAAATTGGATTTGGAAAAATTTCTTAATATAAATATTTATTAATTTTTTTAATCTTTTTATCAAAGCATATTTTCATTATAAAAATTAAAAAATAGATAAATACATCAATTGTATCATAAAACATGTCTTTCAAATAATTAATTTATGAACTATTATGAGTCAGTGGACATGTGTGACTTTACAGAATGTGAAATTTCTCAGTCATAAATATTCCTACAGATATGTAGTTATTTCCCTATTAGGCACATTTGTAAATTTTCTAAAATTTGTTAGTAATTTTTCGAATAAGATCTCAAAAAATAATAAAAATTAAAATATTTTCCACAAAATAAATTGTTAATCTTTTATTAAGTCATTCGAAACGCATTCTTTAGTTTTCGATTCAATATATTAAAACTTCAGTATTATGTCGTCTCTATAAGTCAAACGGCTGTAATCATCTTTCACATTATCATAATCATTGAATAAATTAATTATAACATCCATATCTTTAATAAATTTTAGAAAAATTAGGAAAACTTTTATATGTGGAGTACAAAATCTTTAAAAAAAACATCGGTTAATCATACATCGTCGCCCTTTTGACGCACACTATTTCAGTATAAAAAAAACGACGTCTTATATGTTACAATAACAAATAAATTAGATAACAGAAGTTTCACAGCAAGCAGGCAACGACAAGTTGTAGTATTGGAGCAGGTAGAGAAGTACGTTCATCGTTTTGACGAGTATGTATGACTCTAGGGTTATAATAGATTTAAGTTTTTAAATGCCCAGTCTCAAAATAAGGCCTACCCAAAATAAAAATCCCAAAACCACCTCTGCATAATTTCTAATCGAATTTCTCTCTCTTAAGATATCTGTTTTTTCTGTATTGAACAGAAATGGCGAAAAATATTTTCCGCGTATCGTATGTAAAATTAAAGTTTTCTTTTACCACATCTCTTCATTTTTAGCGAATTTTCGAATGGAAAATTCCGCTAATACAGCTGCTATCACGGTAAGACTGGAACCCAGAGACTGTGACAATAATTTCTAATAAAATTTGTTATATTTAACATATATCACGATAACTCTAGAACGGTACATCTGATTTTTACGAAATTTAGTGACCACATTAGAGATAAGATACAATTTCAAACCATTACCGTATGTAAGCGGGTTTTCGAGAAAAAGTAGGTAATTTTCGTAACGAGGAATTCGTTCTGTTATACAGGATACCGCGACTGGAGATATTAAGACTTATGTACAAAATGTTGAGTTTCAAAGCTTGACTGACGTTTAATATGGTCCCCGTCCAATTTTCGAATAACTGGGGTACTTACGGTGCTACATTTTTACCACGAATTATCTGAAACACATAATTTTATTGTATACGCATAGATAGATGCCTAATTGTACTATACATATCTTTGTATACAATAACTTATACTGAAACAATTGTAATCGT
Source organism: Brachynemurus nebulosus (assembly GCA_035578155.1). NCBI lineage: Eukaryota > Metazoa > Arthropoda > Insecta > Neuroptera > Myrmeleontidae > Brachynemurus > Brachynemurus nebulosus. The sequence continues at coordinate 2,680,849 of JAPWDM010000008.1, read as the reverse complement.
CTATAATCGGCTTATTATCGTAAAGCAAGCCCGAGCAATCGACAGTGACAATATATAAATCTCTGTTGCAACGTATAATATATCCATAGAGCATGAATACCCCCCACTTACTGATAAATGATAATAATCTATATTATCACGGAATATTATATTTATAATCGTTCTAGTCTTTGCGAAAGCACCCCTGAACAATACATATTATATATTTGTCCGTCTTTTGTTTTAATAACTTCTTTTTTTTGTTTTAGGGTTCCGTACCTTAAGAAGAAAAAGCGGAACCACAGTTGAAAAAAAAACCGTAGACCGGGGTGAATAGGGGCGAATTCAGACTTCACACCGTATTTTTTTTTAATTTATTTTATGAGTATCTAATCTTTAATATATTAAAAATTTACGCGAGGATGGTCACTTTATCACAGTATCCTTAAAAATTTAAAAAATATCGGTGGTTTTTGAAAAAATAACAAAAATTGTATAATTTCTTCTCTATGAAAAATTGGGGTCAAAAGAGACGATAAAAGGGTGAATGGGGACAATCCGTAGGATCGACCAAAATTGAAATCCATCCACCGCATAAAAATAGTTTCTTTTTACAATCTGTAGTATTTGAATATTTATTTTGTGCGATCTTTTTTTTTTTTTTTTTTGGGGGGGGGGGGGGGCGTCTACATCTACCACATAAAAAACTGTATGCTGTATTACATAATTTCAGGTAAACCTTTTTTAATGCGGTGAATAGGGACCGCATTAACAAAATCGCATAAAAAAATATATTCAAAAATATCATAAATAGCTATAAAAAGTTTAGTTTGGTCCAGATTGTAAAGAAACTTTTTTTATGCGGTGAATCGGGACCGCATAAAAAAAGTTTATCGAAAATATATAACTCAAAACGCTCAAAACGTCACGATTTCCTTAGAAGTTGCTCTTCTAAACAAGATAAAGCATTAATTTACACGTAGGGAACATTTTATTTCATGTTTATATTATGAAAATTATAAAAATAAAGTCAAAGTTCTGTAAAGCCACACATATCCAATGATTCATAATAGTTCATAAATTAATTATTTGAAAGACATGTCTTATGATACAATTGATGTATTTATCTATTTTTTAATTTTTGTAATGAAAATATGCTTTAATAAAAAGATTTAAAAAATTAATAAATATTTATATTAAGAAATTTTTCCAAATGCAATTTTTTTAAATATTTTGTTCGCTTTTGTAGTATTGTTATGTAAAAAAAAATGTTTTTTACAAATAAACTCTAATCCTCTCCGTAAAAAGTCCTTTCGTCAAAATGACGCCGATGTATGATTAACGTTTCTTGTAGACCAACGTATGATTCTAGGGTTAAAAACCACTAAAAAGTTATTATAATTAACGGTTAATGGCCATCTTTTTAAAAATTGTGTTCAGTGTTCACTGTATGGAACCCTCATTGTGCGAACCCAACTCGCTCTTGGTTGGTTTTTTTTTTAATTATATGTAGATTAAAAATTTTTTCTATTGAAATACCAGCATCAAAGAGAGAGGTATTTCGTGGGAAAAAAAAAAAACTACGACAAAATCCCACGACAAAATGTCACTCAATCAAACGCATAAACCTACAATTATTTTTTTCGTAATTGAATATTTCGAATAAATTTTCAAAAAAAAAAACAATCACCGGCTCTCCACTCGTTTATGACACCCCCATAATTCCTACATCTTTCAACCTATAAACATGAAATTTTATATATATGTACGATATGTACATATATATAAAATTTCACGTTTATAGGCTACAGATAGATCCAGCTTTCAAAGCAGGTAGGGGTCACATACATTCTTTTTAACCCTAGAATCATACGTTGGTCTACGAGAAACGTTAATCATACATCGGCGTCAATTCGACGAATAGACTGTTTACGGAGTGTTTTAGAGTTTATTTGCAAAAAACATTTTTTTTTATATAACAATACTACAAAAGCGAACAAAATATTTAAGAAAGTTGCATTCGGAAAATTTTTTTAATATAAATATTTATTAATTTTTTTTATCTTTTTATCAAAGCATATTTTCATTATAAAAATTATAAAATAGATAAATACATCAATTGTATCATAAAACATGTCTTTCAAATAATTAATTTATGAACTATTATGAGTCGATGGAGATGTGTGACTTTACAGAATGTGAAATTTCTCAATCACAAATATTCCTGTAGATATGTAGTTAGTTATTTCCTGATTAGGCACATTTGTAAATTTTCTAAAATTTGTTAGTAATTTTTCGAATAAGATCTCAAAAAATAATAAAAATTAAAATATTTTCCACAAATAAATTTTTTATCTTTTTTTAAGTCATTCGAAACGCATTCTTTAGTTTTCGATTCAATATATTAAAACTTCAGTATTATGTCGTCTCTACAAGTCACTGAAGGCTTTTTAAGGCACTGAAAAATTTTAGTAAGTTTTTAAAAATAAAAATTTCTTTCTTCTCAAATCAAGCATTGTAAAATTGATCTAGATTTTAATTAGGGTAATTTTGCCATAAAAATGTCCCAATTCCTCTTATAAATATAACTAATCCAACAGAAGACCCTTTCCTAGTGGCTTTATTTGCCTAATTTTGGTGAAAATTAAACGAACGACTTCAAAAAAATCTATAATTCGATTCCAATATCGTCAGTCTATCATTTTAATTATAGTTTTACGGAAGTGAAAAATTTCACCAATTTAAGAAATTTTCTTTTATGAAAAATTAAATAATGTATTAATATTCTTCAGTTACTATATTTGAATACCACTTGTTTTTAGCGAATTTCCAGAATGGAATTCAACTATTACAGCCACTGTCATGACGCGGCTTGAGCTCGGGACTTTGGAGAAATTTGTTTTGAGGTCCCTAGAAACCGAAAAAAATATTCACTAAAATATATATATATATATATATATATATATATATATATATATATATATATATATATATGTGTATATGTATATATATAACTCTCGATCGAAGTATCCAGTTTTTACGAAATTTGGCGAAAACATTGGAAGTCCCGCAAACCCTTGGATGAGTTCTTCAGCCAGACACGTCGAATGCCGGAACATGGTTTTTGTTCTTGCAAAAAAATAGTTTTTTGCCAAAATTTCCACTTACTCAAAAATTTTTACGAAAATTTTAAAAGAGGAAAAAAAATTACATAAGGTCTTTAAACTATTATTCTATGTCATTATTGTACGGCGAGAAAAATCATATAATTTTTGCAGATAAAATTTCAGAAAAATTACCATGCTCTCTTATAATGCGTGCGCGATCGACGACCAAAATAAAAAATATGTGCTAGCATGGTAAAGTTTAATGTGCTAACACAACTTTTATCACACTCTTATGCATATATGTTATAGTTTAATTCTTGTTGTCGTACTCTTTCATTTGCGCATCTGACCCGCAACCTTATGTTGCTTGGGCGGTACCTGTAAAAACTTCGAAGATGCCCGATTTTTTCCGACTTTCGATTCTTTATGATGCATACAAAAATGATTGCCAACAATATAATGCTAATACTAAAGATAGTGAAGTAACAAAATGATGAATTAAACGGTGACATCCCCGTTCTCTAAAACAGTGTAATGAATACTGCTTGCTGCTTGTAAGACAGTCTAATGAATCAAGGTGCTTAGTCCGACCCGTCCGACCAAGTTGGTCGTCCACACCTATGGTTGGCTATGTGACTTGCTATGAGTGAGGTACATTTCAACAGCGTTCACAACACACACAACCTTCTTTCTCTTTTTTTCTTTCTACTATTAGCAGATAGCATTTCAAATATTATAATACAGCATGGTAATTTTTGTAAGAAAAACAATTAAAAAATATTTTTTGTGAGCAATGGAACTTTTTACTGTGCTGTTTTACAAATTTTACGGAGCTAATATTACGGAAACAATATTCTATCCTTTAAATTTTCTATGATTAATTATAATTTTTATATTTTTATCGTACAAAATTGAATATGTTCGCTTTTTACACGTCGATTGTAGTGCTGAGCACAGTAATTTTTATATGAATTTTCTCTCCGTGTGGTATTGAATTAAATAAATATCTAGAGAAGTTTCGTTAAAATCCTTTGAAAAAATCGTTTTATCGACCAACTACCTAAAAGATGGTTGGGAGGTATAATCGGAGACAAAAGTACATAAAATTAGAATTCTTGCTATCAAAGTACTGTACCAACTGTACTAAAACTGCTTGTACAATACATAAAACTATAGCTGACTACGGGAGCTGGGTACATTCTGAGCATTTTTGGGAAATATCTCAAAATGGTACGAAACGATTGAGAATGTAGTAAAATGTTCCTCATTAAATACTGCGGCCCCTGTGAAAATTTCAAACCGACTCACTGAGCCGTTAATAAGTTATTGAAAAAAAAAAATCAGTTTTCAATAAATGACAAATTCTGATATGACCAGATTTTTTCAGCCTGGTTGTCAACATGTTTTTCAGACATGATACGAAAAAAAAAACACTTTAAACAAACCATTCACCAACTCTGTCTAAAACAACGCATAAACCCAATAGGAAATATGTAAAAATCGTAAAAATAAACAAAACATTTTGACATTGTGAATTTTTGGAGAATAATACAACACTCGATTTATTATAGTCACAATTAGTCAAAAAGATTACTAGAAACAGTAAAAAAAAAACTTTTTCAAACAAAAAAATAAAAACAAAAATACAATATTTTATAATTTGATACGAAAAGGCATTTCCACGAAAATTGTTCCCCTTCCAGTTTGTGACAAGTGTTTAGCCCGAAGCTATCCAAATATTTATGTATACTTATGTATATGTTTACTGATGTAAATTTATATTTTTTCGAGAAATTTTAAATATCCATGTCGTGTTGTAGCATCCTGCATAATATAATGAATTTTCTTGGGTTTATTTTTAAAGAAATAACTTCCTGTTGGATAGAAAAAACATGTATTTTTGATCAAAAAAAAATTTTTTTCACGAAACTTGAAGAAAAGTACACAAACGTTTTTTGATAATTCCGGGACTACACGGAGAGAAAATTCATAGAAAAATTACTGTGCTCAGCATTACAATCGACGTGTAAAAGGCGAAAATATTCAATTTTGTATGGTAAAAATATAAAAATTATAATTAATCATAGAAAATTTAAAGGATAGAATATTGTTTCCGTAATATTAGCTCCGTAAAATTTGTAAAACAGCACAGTAAAAAGTTCCATTCCCGACAGAAAAATATTTTTTAATTGTTTTTCTTACAAAAATTACCATGCCGTCTTATAATTATTCAAATGCTATCTGCTAATAGTAGAAAGAAAGAAAGAGAAAGAAGGTATTAACGCTGTTGAAATGTACCCCACTCATACATGCAAGTCATATAGCCAGGCTGGTGAGTGGTGTGACGACCAACTTGGTCGGACCAAGCACCTTGATTCATTAGATTGTCTTACAAGCAGCAAGCAGTATTCATTACACTGTCTTACAGGACGGACTGTCACCGTTTAATTCATCATTTTGTTACTTCACTATCTTCAGTATTAGAATATATTGTTGCCAATCATTTTTGTACATATGCATCATAAAGAATCGAAGGTCGGAAAAGATCGGGCATCTTCGAAGTTTTCGAAGCAGGTTTGAATACGTATATTGTTCCTCAGTGCGTACAGCCCAACCAACATAAGGTTGCGGGTCAGATGCGCAAATAAAAGAGTACGACAACAAGAATTAAACTATAACATATATGCATAAAAGTGTGATAGAAGTTGTGTTAGCACATTAAATTTTACCATGCTAGCACAATTTTTATGAAGCCATGACTAATACTTTTTACGTTTCAATTTAATAATATTTACAAGATCGTAAAATATTTTTTATTTTGGTCGTCAATCTCGCAAGCATTATAAGAGAGCATGGTAATTTTTCTGAAATTTTATCTACAAAAATTATATCATTTTTCTCTCCGTGTACAGTACATGATTTAGTCCCTCATAAAGGAACGTCAGGTATCACTTTTAGTCCAAACGGACTAAAAATATTTTTGATTCCGCTTTTAAGTCAACCAACAAGAAGAATTTACAGAGCATCATCAATCAACAAGCGAAATTTAAATTAAATTAAATAGCGTTGGTTGGTAATTTAAAATATTTGAAAAATTCAAACTTGTAGATAAAAACAAACAGTATTCACTATGAGCTTTTGCCTGGAGAGAATACGAAATTCGACTGCAGCGCTCAAGGTGGACAAATATGTCAGTTTATCGGGACCATGTTTAAACATAATTTTACGATTTTCTTTAAGAAAAAGTACATAATATTTTTTTTTTTTAAATACAGTGTTTGATTTTTTAAAATCGAGTATTTATTACGATATCTATTTACCAGATTCTACAAAATAATTTTAAAAAAAAATTGTTTGTAACCCTACAATCCAACGCCACTTTATTTTGAAATTTTCAAAAAAGTATCATAAAAATTACCTCTTATGCTTTTTTTTTTTTGGTTAATTATTAGAAACTAATTTCAATTTAAGACATTTTTAAGGTAAAATGAGCAGATGTATGACTTTTATTAAACAAATTTCAGTTTTTAAATATATTTTCCATTCATTTATAATAGTAAAATGTCCTGATAAATTGTCAAAAAATCACTCGACATAGGTGGCTATACTTTCGGCTCGAAGCGATTATCCAAAGTATACTTGATATAATATTATTTCGCACGGTTTGAATGGCATTTAAATAAATTTTTATAATTTCAAATTTTGAATTAGGGTGAAAGCCCCTACACCCGAACACGTTCAATACCCGAACAGTTTTGATATTTTTTATATTAATGAAGTTATTTCTGAAAAAAAAAAACTATAAATATTAAAACTGTTCGAGTATTGAACGCATTCCGGTATAGGAGCTTTCAGGCCTGACGAGAGGGGGGGGGGGACAGCCGGGGATATAACCCCGGGGCCCGGGCCGGCCAAATTTGTCTTATTTTTTACATAATTTTAACTCATATAAATGGATTTTAGCCAGTAAATATCGCGACGCTTAAAGTACAAAACCTCGTAAGTCGATTTTTTTCATGCGTACATACATACACCTTAACACTTTCAGTCCCACGGCTTCGGCAACCGAAACCAAACAAAACTTCCCCAGAGGCCGATCGCGATCAATGATTAATATTGATTAGTTGGTTACTCATTATGTGTGCGATGTTTACCATCATTCATCACACGGATGTGTTCCTACTCACACTACTCTTTTGGTTTCTATGTATAAAAAATTTTAAAATAAACAAAAAATACATAAAAAATATAAATTTATTTTTTTAAATAAAATTGATTTGAATGTGAGTGTATATGTAGTATGTACGTATGTTTACAGTTTTACACATACATGTTGAACTGTGTTGAATCTATTCAGTGTTTGAATCATTGTATTTTATGTATTTGTTTATATAGTTTTTTATTTTTTTAAATATTGTCGGCTTCCGGGGAAGTTTACTATAAAAGTGCTCGGGCCTCATAGTGTTAATTATTTTTTCACATGATAGATTGGTTTCCGAAAAGAATATTTTTGGAAAATTAGTCAATTAAATAAAAATTTCATTTTTAGTCTTACCATTTTTATAGTTATGCTTGCACATTTTATTCCACAAACACTACTTTAGTAATTTAGTAGATAAAGTAAGTTTTCCTTAAAAAAAAACAAAACAAAAACTAGCTTAAGGGGAAGTTTACTCAAGAGTCCTTAAAAATTATGTATTTTTCTAGAATTTTTTTCTCAAGAACGGAAGTAAATATCAATTTCAAATTTTGTGCACATAATTATTAAGTATTAGACTACATTAAAAAAAAATTTTCAAGAAAAAATATAAAAAAGTGTCCATTTTATAGATAGTGCAGTGTGACGATCCGAAAATCCAATGCCTTGTTGATGGACATCCTAGCGCCAGTAATAAACCACCGAAATCCAAAAACAAAAAAGATTTATAAAATATATGAAGAGTACCGGCACCTCTACCTATAATATCAATAAATTGCTGAAAAAAAATGGCGGATGTTTGAACTTTTGATTACGATTTTTGTCTTATTTTTCGCTCTTTAAAGTAAATTTAAAAATAAAAAAAATTTTGAAAGTGTACCGAACTTAGGTAGAAGTGCCGAAGAATTGAATTATCTTTAAAATAAAAAATTTAAAAAAAGGATCCATCGAATAGTTTTTGAATTGTCGTGTCCACCAGTTCCAAAAATGTAGTTCCGAGATATTATAAAATATATATAAAGAAACGTATTTTCAAAATTTGATATTTAATACTCATTATTGCAAGAACTACGTTTTTTGAATTTTTTTTTTTATAGAAAGCTGGATTCGGTTAATGTGCAAGAATCTTATTTTCAAATTATTTTCAGTAAAATCACTTTGGGAACATATTCTACACATAATTTGCTATCAATTTCGGCAAAAAAAAAAATCGATTTTTTTTATCAAATCTCAAGGAAACCTTGCCTTAAATTACTTTCAGCAAAATCACTTTGGGAACATATTCTACACATAATTAGCTACCAATTTCTGCAAAAAAAAATCGATTTTTTTTAACGACTCTCAAGTAAACCTCCCCTTAAAAAACACTAAACAGAAAAATAACTGACTTGAAAAACACAAAAAACATAAGAAAACTCACTAAAAGCACAATTTTTTATATAACTGTAATTATGTCAGGTACATTATTTTATAAAAGCAGCTGAAAAATATTTCTGATTTCTAATTAACAAAACACAAAAATATTAACTACAAGTTATTAAATTTCAGTAAAGTTTGTATGAAAAAAGTAATTTTAAAAAGAGTTTCTCATTTAGAAAAGCCACCAATCACCATGTAACAAAAACACAATTAAATAAAAGTTCCATCAATTATAAAATTTTTCAATTGATTATGAAATCAGAATATTAATGTTAGAAGTTCTCTGAATTGTTAAGCACTGAAAAAGCATGTCATCTCTAATTTTCAGTTATTTAAAACCAAGTCAAAACAACACGTGCTCTTTTGTTTTGAAATCCAACCAATTGTTGAGTTCCAAGAAACGTAACAAAATTTTATTTTTATTTTTGGGCAGTATAAAATCGAATTAAATCTTGTAAAAAAGAACAAAATTTCTCTTTTTAAATCGTGTTAAATCAAATTTATGTAAAAAGAGCTCATGTAAATACAGAATTAGGTGTATTTAAATTAAAAGCAATAGCGATATTATTTCAAAATAAAGATTACAATTTACAATGCCACCAAGTGGATAAAAGGTAGATAAAATCTATTTGCGCTCTGAATTTCGCCACTTACGTATTTTTCTTGCCTCCCGTGTAAATCAGTATAAACAAAATGTAAACAAACTAAAATTCGTTTTATTTTTTTTTTAATTTTTCTCAAAAACTAATTTACATTGAATAATTATTCAAAAACCTGTTCTTATGTGATTTTTTTGACTCTTTACGATAATAAAAAATTCAGAAAAAAATTTCAAAGTTGATCTGACTGAAGAACTCATCCAAAAGTTTAGGGCTTGCAACGCTTTCACCAAATTTAGTATAAATTGAATATATCTCGTTCGAGCGTTATCGTGCTGATTAAGTCTCATCACGACACTTGCTGTAACGGCTGAATCTTCCGTTTAGATATTCGCTAAAAGAACGGAAATTGAAGTTGACTTACCGTTGTGCACTAAACGAATCCGTCTGAATATTTGCGGAGGTTGAACTTGCCTCTTGCTCGTGGCTATAATCTGGTTCAATTGCATTTTCATTCCTGAAAATGAAAAAAAGGCGTATTTTTTAATTTCATTATTAGTCAGTTATTATTATAATGAAAAATGTCAAAACTTCTTCAGTAATTTTTGTACAGAATGGAGAAGTCTACCAGTTTTTTTTTTTTAGAAAGCACTACAGCTGAAACGCTTTTTATGCGGTGGATAGGGACCACAAAACAAATCGGACAAAAAAAAATATATTCAAAAACTAGCCGTACCCGCGACGTCGTTCGCGCAAAGCATTGTTATAAACTCAATGAGAAGTATGTAAGTGTAATAATCATACAGAACTTGCAAAGAATAATAATTTTTGTGTAATGCATGCACATGCTCAAAATGGTTTTTCTATTTTCCCGTGGGAATGAGGAATTTTCCCGGAGTAAAAAATATATTAAATGTTGACTCAAGTAATAGGTTATCACCACACCAAATTTCATCAAAATCCGTCCAATAGTTTTTGCGTAATACGTGCACATACACAAAATGGTTTTTCTATTTTCCCGTGGGAATGAGGCATTTGCCCGGAGTAAAAAGTATCTTATATGTTGCCCTAGGTAATAAGTTATCACCACACCAAATTTTATTAAAATCCGTCCAATAGTTTTTGCCTAATGTGTGCACATGCTCAAAATGGTTTTTCTATTTTCCCGTGGGAATGAGAAATTTTCCCGGAGTAAAAAATATTTTAGATGTTGACCCAGGCAATAAGTTATCATCCCACCAAATTTCATTAAAATCCGTCCAATAGTTCTTGCGTGATGCGTGAACAGACAGACAGACAGACAGACAAAAATTCTAAAAATCGCTGTTTTGGTATCTACATCGATAACTATTTATAGTACCAGTACAATTTTCAAAAAATATTCCATGTACAGAAATGGTCTCGTTACAATTTTATTATATGTATAGATATTATAAATAGCTATTTAAAAAGTTTAGTTCGGTCCAGATTGCAAAAAAAACTTATGCGGTCCCGATCCACCGCATAAAAAAAGTTTCATCGAAAATACATAATTCAAAACGCTCAAAACCTCACGATTTTCTTAGAAGTTGCTTTTCTAAACAAGACAGAGTATTAATTTACACGTAGAAATATTTATTTCATTTTTATAATATTATAAAGATTGCTATAAAATACATCTGTAAAAAACAATTAAATGATGCAATAACATATTATTATGCAATGTACTGATTAAAACCATTAAAAAGTATTTTTATTAAAGAAAGTTATTATACTTAATGTTGAAGTTTCTTACTTTCTCTTGATTTTGATTCACATTCTGCATTTTAACGGCCATTTTTTTAAAAACCGCATAAAAAAAAAATTTCACAAAAAAGGACCACATAAAGAAAGGTTTAGCTGTATTTGAGAAAATTTTGATGACTAAAAGGTTCAAAAAAAAATTTTTGTTTATAAATAACTAATTATTAAATAACTGAGTTTCTAATGGAGCAATTATTGCTCCCAAAGGTGAAATTTGGGAACAATTTAGCCATATAAAAGAAAAAAAAAAAGATTTTTCAATTTCCAGCGTCAACTTCTTTCTGGTCTTAGAAATTTGCGACAATATATTGGCTCACGTTTTTTACGATTTACTACTTAATTCGTCACTCGCCAATGTTTAAACAACCTTTTTTGTAGTTTTGTATAATCTTATTTAGTTATACCTACGTAAAAGCATTTTATCTGAAAACTGGCATTTGCATAACGACCCTATTAGAACAGTCAATTTTAACTGTAAAACAAATTGAAACATCTGATCACAGTTAATGTCAGTACATTTTCTACTTTCTTAAAATACAAAAGCCATCCGATCACAGTTATATAATTGGTTTTGTAGAAATACATATCTTTGCATAATGTACACCATCTGATCATCTAAATGGTATCCATTAATATGTAACTTGCATACAGTAGAAGTTCTCAATAATGCCAAATAAATTCAGTAGAGAAGTAACATTCGTTAACACATTAAATCATTTACAAGAACACATACTCTAATTTTCCTCTCTTTAACCGCTATGACGCCACTATCTAACCGTTCCTGGTTAAACACAGAAGAATATAACATTTTTTAATATTCTTTTTTTGTAGTACATAATTACTGTGTGAGTTTTTCGGGAGTTGCCATTTTTATTACAGCCAAACCGTTAATTTAATCGAAAAATTGTTCAAATAAAAGTTGTAGATATCGACGGGGGCAACCAGTTACGATAATCACGAGCTTTATAGCTTTTATGGTTTTCGAGCTATGATACAAACTTACTTTTTTTTAAATGGAATGGTATACTTATTTGTTGATAAAAAATTATTCAATAAAGCAACAGAAATAAAAAATTAAAAAAATAAATAAAAATTTTTCTTAAGTTTTTTTTTTTTTTCAAATTTTACAACTTTCGCGCTTAATGGTGATTTATTTAAGTGAATTTTGATGAGTTTAAGAGCGCTTAGTTCAAACTAGCCTTATAAACTACGGATAATAATTGTAGCAGCTAAGCAGTAATTGTATTTATGCTACATAGATGGCTATCTAGTTAATAACTCGTGGATTCTACAACTCGTGTTTCCAGGTAGGTAAAACAGAAATTTTTAACTGATTTGAATTTATTTGCGTATATGATCATTTGGCAAGTAGAAACATAGTTCTATATTTTGCATATTTATTTTCGAAAAAAATTATTACCTTCGTTTGCGTAATTTTAATTTTAGTTTCATTATTTAAAAATATTGATTGCTTTTAATTTTAAAAATATTATTTTTTAGGCCGGTATGATATGAATTATTTGTCAGGTTATGCAGATATAAAAGCACTTCGGTACCTGCACATTTTAAGCAAGATATTCAAACAGTACTATCTGTACATCTACGGATGTTTTGCTTTCAAGTTACGGACGGATTCATGCTTCTGTATCACTCACAGCAACATTCACATTAACCCACTCTTCTTAGGCCCTTGACATTCTCTTTTCCCATTACTAGACAGAACATAGAGCTAAAAATGTTAGCACTATAATTGTGCCAATTTTGACCGGCGTTGTACATGACTGTGTTTCGCGTTACAATATGTAAAAGAATAACTACATGTTTATTTATTTATGTTGAAACGGGTGAACCAACGAGCCTGTCGAGCCTTTATTTCAAGGCTAAATTAATCCATAAAAATGAGATTTTTCTGTTTGTTTGTAAAAATAAGCTGGTAGCGTAGCGACCCTCGTGCGAATAGCCAACATAAATTTAAAAAAATGAGATTTTTTTATTTTTGCTTCGATCAATCGTTTGTGAATCGTTTGTGAATGTTTGTGACGCTATTATTTTCGTTTGTGACTAATTAGTTAATTAATTATTTAATTGTTAATTACGAGTGTGTGAATAGCCAACATTTTTTAAAATTTATTGCAATATTGACTTCCGAGCACTTAATCGATCGAAAATCGTTTGTGAATTCCAAATATACCATTAAAAACATTTGTGACAGCGTATTTTTTAAAAAAATAATAAAAAAAAATCAATTGTTTTTTGTAGTAATGAAGTTTTTTATATTGGCTACTCTGTTTAGTTGCACTCCAATGCCCTCTAGTGTGAGAAAAAATGACTATTTTGTAAATGACAGCAGTATACAGAATTTTTATTATTATTTTTTTTTTAAAATACGCTGTCACAAATGTTTTTAATGGTATATTTGGAATTCACAAACGATTTTCGATCGATTAAGTGTCCGGAAGTCAATATTGCAATAAATTTTAAAAAATGTTGGCTATTTACACACTCGTAATTAACAATTAAATAATTAATTAACTAATTAGTCACAAACGAAAATAATAGCGTCACAAACATTCACAAACGATTTACAAACGATTGATCGAAGCAAAAATAAAAAAAATCTCATTCTTTTAAATTTATGTTGGCTATTCGCACGAGGGTAGCGTAGCGTATAGTCTTATGTTAGTATTGTAGTACATATGTAACTCTCTGATATCGGATAACGTTTTATATTTTTTCACAAAGATATTTTTTCTGTTTGTACATTTATTATGACGTATAGTAGAGATAAAAAAGAAAAAAAGATAAATAAAAAAAAAGATAAAAACACATAGAATTTATCTAGATTTTTGACTTTTTAACCAAAAATATGTAATCATTTTTTTTAAATGCTTAACCTCAAAATAATTAAAATATTCACATCCTCGTGATGTAATTCAATAAAATTAAAGCTTCGTTATCAATGACTTCGAAAAGCATTGAAAAATTTTTGTAAACTCAGTGACGTCATAAAATTCAAAAACTTACTTTTCTCTTAAATCATATGTTATTAAAGTGATTCGAATTAGTGTCATTGATTAAATTTTGAGACCCTCATTTTTGCTATCAAAATAAAAATATTACCGTAAAACCGTCTAGACCCGGACACTTTTTTACATTTTTTGGTATAATTTTATGTTTATACAGTCATGTTTCCTTCATAGATATCACCAATAAAAGTATTACCATTAAAAAGAATGTATATTATTTGTTATATCTCTGACCCATTTCTTTCATTATAAGTAAAAAGAAAAAAAAGAAAAAATAATTAGTAAGTGTCCGGGTCTACACCCCAAATCCGTCTTGACCCGGACACTTACTTAAATAATGTAATAACATGCAAACTAACCTCTCCCATCGGGGTTAGGACAGTGTTTTATATCGTCTGATGTCTTTGAACCTGTCAAAGACTTCAAAACATTTTGTGGGAAGGGAGAGGGGTCAATACATAGTATGCCTCTCTATGAAGTAAACATGCGATATGACACCAGGAGGCATAAACCGCGTAATTCTGGCGGGAATATAACGTATGGATAGTGGAAGTTACAGCCAGTGCGAATCGCGGCCATAGTGTAATAAACTGATGTGTCCGGGTCTAAACGGATATACGTACATAGCATGGATTTTTTTATATATACATCGAATATAACTTTAAACATCATTAAATGATGCGCGATAAAATTCTGAACACATACTATACATATCAAAATTAAAACAATATGACAATTATGACGAAAATTACATGTCTAAGTTAGACACACATTTTATTCTTTGAAAAACTGGAGAATAGTAATCCTGTAAAATGAGATAGTAAAAGTTGAAATCCGTAGTTTTTATTGGTACAGCTGTTTAGAGGATGTTTTTCTCTCTCTAATGACGTCAAGAACAAATGTTTATTGTAGCAGGTTAATGTAGAAACTACTTACTTTGAAGATTGGTGCAAAGTGTCCGGGTCTAGACCCCCTGTCCAAGTCTAGACGGTTTTACGGTACGTAAAATTAGCCAACTTGCCTAAATTTTCGATTCAAATTTTAATAAAATAAAAATAAAATTAATTTAGTTATATTTATTTTGAGCTGATTCATAAAGAAATTTTATAGAGACTTAAAGTCAAAGTTAAAAAAAAATTAAATTGAAAGATATAAGTGTCAGTCAATTAATAAATAACTTTGCCTACCCATATTTTTTACTAAAATATTTTGAAGATATTGTAAAATTTTTAAATCTACCTCTGTTGTTCACACTTAATAATTATTAATTCCAGGGTATATTTAATAATAAAATGTTTGTATATGGTGTATAGAAGCATTGTTAGTATTCTTACCAACTGTTAAACGATTACAACTTTTCCTAGCCTGCAGAAACCATTACTTAAACGAATTATTGAATAATGCACAAATAAATAAGTGAAAATTATTTAATATACTTATAAGATTATGTAATTTTTCCTATAACAAAATTACCTATCTGAGTTTTATAGTTTTTAAAATATCAGCTAAAGTTTATTGAAAACTTATCATATGAACTAACAGAAATACGGTACTTGACTGTATTTAAAATTTGTGTCAAATGTTAAATAATTCTATGCATTATCATTACATATGTCCAATTTTAATGATTAAACATAAAAAAATTGATAACTATTTAGAAATTTTATTTTGAAAATCGCCATTTTTCAACAAATATTCAAATTAGTGAAAACGCGCCATTTTTTGAATATGACGTAACATTTTGTAGCTAGATATGTCGATTTTAATAATTTTCATCGGTGAGGTGAAATTGTGTCTTCTTTTGAATATTTCTATTAGCTTATATATATAGTAATAATAATCGGCCAGAATTCTAATAAATACTTGCTTTTACATTGACATTTTATGAATATAATCAAAGTTTTGAGGTTATAAATACTGACATTGACGTTTAGTTGCTTCAAACTGTGACGTCACTATAGGGAGGTGTTTTTCCCGCCTTTTTCTCATTTAAAATTGTAGGGTTATTTTTTTTTTTTTTTTGATGTTTTTTTACAGAATCTGCCGAAAATAAAAAAAATCACTTAACTGATATGTTACGTCTTAAATGTTTACGTTATACTTAAATGTTTTTGTAACTTCAGTCAAGTACCCTATTAATGATTTGGAAAAAATCTGGTCTGCCAATAAAATATTTATATATAACATCAACAGTTTGCTAGAAATACCGTTGTCATCAGGAAAAAATACTACAAACATTATGATCCATTAAATTTTAAATTTTTTTAACACAAAGTGTGATATGGTAAAGTTGCCTTCAGTAGGCAAAGTTGGCTAACTTACGGTACGCCTAGTGGATACGTTAAAAACTAACTAGGTAAAGAAATTTCAGCAAAATTTATAACATCCTACTTCAACGAAAATTGGAATTATCTAATAAGATTTAAAATATTATTAAACCCGATCGTAAACTTTATTTAAAACATACGTATGTCGATAAGACAATGAAATTTTTAATTACATTATAAAAAAAACGCCGTGAGCAGCGGAGCCCCATTACGGAAGTCGAATTTTTCCTTTCATCTTCGGTATTGAATGTTTACAAGCGAGATGTAATTGAAAGTCCACAAGCGATTTGCCATTTTGATGGTTTCAAAACTGATGATGAGTGTCCGATGGATCGGGGCTTTAAAAAAAGTTTTTAAGGGCTGAATCTCAGCAGGTAAATTTCAATTTTATACCGATAGCAGTTAGCAGGAACAAAGCCAACACAATTCGTACGAAAGCATTCCTACCCATGCTTATCCGCCAATTGCCTTTGTGTTTTATTTTTAAATATTAAAAAAGGACCTTAAATAGTAAACTGGAAGGCCTTTATGAAGGTATTTTTTCTTTCCAAAAAAATCCAAAATTTCTATTTTATAAATAATAAAAATCCAAAATTCCTAATTTATAAATAAACAGTGACTTTAATAACATTTTTAAATTACTTAATATATATGTACTTCATTTGTTATAAAAGTAAGTTAACTTTTTTTTAAATTTTTTAAAATTACTATTCGCCTACTTTGTATTAGAATAAAAATAATGCATTTAAAACATATTTAACAATACCATCGACTTGCGATGTAAAAATGGCAGAAGTGGGGGGAAAAGTAATGTGGTATCCCTAAAAGGCACTAGCTGGATACTAACTCAATACACGTATAAAAATTTCAGCCCTCCAGGTTTCCTTAGAGAGTCTCTAGACGTGTTAGAAAAAAAGCAAAAAAATCAAGGAAATATTGGCGTAAAAATCGTAGAGGTAAGGGTTAAAAGTTGAAACCTCCAAAAAGTAGTGGCTGGCTATTAGCTTAACCTGTACACAAAATTTCAGCCATCTAGGTTTATTTGGGGAGATTTTGACCCGAACGAAACTGTTAAAAAACAAGAAAAATCATGTTCTTTTTGGTATAAAAATGCTGGGGGTAAGGGTTAAAAGTTGAGACCCCAAAAGGCACCCCCTTGGTACTAACTCAATTGGAATACAAAATTTCAGCCCTCTAGGTTTATTTGGGTGACCTGTGCGAGTGGTACAAACTTCGAAAACGTCGAAAAAGCATAAAAAATTGTAGCTTAAAAATGAGGGGGGTGGGGTAAAATATTAAAACCTCCAAAAAGCACAACCTAGGTAAGAACTCTATCAACACACCAGATTTCAACCCTCTACGTTAATTCTGGGGGGCTGAGGGCATGTTAGAACCAGCCAAAATTGTTTTTTCCCCCTCTACTCCCTCCAAATCATCCTAGGAAACTAAATTTTTGATATGTTGTAGATAATTGACCGAAACATTATTTCCAACCGGTTTGGAAAAGTTTTATTGTTTTACCGCCCCCACCCCTCCTAAAGATTGGGTCGGGTCAAAAATTTGCCGATAGTATGACGTGCCTCAAAAATGAGCCCCACTTACCAAATTTGAGCTCTTAACTTCCATAGGGGGGCCCTACACATATTAATAGGTGGCGGAAATATATATATATATATATATATATATATATATATATATATATATATATCAGACTTTTTTTCTACATAATCGTGTTCTACCGGTCCGAAAACGGATAGCGCCCCTACTCTCGCCTCTCGCCGTTCTTATCGTATAGGCTGTATAAGTCTAATTGTTTCAAGGAAAAATTCGACTAAAAATATTTTAATTTTCGCAACGCATCCCCCAAAGAGCTGTGGTAAAACCAATATTTTTGATTATTATCATTTAGACGTAACTCATGTCATTCATTTTGGGAGGTTTGTACAACATTAACGATTGTTTAACACGCACATAACCTCACAATGAGTGTAGCCTTCACATTATAACCCTCTATGTGACCGACCGCACTCCAATTAACTGTTAGCATCTATTTTTATTATACAAGCAGTTAAAATATCGAGTGAAAAGTCGATTATTTTCTAGTTAATTATTTATTAATATATTCACAGTCGATTAAAGGCAGAAAACCACTTATTATCATTAAAAAAGAGGTTTAAAAAATAATGTAATGATATCACTCAACAGAATATGAATGGTACGGGTACTGTCTCAAAACTACCAGTAAGTGTGATTTAATCCAATACTTTTACTCTAACTGGCTAGAGTTTTTCACAAATTTCGGAATAAAATATTCGACAATGTTATACACATTCACTATATATGACAAATGTGTAATATTTTAGGTTATTAATCGAGTTTGATTGAAACAGATTATTGAATCAGACTTAGATTACTAGAAACAGATTATTCAATCAGACTTAGATTGCTAGAAACAGATTATTCAATCAAACCCTGCGAAGACCCAAAGAAAAATCAGCCTGTCCAAAATGCACAGTTAATCATTTCAAGACGATACTGAACTATCGCATTTTGCTACTTTTACATTGCACGAATTCTTACATTCAGGAGTGCGATAATCTATTATGGGCGCAAGTTAAAAAGAACTTTTTTATCTACATCTGCATTTATCTTTGTCTATCATATTAATAAATAGAATTTACTCACTCACTCATATAAAAACATAATTACTTGGTTTGATTGGTAACTATGGAAATAATACAATTTGTGTTCCCCTCACCTCAGTTTCTGGAGGTCTTTTGAGCTTGCGTCCATAATACATGGACGCGATTTGGCTTTTCTCAGTAAATGATAAATAATCGAAGTTTGCTGAATTCATAAAAATCATTAATCTTTCGGTCATTTATTTTGCATATTTTAAATAACTTAATAATGCGCGCATACGTTAGTAAAAAATCTTTAAGAAAATTTCAAGTCCATAAATGTGTCTGCAGGTGGTCCAGAACCTGATTAAATCGAATTCTGCGAAAATGTTTTTTTTTTTTTTAGAAAAAATTGATTTTTGCAAAAACTACCAAGGATTATACTTTCGACAAGTTTCATAAAGAAATATTTTTCTCCCTTTAAGGTGTAAGCAATTAAAAAAATCGCGATTTTTGTCGGTTTTTGTACGATAACTAATTTGTTTATGCACTAATTTGTATGAAATTGGTCTCATGCTGTTGATATTAAATAGTTGTACAATTTTTGTACGAAATTCAGTCTTTAAAAAATGCAAAAAACTATTTTTGACCTTCTTTGGTCGCCATTTTGAGGAACTTCTCCAATGATTCAGCTATTTAAAAATAGTTCATCGAATTCTACGGATTTTTTCCTATCTTTTCCATATTATCCCTTCCAGGTACTAATTTTGACAAAAAACATGGTTTTTTATTAGTAATTTGCTTGGACTACTACTTTTGATACAGAATCGCTATAACTTTACTACTATTTATACAGAACCGCTGTAACCTTACTACTTTTTAAATAAAATATTGTAATACATATTTTAATTCTAGAATGCGAATTTTTTGAAGGCTTAAGTGAAGCAAGTTGTGGGTATTCCGAACATATTGGGACTGTCAAAACCTAATTTTCGTTATCGAAAATTATCGATGTCGAAAATAACGACATTTTCAAAATTTAAATATGTAAATTTCTACAGATTCGTTATCATTTCTATGATAAAATTCTCAAAAATTTTAGTAGTTTTTATTTTCAGCATTTTTTCTTTTATAATGACGGATTCAATTTACACGATTTTTATTCGTGTAAATCAAATCCCCATGGAACTGATATATTCGCGTACATTGAGGTTCGATGTAACTTTATATCAAATATATATATATATATATATATATATATATATATATATATATATATATATATATATATATATATATATGTATTTTATTCTTGTTCAGAAGAATTACTTAAAAATCGTGTTGTTTGAAACCGTGTAATTCGGGGGAAGGGTACCCGTGTTCTTGGAGTATTTAAATAAATTAATATTGTTGTCTTTCAGAGATCACATTTAAGTTTTTGATTTGACAAAATCAGTCAGCAGCATAAGGATTTCGTCATTATAATAACAAAAATGAAAAATTCATGCACAAATTATGCCAACTTAACCAGAAACCCTAATTCAAATCATGTTTATAAAGCTTGATTTGTGAAAAAAAACATTTTTTATTTTAATTTGATGTCACCGCTTACTAGAATTTTTCAATTTTGTAATTAAAAAATGTTAGAATTGAAAGAAAATTATAGGTTTTTACAAACGATGTTAAAAAATGAAAAATGGTTAAAACAAATTAATCCTTTATTTTCAAATCGAGTCATTTATGAAAAATGAAAATCTTATTCATAATCTGAACCTAAATTTTTCGGGAGTGTTACAAAATTCTAATCTTTTTTTTTTTTATCAAAGTGAAACACAGTTTTTATGGCCACTTGAAAGAGTTTGCAGGCCAAATTTTCAAAATTGACCCAGTATATTGATTCCATGTATCGTTAGTTTATGTATTATTGATTTTTGTTGTCAAAACAGTAAAACTCTTTTAAAAACTATAACTTATCCTTGAAAAACCAATCGTTTATTACTTTTAAGTATACAATTTTGATAGAGATGATCAAAAAAATACCAGAAACCTACAGTTAGCTTCAAATATTTATATTACTGTGGCTAAAATTAAAATTTCTTGATGAAATCGTAAAAGAAAGTACTTAAAACATTTCCAGAAGTTAATATCGAATGCTTTCTCTTTTCTTTGGCTATTTACCAACAAAAAAATGCGTATTCACTCACGACTAAATATATAGCTGCATAGCTGTATGTTTAACAAATAAATATGAGCAAACATTAATATACATAATATTATGTACATTATGGAAAATAAAACGAGCTACATCGAGC
Organism: Brachynemurus nebulosus; assembly: GCA_035578155.1. NCBI lineage: Eukaryota > Metazoa > Arthropoda > Insecta > Neuroptera > Myrmeleontidae > Brachynemurus > Brachynemurus nebulosus. The sequence goes on along the minus strand of JAPWDM010000008.1, from coordinate 2,659,479 downwards.
TACAATATAAAAGGCTCATGGTCATTGGGAAAGATATAATCGTTAACCATTTCTTCACTCACTGTGCCTTTTATGCAATATTCATAACATGTATGTATAAACAATAGTATAACGTAACGAACGAACACACTACTTATCAGTAAACACAAAAAGAAAGTAGAACTTTTCTTCACATACCTTTTCTTTTGATTTTCCGCTTTATCATTATCTTCAGTCATTTTTTAAAATAATTATTTGAATTGTTGCTGTTGTTATTGCTTGTCTGGCAACTTTTAATTGTTGTCAAAAAACTTGAAAGGCCTTTTTGACAAATAGTGTCTATTTATTTATATACTTTTTAACTTTCAAATTATTTTCACACTTTATTTTAATTTTGGCAAGCATTTATTTTTTTTTATACAACAATGAAACGCTCTTAACAAAAATTTCTAAACAAACTTTTTTCTACTTTTATTTACAGTTTTATATTACTTATATAAATTATTCATTTAAAACAAAAATTTTTTGATTAATTTTAATGATTAAAAGATTGTAAACGGGATCAAATTTTTAAATATTATCAAAAATACTGAAAATGAAAACGGTAAAATTTGTTTCGGAACGAAAATCTCATGAAACGTACACCGCACAATACATTTACGTACTGAAGGTTGCCTAACCGTGGACGCTGTTTAACAGTGTGTTTTCCAGTAGTAAAAGAAAGGAGCCACGAATATGTATTTTGTCTTTGTTTATCAATGCGTGTTTGTGTCGTATATTCAAAAATTGTATCTACAATGATTAAAAAGTTTGTTACCTTTTTTCGTTTTATCAAAACGTAACTTCTGTTCAAGAAATTCACAATTATTATGGCACATCAAAGAGTATAGCCGAATTTGTGGGAAAGGTTTTGAACTGTCTATTCGCAATTTTTATGAAACTTGGTATATGTGTAGTATAAGCGAAAATAACAGAGCCGTATTTCTTTTTATCTGCCACCGTCGCCATTTAAGGGGTGAAATCACCCCTCCAAATTGCGGTAAAATTTTAATTTTGTTTGATAACTTGGAAACGACGGCACATAGAAAAAATTTTAAATTAACAAAACACTTTATTTTTATAGAGCTTTCCATTGATGTGTATAAATCCGGGGTCGGACCTACTGGAGAGGCTGTACAGGTAAAATTGAGGATAAATTTTGAAATAGGGTGGATATTATGCTTTAGTATATTAAAATTTGAATAGCATATATGAAAACTACATGAAAAATACTAATTTACCAGTTTTTGCTCAAAGTTATAATTTAAAGTCGGAATCTCAAAACTGGACAGCTAATTTGAGGTGCCAATAGTAATTTTACTGATTATCAGCAAAATAAAGATATTTCTATAAGGTTTTCAGCACGTGAATTGTCTTGTAATTAATAATTGGCTAAAATATATCAAATTATACTTGTTGATGTCTGACTAAAACTATAAATTTTATAAATGAAATAAATTATTTTCAGCACGAAACTACCCTCTTGCAGTAACATTCATAAAAATATTACTTTTCAATTTAAAATAGAATATGGCAATACAAAATACGATTTAGAAATGTTAAATTATAATCTAAATCAATAGTTTTAAAAATGATATAAATTCATTTAACTTTTTGAATTATGAAGTTTTTTTTAACTATGTAAATCCAACTTGGTTTGTCACATTTTTATGTGAGAGAGATAAGTAAATTAAACTGTCACTGTACAAGCTGCTTTGTTATCCTTGTCATCTTTTTTAACCAATCATATTTTTTGTAAAATTTTATTACCTTTACTTTTTTCTTAGAGTTGTAATACAGTACTTATGAGCAGTTACGTTAAAGTTTCATTCAACATCACTAGATGGCGACACTTCTTATTTCTTATTTCAGTGATTGTGCGAAAGCTATAAAAATACACCTGCCTTAAGTAACTTTAAGGTTATATAAACCAGGGCCGTAACTATGTCTCCGGGGGTCCCTACGTCGCAGAAAAAAGGCGGTGACCTTTTTTTTGCTCGCCAGTCCTTTGCCGCTTTAATTTTACAGAAATGCCGCCTTTAAAATTCCACCCCCGGCAGAAAGAAGCGGCGATCTTTTTTTTTGCTTGTCGGTCGTTTGCTGCCCTAATTTTACACAACTACCGCCCTTAAAATTTGCCACGAAATAATTCGTGTATTCTCTTGCGGGCCCCCTTTGGTTGGGGGCCCCGTTGCCCCAGCCTAGTTACGGCCCTAATATAAACTATGAAAAGGGAATCTTAAGTAAATGTTTCGATTCTTTCAAATGAATTTTTTTATTACATAAACACTTATCAATATGGAGGGTAGTTATCAGGAGCGCCATCTCTGTATCAAAAAGTGTCCATAGAAAGGCGTAATTAGTGGCGGCGCCACTGTAACAAAAGGATAGATTTAGAGAAGTAAACAAGGAAAGAAAAACATCCGCGTTGTTATGTAATTATTGTTTTTTTATTATAATTGTTACATATAATAATTTTATTATTTTAAAAATTTTTATAAAACAACACAAAAAAATCACTATACTCTTTTGCTACTCTAGCGCTATTCTGGCGAGTTTTTGAACTGTTACTTAGTACTTAAAACGGGACACTTTTTGAACTATTTTTCTATTGTTTTCCGGCAAAGATAGTCCTCCTGATATCTACCCTCCATACTTATCAAGTTATAAAACTTAGAAATAATACATTGTTCTAAATCTAATTTTAACTTAGAAGAATAATTTTTTTTTATCTGTATCACACAAAAAATGTCCTTTCAACTTAAAACGCAAGCTTCTTCATCAACAAATACATATACTGATCCACTTCGAACCCATGTAAATTATTGGCATCACCCTGCAAACGCATTAATAGTCCCCCAAACGACACATAAGCCGCCAATCGAGCCGAAGGTTCCATATTCGCTTCGTCACCCTCGATCCTGTACACTTTCCCATACATAACATACTCAAACGAATCGGCTCGCGAACCTTCACTTTCAAGCCCGGTCGGGTTCCATTCACCACCGTCCGGATAGCCATCCTCTCGCAGTGTGGTCGCAAGCACTAAACGAAATTTATCGCCCAATTCCATCGGATACAGCCACGAATTAATGTCCAATATTAAGTCCATTTTGAACGATTCTGATTCACAATGTAGTCGACTGACACGATCGAATTTTTTGCCCTCCGGATCGATATCTTTCACGTTGAAAATATCTTCAAACAGGACTCCGGCCATCCTGTGAAATTCGACTGTTTTTTTTTTTTAATTCACTACAAATTTAGATTGTTTAAACACGCTGATTTTTGTTGAGCGAAAATTACATTTCAAATCATTCATAAACCTTTCAATTTATTCGGTTTTTATTGACCCTTTTAAAATTTCGAAACTGTAATTTCACTTTTGAAACATTTATATGGAAGTAAATCAAAAGATCGTGAAGAAGATGTCACATAATTTTTATTTATATTTACACCACGATGTACTAGGTTATGAAAACGACGTGATTAGATTGTATCGAAACGCCAAACTTCCATATTTTGTTAGTTTGTTGACTACTACTGACATCTGTCACGAAAAAGCTACACCAAAATTTACAATCGTGTACAAAAACTTTCGGTAACATATCAAAAAAGCATTTTTTTTATTACAATCATACTATTTATTTATTCATATTATAATTATTATAAAGTACGAAAAAGAGTTTTTGATGTAGAACAACGTTTCTTAACCTTTTTTTGTCATGATCCAAAAACAGCTCGAATAATTTTGTGCGAAACAGTCATATACAGATAATAGAGGGAGTACAAGTATATATTCACTGTATGAAAATGAAGCCAAAAAAAGAGTTAGTGTTGACCATGTCCCTGTCACTCTCCATTTAGTCTATTATAAAAAAAATGGACCGTTTTCTGACGTCGCTGTAACTAATATACCAGATGGCGTTGATTTACTAGGGGATAAAATTAGAGTCGAGACATGAGGTTTAATAGTTCGCTATTTTTCATCTAAAATAAATTGGAAATAAATTAAATATTTAAAAAAATACTTTAATTCAACCTAGAAAGATTAATTAAATTAAAAAATTATAATTCTTCGTTAACACATAACTTGGTGACGATACTTTTGTGCTCAATCATATGGTAATTAATTTTGACATCTATTTGATGAAAAATGCTCACATGTCCCAACTCTATTTAGTATACCCCCTATACCATTAGCGCCACATAGCAAACGTAGCAAATTGTGACATGAAAAGGTCCGTCCTTGAAAACAAGTGGCAGGGACATGGTGTTGACCAATATGGCGGTTAAACAAGGCTTAATTTAAAATTTTTGTATATTTACTGATGTTATATTTGTTACTATAAATATTGTTAGAATATTTATTAATAAATGGTCTCAAATTACAACAAAAATTGTATACAAATTAAAAAAATATTTATTACCACTGACACTTTATAGGTTATGAAAGGTGTTAACGTGGTGTTTACCAATGTGGCGATTGGCTTCAAAAAAGATAATGTGTACTCCATCTATTGTGTGGTACATACACGTTCTGATATCTATGTATACAAAGTGAAAATAGATTTATCGAACATAAATCAAATACACTGGAAAATTTTTTCGTCAAGTTAGCGTAGTTTTTGACACTTTTTGAGCGATAATATTTCGTTTTTAGATCATGTTACGATGGGTATATAGTATTTTAATAATTTTAAATTAATTAAGGATTATCATCATAGTACCGTAGACAAAATCAGCTTGACATTTGCTGTTTGATGATTTTAATTTTAAATTAACAAATATCAAAATATTTTGTATCCACAGTAACACGATTTAAAAACGAAATATGATTGGTCAGAGGGATTAAAGCAAGGTACCAAACTAGTAACCAAATCACACTGTTCCACTTGTAACCAGTGGATGACGTAAAATCTCCCCACTATGTTGTGTAGGTACACACTGTTTGCAATAGTGTTGGTTTGATGTTTGTGTCTGTGTGCGTATTTACACATGCTACTACAAAACACCTATTATGGGACAGACCAACCTGTCCAATTCAAGTAACAATGTCTAACAATGTATTACAATGCATTGTGTGTTCGGCGACGGACACCGACTGACTACATGCCTTAAGCTGTGACAGGCCTACAAATGGCTCCAAGCGAGTTACACTTTTTGATATTAGTTGGCTTCTAGTTGTTCTATGGATTAAAGATCACATTAATCTTAAGATCACGTTCCTGCGCTCAACTTCGCTTTCATGGGCAATCGACAATTTCCCGCACTTATTGCACAATATACTATTTCTTAACATTTCAAACCATTACTGTAGAGTCTGTAGACGAAAAGTTTTGTACATATCTATACCTGTCTAACATGACGTATGTCACGTATGTCGACTAAATACTTGTTAATCAACCCCGTGAAACCATCTAAAAATTTTCCAATATGGAAATCGTAAATTAACAGTTCATTTTTCAACTAGATAAATTTTAATTTTAATTTAAGTTCAACATTTGTGAATAGTATGAATAATCTTGACCGAAGCAACCTAACTAAATATTTATTTAACATTAAATAATGGGCAACGAATCATCCACACTAAATGGTTTACAATTGGATGATAAAGCGATTGAAGTAACTGATTTTTGGGTGCATCACTCGGCAAAAATTGCACAATTGGAACAATCTCAAGAATTGTCTGTATTCGTTAGTGATTATGTAGTTTGTGGATCTGTATGGGAAAATAGAACACCATTGGAAAAATATGCAAAGGTCTGTTTTTTTTCTTATTATTACCGTAGACAGGAATCAATCGGGACAACCGGATGAATGGAGACGAAACTAAAAATGTTATTCATGAGTTTAGTTTAAAAATATTAGACGTAAATGTGGACATATATCGGGTATATCTTCCTTAAACGATAGTAAAATAATTATTCTTTTAGGTAACAATAGTGACTAATCTTGAAGTTGGATAAAAAAATATTAAAAAATCAGTTTAGATTGACATCTTTAAACAGTGCTATTTTTTGTTTCTTAAAACTTTATATAAAAACTATTTATTTTGGGTCTCAGTTGTTGTTTAATCGAAAATTTAGTCATTTTGAAACATATCTGAAAAAAGAAGACTGCAAACTTTTAGTTGATTTTATTGTTTTAAAAGGAAATAATGAGGACCTGACATTTGGGCTAAATTGGAGGTTAATAGGGACGGAAAAGGTGTGAATAAGTACAGTATATGGATTAATAGGGGCATTTATATCAAGTATAAAGGAACGAATGTGGGGTGATTAGAGACGGGTTAAAGGTGTATTGGAACATTGGACAGACCACTTTCAAGATCGTCAAGTCATTCGATATTTTTATAAACACATTCAGCATAACGTTTCTATACTTTATAAACTTTACTTTAGATTTTACGTTTATTTCTACAGAAATTTATCAAGTAGGGTAAACGGTATAGTTATTGGACACTTAAGAAAAATTTTCAAAACAAAGTACAAAAAAAATACGGGTTGTAGCTTTATTTTTAACGAAAAAATTCATAAATAAAGTAAGACCTGTCTATTTTAATGTACCATATAAAACTTTCATATTACATATTGGTAAGTCTCTGAAAAAAAAAATATTAAAGTTGTGTGTGTAGAAAAGTACAGTTATTGGACAAAAATTTCATTTATTAATTTCTGGCGTATTTCCACAATCCACAAGTTCTATAGATACTAAAAGGTTCTGTTTAACTAAAAAATCAGGAAGTTTGCTTTACTAGTCTATAAGCCTTATAATCTTCAAAAGAGAGTGTCTTGTCCAATAACTGTCAACGTCCAGTAACTAGCTAGATGAGCTAAACGGTTATTTTCTAATAACTGTTATTGCAATAACAGTTACTGAAAAGTAACTGTTATTTGGATATCAAATGGTATTTGGATATTTTAACATACTGAAGATATTCGATATGCGTATAAACGGTTCTGTTAGTGAAATATGCACGGATCTATAATACTGACAGATACTAAATAATCTGCAATATCTGTTCAAATACTTGTCTATACAAGGATTTAGGCTTTATATACACAATTTTAACAATTTTATGGATACAAAATTACAAATAGATAACTGTACAATAGACAATAGTTTATTTTTAAGGGTTTTTTAAATGTGCTACAATAGAAAATGTGTCACTTGCCTGGGGCGTTATTATTTTGAAATTCCCCGTAGGTGGTTAAAATAAATTACTGTGATCTTTGCTGTCGAATATATTAATATTGACCTAAATATGTTATCGATATTTTCAAAGGAGTTATTTAAGTAACCAGTTATTGGGTATTCCAGTTGTTGACGATAACTGTTATCCTTCTCTACTAGTTATAAAATAACAGTTATCCTACTCATAAAATAAATGCAAACAGTTTGTGTGAATTCGTGCCTATTCATCCCTATCTACGGTATTATTTGTCGAAACTTTGGTTAATTTTATTTATAACAAAATTTTCTCGTTTTAGAATTTAATGTTATATCGTCATCCGTGCATTTTAAAATACATATCATCATGGAATAAGGGCTCAAAATTTTATTTAGCCGTTGAACGAGTACGACCATTAAGTCACGTCCTCGCGTCCCAGTCTACATTACAAATTTGTATTGGGCTCTATTCAATTTTAAAAGCGTTAATATTTCTACACGATAAAGGAAAAGTGTCACACAATAACGTATGTTCAGCGTCAATCTATGTCACGCACGATGGTAATTGGAAATTGGGCGGTTTAGAGTTTCTATGTAAATTCGCCGATTTGACGCGTGATTATCTGTCAAAAACACGCACGCACCGTTATGAGAACGCCATACATTCGAACGAGGATAAATATATACAGGATGATTCAGTAGACAGTGATTTTGTGGATTTATATGCATACGGGGTGTTGGTCGAGGAAATTTTAAAGAAACGTTTAAACGATGATACAACGCCCGGTTTAAAATATTTCTATAATATATTCAAAAACGAAATTATGCAATCACCGGAGAGTTTTAAACGACGACAAAAATTCACCGAAATTATCAACAATCCATTTTTCACTCACGAGTTTGTAAATATTTACTCGTTTTTGAGTGAATTGCCGCTGAAAGGTGAAACGGAAAAGGCAAATTTTTTTGCAACGCTAATTGAAAAATTGGAAACGTTCCCGGAGGAATCGGTGGCGGAGAATTTAGGTGAATTGTTATTATCTAGATTGGTGTTGTTAGATAATACGGCGCGTAAAGTTGTTCTGCCAGTTTTGCTATGTCCAAAAGGTAAGCCAATCGGGTGTTCTGCCGTGTCACACTAATCTCACGTATCTCAGAAATGATAGTTTTGAGAAAACTTGATTTGAATAAAATATCGTATTATCTTAATTCGCTCAGATATTATTAAATATCTAAGATAATTGATTTTTATTATGCGTTATTGATTCAACCTTGCAGCATTGATTTAATAACGTATAAATATACTATTTGAAAATATAAGAAATAAGGAATGTGATACAATCAAAATAAAAATTTAAAAATACAATAGATTAATTATTATATTATTATTAACAAATTAATTAATTTTATTGTCAGTATATATACTAGGGATTGAGTAGAATCCTTTAAACGTTGTTACGCGAAATTGCTGTATCTAAAGATACATGACATTCGTGTGACACGGCAGTGTTAGCCACAGACCAATGAACATATTTTATACTAGCTGTACCCACGACATCGTTCGCATGACACATTTTTATAAACTCAATGAGAAGTATATAAGTGTAATAATTATACAGAACTTGCATAGAACAATAATTTTTGGGAATGAGACATTTTCCCGGAGTAAAAATTATCTGTAATGTCGGCGCAGGTAATAAGCTGTCACCACACCAAATTTCATCAAAATCCGTTCAATAGTTTTTGCCCAATGTGTGCACATGCTCAGAATGGTTTTTCTTGTTTTCCCGTGGGATTGAGACATTTTCCCGGAATAAAGAGTATCCTAGATGTTGACCCAGGTAATAAGTTATCGCCACACCAAATTTCATTAAAACCCGTCCAATAGTTTTTACGTAATGTGTGCATATGCTCAGAATGGTTTTTCTTGTTTTCCCGTGGGAGTGAGACATTTTCCCGGAATAAAGAGTATCCTAGATGTTGACCCAGGTAATAAGTTATCGTCACACCAAATTTCATTAAAATCTGTCCAATAGTTTTTGCGTAATGTGTGAACAGACAGACAGACAAAAATTTTAAAAATCTCTGTTTTGATATCTACATCGATAACTATTTACAGTACCAGTACAATTTTCAAAAAATATTCCATGTACAAAAATGGTCTCGTTACAATTTTATTATATGTATAGATTATATTATATAGACTAATTATATAAATGTATAATTGAGGCAACCTGTTACGACCAGGTTCCGATCTTAATAGTATTCTGTAATATAGTAATCAATGGTATCCGTAGTAACGTTTTCAAATAATTATTATAAAAATATAATATTGATAATACAATTTAATTTTTTTGAAAAGAAACTGCAAAATTTTGAAAGAAGGAAAGTGGTATTCGCTTTATTTTCAAAATATATATGAATACAAATTATGTTCTCCAATAATTATAGTCGCATTTGTTCAAAAATTGACATTATATTATATTCCTTAAATCTCACCCATCTCACCCTGTTATCTGCTTCAAAAAAAATGCCTACAAACTGCCTTTACGCTTAGTCTAGTAGTATAATATAATAGTGTTCGTTGGTCTGTGTTCAAAAACCTTTTTTATGTGATTTTCTCCTCTTCTAATGGTATAAAAAAAGTCGCAAAAATATTTTAACTTGGGGAAATTTTGGCAAAAAAAAACTTATTTGTTTCACGGAAAATGCCCAAAAAACCACGTTCCGGGCATCGGATGTGTCTGGCTGAAGAACCCATCCACGATTTTTGGACTTGCAATGTTTTCATCAAATTCCATAAAAATAGACTGTTTCGCTCGAGAGTTATCGTGCTGACACATAAATACATATGTACATACATATTTATACATGTATAAATTTTAATAAATGTCATTTTCGACTTCTAGGCACCTCAAAACAAATTTCTCAATCCCAGACTCAAGTCGTGTCATGACAGTGACCGTAGAAGCTGAATTTTCGATTCGAAATTCGCCAAAATGGCGATAACTCCAGGACCACTGAGCAAAATTTGTCAAAATTTTACTCCTTTTAATCCTTTTAAACAAACCATGCGGAAAAATTTTTTTGTCTCAAAATGCCGGCCTTATTACTGCCAAGTGATAAGTACAATAGATAAGGCTACAAAAAAAGAAAAAGAAAAAAATTAAAGATCCCAACATTAAAAAAGTGAACCCTAGGAATTTATAAAAATTAAATTATACTAAACTATGTTGATAAAATTGAACATTATTTAGAATTATACCGTATTGTCATAGATGGCGGCACATGTACCAGTGAATATGTACATATTATAGCATTTTGAGCCGCCATATTGCAGGACGAGTTAACTCGTCTTAATCATTTAAAGAGTTAATGTGCCATATATAGAATTATCTTAAGCCTGTTTTCATTTCTCTAGCTTCAGTTAGTAGATCTGGAGATATTCATTGATTTAGACGTACATGCATATAAAAGGTTCGGAAAGAAAATCTAGGTTCGGATAATTTTCATGCGAATTAACCAGTTCAAAAATATCAAACCTTAAAACAATAAAATTTTATATTTCTAAACATATTCGTTTTTTTTTTGTTCTAGAAACTGGAATTGCAAACAATAAGAAATATTTATTTTCTACGGAAACCTTCAAGAAATTTCTAGTCCCAAAACTGTTACAAATATTTAAAGTAAATGATCTACAAATTCGAGAATTATTATTACAACATTTCAAAAATTTTATGTTATGCTTCTCCAAAGAACAATTGAAAAACACCATTTTGCCCGAGGTAATTTTTTTCGAAAACTAAACTATTTTTTCAATTTCAAATATTATCGAGTGCTTGTTAAACACTACTGCGTATGACAGACTTTTGTCTGCATTTAAACACACGTAGTATTCATATGTTCACTTATCGTTCAGCTAAACTGAAACTTTAAGTACTCGACTTCCTTGGTTAACATGACCAAAAACCACATATGTAAATTAAAAATCACAAAGTGATTGAAAAAATTATCCGGATCGGCCGGGAATCGAACCCAGGATCTCCTGGTAACTAGCCAGGTGTGCGATGCATTACACCATCGATCCTTTGCTCGACAGGCGCCCGATACAGACAACATTCAATCACTTATGTGTATGTACTCTCTGTAATGCGAGAAGCAGTTACAATTTCAATTTCATTATCATTTCAAATATTATCGAGTGCTTGTTAAACACAACTACATATGACAAACTTTTGTCTGCATTTAAACACACTTTGTGATTTTTAATTTACGAAAGCTAAACTGACAAAATGTTTATTTTTATAACATTTCAAAAATGATTTCAGTTACTTCTTGGCATCAAAGACAAGAACGATAACCTGGTGGCGATGACTTTACGATCCCTGGCAGACCTAGTGCTCGTCCTTGGCTCCGAGACCGTGATTGGTGGTAAACGCGCCAAACTCTTCAGTGACGGACGTCCAATAGCACACAATGAAGTAAAACCACCCCTTAAAATCACCCCGTACAAACACACCGAATTTCGAGAACCTCCACTACCAGTCCTGCTAGAAATACCATCGGAAGAAAATGAAACTAACACAGAATATGTAGAAGAAAATCCCGTTTGTCTGCCGGAACGTCCAAGTCCCGATGGCGGTGAGGATGACATCACCACTGATGAGAATGTCGATGTGGCGAACGAAGATCTCGACTGGTCCGATTGGGATATTCAAGACACCGAACAAACCATAGTAACGCAATCCACAGTTGAGTTGGATCAGAGCCCCACATTGGGCTCCACAATGTTGCATTGTTCGGAAGTTGCGACGAAAACGAAACCATCACCAATCATTTTACCGGACATTTCTGAATTAGATATTAAGAGTCAAAGTGTAAAATCGAAAAAGGGTCAACAAGTGGACGATATCGATTTCTTTCAGGATATGGAACCGGTTATTGACTGTAGTAATAAATTTCTTGTAAGCGATGTTGTGAGTAAAAGTGTGAGTGAATTGGACTCGAATTTAGCGATTAAATCGAATTCGATGATTCCGGGTGATGAGTGGAATGACGAATTAGATTGGAACATTGACAATTAAAATCAATTTCTGTACCAAATAATAATAAAAGTAATAATTGTTGTCACAGTTTATCAATTAATTAGTTTATTTTTTAATTTGTTACTGAAAAATGTGTTTGTTTACTGTATTTAGATTATAAAATAAAAAATAAAAAAATATCTTTTAAATTTAACTTACAAATAAAAAACAAATTCTTAATATGTAATTATTTATTATAAAAAAAAAAAAACACTTTTTTGTAAATAAATAAATTATGTAAGCTCTCAAAAAGTTACTTTTTATTTATTTATCTTTTCCTTAATTCTAAATTTTACGAATCACAGAATCGCCTGAACGTTTCTATTAACTTAAATGTCTAGACTATATAAAAAATACGTAAATAAATTCGAATAAAATAAAAGAAAAAAAAGAAATTGGAAATTAAAATTTCACAGACAACCAGGTTTAATTTGCCACAATAATTGAACGACTTTTGGATTTATTTTATTTCTTAATTTCTCAAGCGCTAAGGGTCTTAATGGGCGTTTTCCACTTTAAAAAATTATACAGTGCATGACACTGCGTCATACTGTGTCCACTTATTTCATCAATGAAACATCTACTTTTAATGTATTTCGACAGAGGGCAGCAGAGACAGAGTTATTAGATTTTTAAAAAAATTGATTCACTCTGGTTGATATATTTTCTATGGTTCACAATTACATGTAATTTTAGATTAGTTTTGCAATAAAATTTAAAAAAAATAGGATTTTTGTGAAATAAAGTACAATAATCACGAAAATTTGGTTGGCATTACTTTTTTCCCAATGCAGCGTGCTACACACACTGAGCACTGAATCGAACATATTAACATATGTTTCCTAGAGATACCACAGGCATTAAATTGTGAAGTATGACTCCATTTTATTAGACCCAACTTGTAACCACGGAGAGTTGTTTATAAATATTAGATAAACCATTAAATTAATGGTTTGACCGCCATTAAAGTAATCACATCAGTCAATTTTTTTGCTTCAGTTTCTTAGTGTTATTATAAGGCTGCAGATACACGAGACACTTTTGGTGTCTAGAGTAGGTCTATAGATCAAATGTCGGTGTGTATATAGCGATGAGAACAGTGTCGCTAACAACAGTCCGTAATCTAGCGAGACTGTGTCGACACTGCTCTAGCTAGTAAAATTGCATAGGTGTAAACACTGCGATAAATTTTCAAATCGGTTTGACATTTTTTCACACACCTCAGAAGAGAGATAGATTCATGGGACATAATTAAATGTACGTAATTACCAACATATTTTTTAGAATTTTACTTTGTGGTATAGAAATGAATTACATCACAACAAAGTTGATAACTTTTGTTTTCATTCAATATAAACATGTTAATTGATAAATATTATCTAAAGTGTTGAGAAGTTTTTATTTAATTGTATACAACGTTTTTTGTAGATTGGAGGATAAAGAAAGAATTATAATTTTTTTTTAAATTCCCCGCCTAAGATTTATCATTTTGTGCATAATACACATAGAACACTAGAAACCAACTAATATTAAAAACGTGTAATTGGCGCGGAGTTATTTGGAGTCGTGTCACAGCTTAAGGCATTAGTCAGTCCGTGTCCTTCGTCGAACGAACACTGCGATGTGTTAACAATGTAACCAGCTTACTAGTTAGTCGTCCATCGACTCTTCAAGCGTATACTTGCATTATTACGCTGTTCACTGTTCATTGTTAGCAGGTACATACATGCTGTTGTTCTTGTGTATGTACCCACTCCCACCTTAGACCACTTAGCTGCATACATAAAGAGTATCACACAAACAAACATCCACAACGCTACACATACCAACACAAACTCTAAATACGTATACAACTTTCCACCTCTCTGCCCAGTCTGATGACGTAAAATTTTGATTACAGTCGGGATACATATTATTAAACAGTAGTTTGGCCCCTTGATAATACACTTGTCAATTTGTCAATACAGAAAAATAACTAAATAACATTCAATAATATTTATGGTTTTATTTCATTCGTAAGTGTTTAAAAAATAATTTTATTACAAGTTTATTACACTTTGTTCATGTTTCACTCTTTCGCGTATCATATATGTCATATATGTTACTTGACATTTTGTCATTTTAAGGTTATTCACTGGGAAGGTTATCGATTAAAAATCGATTTTCGTGTGAACAGCTCAGACACATGTTGCGTACATTTATGTACAGACACTATCGAGACACAAAAAATTTGTTGAAGTATGAATAGTAAAGAAATTTATGTCTGACATTTGTGTCGACATTTTAGTGTCTCATGTATCTGCAGCCTAATACACAGCATTCTCTCCATGGAAGAAGGAGAGGTATATAATATTGTAAAGGAAGGAGCATTTCCCAAAATACTGATCAACATATTATGAATATTAAACGTGCGTATTATGAATGACGTCATTTTGTAAATATACAGTAACGGTTTTAATTTAATTAAAACATTGCCATTGCTTTTAAAACAATATATTTAGTATATTTTTTTTATAATTGTGATTTCTATATAAAAACATAAACAATTAATTAATTATTTTTAATATCTGTTCTATTTAATTCAAGAATCAACTCCTTAAGAATGCTGTTCGACTATTTTATCAGTTAATTTTTCGAATTCTTAATTGTCTACTAAATTATTGTATTTTTTAACGGTGCTTAAAGAATATTATAAATTACCATAAACTGAAAACAAAAATTGCTCAAATTAATCGATTATTGACAATTTATAACAATTTTTGTAAAAAGATTACGTTTTGGTTTATAATTTTCCATCACTAATAAGACATATCTTTTTGATAAAAGTAGACAGAAACATAAATAAAACTATACAGTTATTAAATTATCATTTTATTAATAAATAAATAAATACAAACAAGATACATAATCTTGAAGTTAAATTTTTATATGCTCATTAATTTTACATATAAGACGCTACTGAAATGAAGGGTCAATCTAACCTATATTTTAATTTTTACATAATTTTATTTTTTACAATATTTTTAAAATTTTTGTCGTTATTATCACATATTTTAACTAAAAAACGAATTCCTTATTTACGTAGAATGATTCCTTTTTCGATATTTCCTTTACTTTGTATAATGTCAAAATTGGTATTTTTCCGCTTATTATAAACCTGTTTTTTTAAATGAAAAATGTAGAAAAATTAACAAATTTTCGCTAGAAATGGTTGCATTTATTGATCAATACAATATTTACTTACCCAAATATTATATTTACGGTGTATTACGTTTACTAATTTTATTTTAAATTTAATTTTTTGTAGGACTGGATGTTTAGTGCTTATTTGCACGTGTTATAGTGTATATTTACTCTTTTGTTTTTTATTTTTTGTGGTGCATTCAAAAGAATCTACGTATTCATTCTAACAAATCATATTAAACTATATCTTGTCCCTCTCTTAAGAAATAGTCTCCATCCATATTCTTCTATATCAATGATTCTCTCTAGTTAACAACTCCTCAATGGCTACACAGTATCGTTCGTATCGTTTGTGTTTTGTAAATGGAACACTACCAAAATCTAATATGCTGCCACCTTAAGTTATCAGTAGGAAAGCAAAGTAGGAAATTGTACAACTACGAAATTCTAAAAATACAAATTGGATAAATTAAATCAAATTCATATCCAAATAAAACTATTTTAATATGAAATGTGGAATTTTTGCATACAAAATAGACAAAATTTGATTTTTCAGTTTTGTAATATTTTCAGTAAACTGCGGTTATCAACACTAATTATAATACAGGCGGTAATTTCAAAAATTTGACACATAAATCACATGTATTTGTTTGTAATGTAGTTTTACGCTTTTAAAAATGTCTTATTTGGATATTGATAAATATTTCAACAAAAAATTTGTATTTTCTCAACAGACTGATAAAGACACAATGTTAGTCATACCTAATAATTTTAATTAACCACACATATAATTATTTTGTTAATATAAATTTTTTCTTTAAAGTGCCAAAAATGAAAATATTGAAAATCGTACGCAAATTTTCACATACTTGGAAAATCTTAAATCAAAATTGAATCACGTAAAAGAACAAACTGGTGCTCACGATTTAAATGAATGGTCGGCACATACAAAATCCCGAGATCCGGTACAAGTGTTATTCCGGAAAATACGACAGGACTGTCAACCGGAACTATTGACACAAGCTTGGCTCAAATTCTACGAAATCCTATCAAATTTCAACATTATCGAGTGCAATCATTTAAATTCTGTACATTTATGTGAAGCGCCCGGGGCATTCATCACTGCATTGAATCATTACCTGTCGAATATTTTTAAGGAGTACACGTTTCAATATTTGGCGTTCACATTAAATCCTTATTATCCTGGCAATCGATCCAAAGAAATGATATCGCACGATCGATTTTTGATAAATCATTTTGAAAATTGGTATTTTGGCGTGGACGACACTGGAGACGTTCGATCGTTTCATAATTATTTAGGATTAGTCGGTGAAGTGCGCGCGAAATTTAACGATCAAGTGGATTTAGTTACGGCCGATGGTAGCGTTGATTGTATGGATGATCCGGGAAATCAAGAAAACACCGTATTTCATCTGGTATTTTGCGAGACAGTTGCAGCGCTTACCATTTTATCGAAAGGTAACGTCCATTATGGGTATTTGTTAATTTTATTTGTGCTAAATATATATTAAAATACCCCTGTCGCAGCATCTGCATAACATAGTGAATTTCCAAAGACTGGACAGTGGCGGTACTCGTACAACAATCTGTATCCGTCTAAAATAGTTTAGCTCTGTAACAGTGGAAAAACTTTCTAGAATCGGTTAAGTACCGTCAAATGGGATGGAATTGATAAAAAAAAAAAACATAATATTTTGGTCTCACAAAATGGGTTTATATATACAAATATTGTGACCTTACATGCCAAAACATAGTCTAGAGGAAGCAAATAAGCCATGAACAATCTCATACTGGTTTTGGGGTGAGATTGTTCACACGAATTCGCAGCCCTAAAAACGCACTTTCTTCGTTAAGAGTAGGCCCGACGAGAGAGTGGTGTAGCCAGGGTTACAGCCTCGCGACCCGGACTTAAGGGGGGAATCCGTAGCTTTCCGTAGAAGACCAGAAAAAAAGTTAAGGGCTTTTTTTGTTCATCGCCTATTTTTTGGGGAGGAAAATTTTTAACAAATACGGTTTTAGTCCCAGGGCCCGCCATTTTTTCCACGGCCCTAATTAAGAGTATAAAAACTGTTTGGCCATCACTTTTTTTAAATTTTCAAAAAAATTCTTATTGTCAAAAAGTTTGTTTGTTGCTTATAATAAATTTTAACAGTTTTAAAGAGTATAAATCATGGTCAGATACATCGTATACGGCTATACGCAATTAATCTTTCAATACAATGATTGAACAATCTCACCCCACGCAATAATATGTCCAATATGACAAAAAATACTGAACTGATTATGTACAGCCAAGCACGTGATGGTTACAAAGCATCAACAATTATGTGTATTTTATTAAAATATAAAAACTGTGTTTAGATTTTGACTTATCAGATAAAGTTTTAAAAGTTCACTTTCACCCAAAAATACGACTTCTTTTAATACACTATATTTTTTTTAAATATATGGAACTGCTGAACTTGACGTGTATAGGGTATTTTCAGCCATCTTATTTCTTCCATTATCGGTCGGGAAAATCGCATTCTAAACTATAGTTCTGACGCTATATTCAATTTAAAAAAAAAATATGATTTAGTGAACAATCTCACCCCCGATTATCAGTTCCACCCCATTTGACGGTAGTTATTTTTTAGCGCTTTTGGGCCCCCAGAACCCTGGCGGATCTCATATAGTATAGCATATATGCATTTAAAAAAAATTAACTTTTAAAAGGTGAAAAAATTTTCAAAATCGGTTGAGTAGTATTATTTTTGGCGCTTTTGGGACCCCCGGACACTGGCAGACCTCATATAATGTAACTTATATCCATCTAAAATAGTTTCGCTCTCTAACAGTGAACTAGGGATGATCGATATTAGAAAACGATCGATGTTAACATTGATTCAAGAGTATCGATATACGATATATATCGAAAGAAAGGCATCGATGTTCGAAAACATCAATGTTTATGTAGCAAAATAAACAACCATTATAATCTATTATTTTATTTATTAAAAATTAACATTACCAGTATTTATTTGGTACACTTTACAAAAAAAGTCACTTTGTTAGAAGTTTCCCTTTTAATCTGTTCCTTTGTTGACACAAATGCTGCCCAGCTTTTGAAAAAAGTCTCTCTGAAGCTGTTGAAGTTGCTGTGAAACACACATATTTAATGGCAATTTTTTTTTTAAGTTTGGATAAGTGGATCCTAGAACTTGCCATTAAATTATTGAATCTTGTTTTAAATCAGCTACAGGACTTTTTAACTACTGGATAGCTTAGAGTAATATCGATGTTTCGATATTATTCTCGTAACATCGCTGTGTCGGTGTTATCGAGGACATAACATCGATGTTTTTACATCGATGTTTTTCTACCATCGATGAATATCGATCATCCCTACAGTGAACACATTTTTAAAATCGGTGATGACGTGTTCTTGAAAAGTTAGTTTATTTTTATTTTGAAAAATGAAACAGATATAAATATTGTTATTGTAATGATAAATACCCCTGTCGCAGCATCCTGCATAACATAACGAATTTCCGTTTATAAAAATTAGTTTTTCTAGGAAACTAGTTGACATAGAACAATAGTTTAAAGACATTTTTTATGTAATTTTTTCTCCTCTTTTAAATGGTGTAAAAAAATTTGGCAAAAATTTTTGAATAAGTGGAAATTTTGGCAAAAAACTAATTTTTTGCAAGAACAAAAACCATGTTCCTGGCATCCGACGTGTCTGGCTGAAGAACTCATCCAAGATTTTTGGACTTCCAACGTTCTCACCGAATTTCGTAAACCTAAGACATTTCGTTCGAGAGGTATCGTGCTGATACATAAATACATACATACATACATATATATATATATATATATATATATATATATATATATATATATATATATATATATATATATATATATATATATATATTATTTTCGATTTCTAGGGACCTCAAAACAAATTTCTGCCATAGTCCCGGGCTCAAGTCGCGTCATGAGACCTACTGTAATAGCTGAATTTCCATTCTGGAAATTCGCTAAAACAATGAAGCATTTATTGTAAAGAAATTTAGTAAATTTCTTAATTTTTATCAAAAGCTAGTTCACTTAGAACAATGTTTTAAAAGTTTGTCTTATGCAATTTTTTACGCTCTTTTCGATGATGTAAAAGAAAATTAAAAAATTTTTGAATTCTAGCCAGATTTTGAATAAAACCACTAAAAATGGCCAAAATTTTGGCTTCTAAAAAACGGACGTATCTGGCTGACGAACTTATCCAAGCTATTGGGACGTTTGGCATTCCCACCAAATTTCGTAAAGATTAGATGCTTGGATATGGGTTAGGTATAATTGTTCATGTTTTAACTTGTTAATAATGATTCTAATGTGACGATGCATTTGTAAACGTTATATTTTGGTATAAGTACCTAAATTCGTTCATGAGTAAAATTACCCATAGTATGAATTTTTTTACAGGTGGTACCTTCATTTTCAAAATGTTTACAATGTTTGAAAAAAACTCCATCGCCCTTCTTCGACTAATTCACATTCATTTTGAAACTGTGATTGCCTTCAAACCATGCTCATCAAAATCCGGAAATTCGGAAATTTACATAATTTGTTTAAATTACAACGGTTGCGAATCATTAAAAAATTTATGGCCTAAACTTATAAATTGTTACATTTCAAACGATAGTTCTCAATTACATTCATTTTTTGATATTCCTACAGATTTTTTGCGCGAAATTTTAAATTGCGCCACGTTGTTTACAAATTATCAAATTGAAACGATATCAGATAATTTGCGCACGTTTGGAACATGCGCAGATAAACGTGTAAATAAATTGAAGAATGATATTGCCAATTATTTTTTAAATACACGATATCAGATACAGAGATTAGATCCAAAATATTGTCTAATGGATCGAAATAGAGATAGTTTATATATTTTTAGATGTTTATCGAAAGATTCGGATTATTTTCAACGATTTTTGTATGGTGATTTAGATTTTTTTGGTATCATAAATGATGTGGAAAAATTTGAATCGAATGATTTTAAAATTGTAATCGGGAAAAAATATCCAAAAATTTATTTTACAAAATTTTGTGATTTTGAAATTATTGATTTATCACAAATTTATTTGAATGGTATTTTAAAAATGAACGATTGCGTACAATTTGATTGTTCACAATATTATCATTCCGAAAATTTTGATAATTTTGAAAAACAATGTTTTCTAAAAATAGCCCAAACGATCTTAGATTATTTTGAAAATGGAAAATCATTGTGTATTTTGAATTTTTTCCCATTATCTATATTTACTGTAAATGTTTTGTACTGTCTAAAGTTTACTTTTGAAACAATCGCTTGTAATCCTACACGAAGGCAATTTTTATTAAAAAATTTTCAAAAAAATGTTTACATTTTAGAATTATTAAAAAATTTAATCAACGCAAATACACAACAAATACCGGAAACAATAAAATTTGACAATTTACCGGTGTTTATACGTGAAATTGTTCAGCTAACAGATTTAAAAACTGATTATGAGAAAAGTATTATTCGATTTATAAGTCCCGAAAAGATATTTTTAGATAATATTTTTGAATTAGTTAAATTTTATAATAATTCAGTATTTGGGGAGTGTAATGCCCCGCGTAAAAAGAAATAGAAAATGTTTTCTTTGCCACTTATCACTAAAGATTACAAGTTGACTTTTCAGTTTCACCTCAACGACAACACTGAAGATTTTATTTTGACCACAGATTTATCATCGAGAGGTTTTATAGGTCAGTGAAGCAAAAAAATGACTATTTCGCTTCACTGCATTTTGTAAAGAAAAATGGCGGTTAAATAAAGTTGGATTTAATTTTTTTCTATACTTATTGTTGTTATAAATATTATTTAAATATTTCATGATAAATAATTTCAAATAACTACAAAAAATAACATAAAAATTAAAAAGTATCCATTACCATTGACGTCTTGTAAGTTCTAAAATTTATAGACAAATATGGCGGTTTTGCGGGCAACATATAGTCATATATCTATTAAAACAAAATAGACGACAGTTTAAAGGACCCCGCACAAATCTTATGGAAATTTGGTCCCGGTTAATTTCTTCGAAACTTTGGGAAATAATAGTTGTTGACCTGTAGAACAAGAGTCTCCATAGGCGCAAAGCTTAATAATGGACAGATTTTGAGATAAATGTAGTTAAATATGCATATTTTGCAACGTAAAATAGATGACATGTGTCGTATGCTGTAATCAGCAAACACAACAAAAAATACCACAAGGGAATCACCGATGGAATTCCCCGAGTCAACAGAAACACCGGGAACCACCGCACCGGGAAGTACATCGAGGGATCCCCACATATAATTAAAAAATATATAAATAGCTAATTTCTCTTTCAGAAAGTTAGTCTTGTGAGAGTATTCATAACATTAGTCTTGTGATAATAGTCTTGCGAAAGCTTTGTAAACTTTATTTGTAAGTAATATTCTTCAATAAATATATTTTAACTTAAAAATAACTTCGTTGTTAATATAAAATACCTACGAGTAAAAAAGTAATAAAGTAAAAGTGAACTTCGAAAAAGACAGAAGAACAACGCCGAAAACTAATCATCATCAAGAAAACAGAAAAACAACGCCGAAAACTAATCATCATCAAGAAAACAGAAAAACAACGCCGAAAACTAATCATCGAAATCACAAGCCTCCGGATCGTCGCCCCGATAGAGCAACAACATAAGAATTCAGAGGAATTCTCCTGCTCCTGAAGAGGAATACTGCAATCCAAACTGCTCCGGCAAACAAGATTCAACTCTTCAAGCAGAATCAGTTACGGGAGTCCAGCTGGAACCTACCGAAAGGTATCTTCTAACAAGTTGCGACTTCTAAAGGGCGTCTCGCGCTCCAGGCGTCCAGCGGTTTTGATATTGTACCGTGGAAAAACAAGAATCTGGCGCAGCTGAATTTTCAAATTTTCAACGTTTCAGCGAAAAGCGAGTTGCGACATAATAAAATTGGCGCAGCCGGTAGGATAAGCTTCTATCAAGAAAGAAGACACGAAGTCTTCAGCTTCTATCAAAAAAGAAGATACGGAGTCTTATCAAAAGAGACGAACCTCTTGAACTGCAAACCTTAGGATCGAAAAGTATTCACTACTTTTCATCTATCGCAAACTTCAGGATCGAAAAGTATTTACTACTTTTCATCTACCGTTAAATTCAGGATCTAAAAAATGACCGAAGAAAATGAAGCAACAAATTATGAAGAATCACTTACAGAAGAGTCGGATCCAGCTCCAGAAACTTCAACAAACAGACCGAGCGAAAAAATTCCAATACTATTTCTAACGCAAATGATCACACCATTCGATGGAAGACCGTCAGAGCTATCAAATTTTCTCCAGAACGCACAGAATGCACTGAAACTCGCTACAGAAGAGCAACGATACGCCTTAACTCCATTCATATTTTCCAAATTGTCCGCCGATGTGAAGACGAAAATTTCCATTCAGAACATTCAAACATGGGAACAACTGAAGATAAAACTCCAATCAGTATACCAAACGACTGAATCACTGGCTTTCCTTCAGCAACAGTTGGAAAATGAAAAACAAAAAGACAATGAAACAATCCTCGATTACTTCAATCGTCTGGATCAGCTATCGAATAAAATAGCAAGAAAAATCATCGAATCAAATACCAAACCACAACTACTTGACGGAAAACTGGCGCTTCTCAACGAAAACACACTAAGAAGATTTACCCATTACTGCAAACGGGAAATATCGAATATACTACGACATAAGGACATCGAAACAATGATGGAAGCACTATCCATTGCAAGAGAAGAAGAAGCATTCATTCGGTCAACAATCAAAACAAACAATACAAATAAACAACAATGCAAGATTTGTAGAAGAACAAATCATTCAACAAACGATTGCCGTTTCAAGAATCAACAATCACAAAAATTCTGCAACTACTGCAAAAGAAAAGGACATCTCTACGAAGAATGTCGAACTAGAAGAAATAATCAGCAACTGGTAAACAAACCAAACACGTCGCCATTTAGAAGAATGGATCCCAAGAGAGAAAACTATAAAGAAGAAAATAACTCCGAATCAAGCAAGCTAACAAATATTCGTATTGATCAATGCCTTCAACACAACAGGTCCTACACAACAAGGAAACCAGCAACACAAGAAGAAGTCAAAGATAAGAAGATAACATTTGAAAGCGAAAAATCAAGAAATGGAAAACTCCAATTTCTTCTGGACACTGGTGCAATGATTTCTCTGGTTAAAGCATCATCGCTAAAATCATTAAAAGGAATCGACAGCCATCAGTCCAAATACTTAACTGGTATCAACGGTCCAAGTATAAAAACGTTAGGAACACTATCGTTACCATTGATCCAGGAGTCGAACAATTTGAAAATAAATTTCGAATTTCAAGTGGTTGATCGTGGAAACTTCCTATACGATGGCATCATTGGGAACGATTTCCTCGAATATTTCCAAGTAAATATCCTCTACAAGGAATCGATCGTCCAATTTACAAGAAACACAGAAGAAATAAATAATATAAAAATAAAGAAAAATGAAGAATTCAAGAAAGAAAAATTCAAACAAGAAGAATTCAAAAGAGAAGAAACAAAGAATAAAGAAGAGGAACGATTCAAAGAAATTGAAGAGAACACAAGACTTCAACATTTAAACAACGACGAAAAAAATAAAATATTAAATCTACTAAAAACATACAATAAAATAATTAAATTAAAAAACGACAAACCTGGTAAAACCAACGTAATAGAACACGAAATAATATTAAAGGACAACACGCCAATAAAAAACAAAATATATCCCTTGCCCATTAATTTAAAGGAAGAAGCCGAAAGACAAGTGCAAGAATTATTAGAAGATGGAATCATAAGAAAATCGAAATCACCGTACAACTCTCCAGTATGGATCGTAGAGAAGAAACAAGATGCTTCCGGAAAAAAGAAATTTCGTATGGTAATAGACTACAGAAAACTCAACGAAATCACAATCCCAAACAACTATCCCATTCCAAGGATCGACGAAATTCTTCAAAAGTTAGGAAACAACGAATATTTTACTACATTGGATTTAGCCTCTGGATTTCATCAAATCCCAGTGAAAGAAACAGATATTCCGAAAACCGCCTTCAGCATCAATGGCCAACACTACGAATTTCTAAGATTACCGTTCGGATTAGTCAGCGCTCCAGCAACGTTCCAAACAATGATGAACGAAATCTTCAATGAAGAAATTAAGAAGAATATATGTCTGGTATACCTTGACGACGTCATAATTCTCGGAAAAAACCTAGAGGATCATCTCAAAAACATCGAAATCATCTTCAAAAAATTATACACCAATGGATTAAAAATCAACACGGACAAGTGCGAATATCTAATGAAAGAAATCGAATATTTGGGTCACACAGTAAATATCAACGGAATAAAACCACAGGAGAAGAAAATAGCGAAAATCAAGGAATGCAAGCCACCGAAAAACGTCAAACAACTTCAGTCATTCTTAGGATTAACTGGATACTATCGACAATTCATAAAAAACTACGCCGACATCGCAAAACCGTTAACAAAACTACTAAAGAAGAGTGTGAAGTACAATTTTGGTGAAGAACAAGAAAAAGCCTTCAGAACATTAATCGACAAATTAATTTCAAACCCAGTACTGATCCATCCCGACGAAAATAAAACGTTCATAATCATAACCGATGCCAGCCAAGACGCCATCGGAGGAGTCCTAGCACAAGAAGAAAATGGAAAAGACAAACCCATCGCATATTTTTCAAGAACTCTCAACAGCGCAGAAAGAAATTACAGCACTATCGAGAAAGAATGTTTGGCAATTCTGAAAACCATCAAAAATTTTCACCACTTCTTATATGGAAAAGAATTCATCGTCAAATCAGACCATCGACCGCTAGTATGGCTACACAACGTCAAAGATCCAACCAGTCGCCTAATACGTTGGAGATTAAAATTAATGAACTACCAATACAAAATACAATTCATCAACGGAAAATCAAATAAAGTCGCAGATTTCCTATCCAGACCCATAAACGCAATCAATGCAATCAACGAAGAAGAATTAAGAAACTACGTCAACACGAATAAACAAGTAAACGCGAAACGCTACAAATGGGATCACTTACGCACATACAACAACATCGTACTACCCTTCAACCAAATCAAATACAGAGTCCGAGATGAAAAATTACGAAGAACAATAATAAAGTACATCGAACAATTCACATTCATCGAACACATCACCGAAAAAGGAAAAGTAATAATCTTCATAAAGGATCCAAGCAACTTATTCGAATTCGCAAATACATTAATCAAATTAAAAAACTTAAACAAACCAGAACTTAACGTCGCCAACTATAAATATTTTTCGTTTGGAAACAACATCAGAGCTCAACATTTTTACAATACAATTCAATACATATTAAAAGAAGACAATTGGTACATCATAAACGACGAACATTCATACTACGAACTACCAGACTACGATACAACAACGTTAGAAGAAATAGATTTATTTACCGAAGAAATGGCCGACCAATTACTACAAAGCAAAGAAAAAGAAAATACTACACAAGAAAAAGAAAAAGGAAATCCAACAGAAGAAGAAACTCAAGAAAAACCAAGGGCGTTAGAAGAAAACGAAAAATTTCAAGAAAATACATCAAAAGAAAAGTCACAAGAAGTCCAAGAAAACAAGAAGAATGAAAAAGAAAATAATGAAGAAAAGAAAAATTTATCCCGAGAAGAAATCAGGAATTACCTACATCTCTATCACAACACAATAGAGAAAAATCATCAAGGAATTTCAAAAATGATCGAAGATATGAAGCTCAACAATATTAAATGGAATGGAATGACAACAGATGTGAAAAACTACGTCAATAAATGTGCCCAATGTCAATTAAATAAAGGAAGAACAGAAAAACAGAAGATCCTAGTAAAAGAAACTCCGGAAAACTTCAATGAAAAACTTAACATCGACTTAATAGGCCCGCTAGCCATAACAGAAAACAACAACCGATACATAGTCGCAATCCAAGACGATCTAACCAAATTCATACAACTCTACGCCATCACTGAAAAATCAGCACAACAAGTAGCAGCCGCACTCTACAAACACATCCACATTTTCGGATATCCAGAAGAGATATTGTCCGACAATGGAAAAGAATTTATTAACGAAATAATCAAGGAACTAATGAAGATAATAAAAGTGAAACATAAAACAACAACCGCATACAATCCAAGAGCAAATGGAAGTATCGAACGCGCAAATCAAGAAATCAAGAAATTCCTTAGAAACTATTTGGAAAAAGAAGAACAATGGGACAGCTACCTCTACATATGTTCATTTTCCTACAACACAAAAATCAACGAACACACAAAAGCAACACCATATGAATTAGTTTTCGGCAATAAAGCAAGAACAATACAAACAGAAATAAGAAGAAAAACATACTTCGACATCAACAACGAAATCGTAGAAAAAATACAAAAACTACGACAAAGCGCAAAAGAAAACTTAGAAAGGGCAAGAATAATACAAGCAGAAAAGAAGAATAGAAACGAAAATTTAAAACAAAGTGAATTTAAAGAAGGGCAAAAAATATTAATAAAAAATATTAAACAAGGATTAAATACAAAATTTAAAGGACCATACACAATAACTAAAATATTTAATAATAATACAGTGGAAATAAAAGTTGGAAGTAAGAAGCAAAGAATAAGCACTAATAGAATAAAAATATTTGTTCCAGAAGAGAAGAGGAAGAAAAACGAAGATGAAGATGAAAATTCTACCGATCCTGATGATCATAATCATCAAGAAGACGAGCAGTGAAAACATTGAAATAATGCCAATAGAGAAGAATAGCGGAATATTCTACAATAAATTAGGAATAGGAAAAATTAGCGTAGAAAAAATTAGCCTAGTACACTACTACAATATATCCAAGTTAAATGAAAACTTAGAAGAAATAAACGAAGAATTCGCCAAGACACATTATTTCTGCAACAAACTAAACGCAACAATCAAAAGAAGCCACATAATATGCAGCGCTCAACTCAACATAATAAACAAAGAATTAAAAGAAGCCAACAAAGAAATAAGAATACTGAAGAGCTATCATCGTGGAAAACGTGGAGCCTTCAATCTGGGAGGAAAAGCAATCAAATGGTTATTTGGAAATCCGGACTCAGAAGACGCCGATTTCTACCAAAATAGCATCAATTCAATAATAGAAGACAACAAAAATACAAAACTCATGCTACAAAACTCAATCCACATAATGTCAAGTACGCTGCAACAAATCAATCTAACTGCACAAGGGATACGGACATATCAAGAAAAATTCAACGAAAATACAAAACTTTTCAACAAATACATGGGCGAATCAAATGAAAAAATCAACGCTCTAGTAATAGAAGAACTAATCGTCGAGCAAATACTGCTTCTCCAAACGCTAATAAATCGAATCAACAATGAAATCATGAAGATTAAAGAAAACTTGGTGTTAATACGAAGCAACATCGTCACAGAAGATTTGGTCAATCCAGAAAACTTACTAATGGAACTACAATCAATTAAAGAAAAACACGAGTTTCCCATCACACTGGATCAAGAAAATATTCAATACTACTACAAACTAATTCAAGTAAAAGCATTCATCAAAGAAGGAGTGTTAACAATCATAATGAAAATTCCAGTCACACAAAAAGAAGATTTCAACGTATATGAAATTATGCCGCTGCCAACACCGTCAAATGATTACTACCAAACAATCAAATTCATCGCCAGCAACTATAAATACTTCATAGCGACCAACGATTTAAGAAAAATCGTCCTAATCAATAAAAAAGAAGAAAAATGTACAACAATCGAAGGATACTACATCTGTACTAACATTCGTCAAATCTTCACGAAGAAAGAAGAAATTTGCGAAATTGAAATATTCGTCAACAACCCAGAAATCATACCAAGGAGCTGTAGGACAACAAGCATATTAGGATCTATCGAAACCTACTACAAACTAATGGACAACAAATGGTTATACATTACCAACGAGGAAAAGGACATCGACGCCGTCTGTGAAAACAAAAGAATCGTGCACAAAATAAAGAAAATTGGTATCATCCACATAACAAACCCATCCTGTAAAATCTTCACGTCAACACAAATACTATACCCAGAAGAAAATGGAAGAAACCACACTTTCGATATTTACATTCCGAATTTCGACATCACAAAAGAAGATTGCACAGTCCCATGCAAAGAAGAAACTTTATCAAGAGCACCTACATTAAAAACATTAAAAATCGACAATATCAACTTCGATGAAATACATATGGTACGACATCAGTTAAATCAACTCAACCAAGAAGTCAACGCAAGTCTGGAAAAACCATTCATCATTAAATATGAAGCAAGTATCCTCACATGGTCTCTACGGGCAGCAATCACGCTAGCATCAATAGCAGGCATCTACTTCAGCTACAAATTTGGGGTGTTCAAGTTATTATGGACACTACTCGTCAAGAAACCATTCGCCAAATGTAAGTCAATCACCGACGAAAATGGTTCCTGTAACATATACAACATATTCTACGGGAAACAAGGAAGAGTGAAAATCAACACCAAGGACCAAGTTGAAACAACTACGTTCGAAACAAAGCAGCCGTGTCTCA
Organism: Brachynemurus nebulosus; assembly: GCA_035578155.1. Taxonomy (NCBI): domain Eukaryota; kingdom Metazoa; phylum Arthropoda; class Insecta; order Neuroptera; family Myrmeleontidae; genus Brachynemurus; species Brachynemurus nebulosus. The sequence continues at coordinate 2,630,230 of JAPWDM010000008.1, read as the reverse complement.
CCATTCAAAGGAACAGAGTGCAGTATCGAAGAAACCTAGAAACCAGTTCCAGAGAAGAAAGCTGGAATCAAATTTAAGAAATTTGATCTTCCCCCAGGAGGAGTGTCGTATGCTGTAATCAGCAAACACAACAAAAAATACCACAAGGGAATCACCGATGGAATTCCCCGAGTCAACAGAAACACCGGGAACCACCGCACCGGGAAGTACATCGAGGGATCCCCACATATAATTAAAAAATATATAAATAGCTAATTTCTCTTTCAGAAAGTTAGTCTTGTGAGAGTATTCATAACATTAGTCTTGTGATAATAGTCTTGCGAAAGCTTTGTAAACTTTATTTGTAAGTAATATTCTTCAATAAATATATTTTAACTTAAAAATAACTTCGTTGTTAATATAAAATACCTACGAGTAAAAAAGTAATAAAGTAAAAGTGAACTTCGAAAAAGACAGAAGAACAACGCCGAAAACTAATCATCATCAAGAAAACAGAAAAACAACGCCGAAAACTAATCATCATCAAGAAAACAGAAAAACAACGCCGAAAACTAATCATCGAAATCACAAGCCTCCGGATCGTCGCCCCGATAGAGCAACAACATAAGAATTCAGAGGAATTCTCCTGCTCCTGAAGAGGAATACTGCAATCCAAACTGCTCCGGCAAACAAGATTCAACTCTTCAAGCAGAATCAGTTACGGGAGTCCAGCTGGAACCTACCGAAAGGTATCTTCTAACAAGTTGCGACTTCTAAAGGGCGTCTCGCGCTCCAGGCGTCCAGCGGTTTTGATATTGTACCGTGGAAAAACAAGAATCTGGCGCAGCTGAATTTTCAAATTTTCAACGTTTCAGCGAAAAGCGAGTTGCGACAATGATATGGTGTCGGCAATCGATTCTACTTTTCTGCAAGTTTTTTGCCGACACCATATTATGTCATCCATTTTACGTTGCAAAATAAGGTAAAAGACCCGGTAATTGACCCTGGCCCAGTTTCTGAACTTTTCAACTTTGTTATAAATTTAATAAAAAAAAACTATATTTTAAATAAGAAAAAAAATAAATTCTTAATTTAAAGTAATCTATTCTGTGGCTAATAAACAGCAATTTAAAAAGTTTAGAATATATTAATAAAAAAAATTTTTAAGTTTAAAATGTGTGTAAAAACTATTTTTTTGGTAGTTTCCTAACAGTTTATGTTACAAAGTACTCATTTTGATCTGTGCAATATTCATCATGTAAGTATGAAAACTTAATTAAAAATATATGAGCAGGTTAACATTTGTTTAAAATTTATTTTAAAATATTTATAAAATACCTTAGAATGATTTTTATTATTGAAATATGAGGGTCAATTACTAGGCTCACTTCTAAAGTGGTATGGCCCAATTAAATTCTAACCAGTTTTTGTTAGTTATTTTGTTATTTATAGTTATCTTCGATTAGTTTTTGTTATTTTTCATAACGTATATAACATTAAACATTCATTTTTATCATAAAAAATTATTTATAAATTAAATTTTAAAAAAATGTATTTTTAAATTTAAGGATCAGAAACTAGGCCACTGTCAGGGTCAAAAACTGTCACATGAGAAATTTTGAAGGTCAGAAACTGGGTCCTTTTTGTCAATTTTTAAAACATTAATTTAAATTATTAATTCAATTCAAATAATTATTTTACTTGTATGACTTTATTTTGAAAGCCATAAACTAGTTGATAAAATTATTAATTGTCTCTTAAGTTTAAACTTATATTTATTACTGTCGTTTAACCTCAGCCGTCACTCTTAAAAGGTCAGAAACTGGGCCCGTTACCTTATGTATATTTAACTACATTTATCTCAAAATCTGTCCATTATTAAGCTTTGCGCCTATGGAGACTTTTGTTCTACAGGTCAAGAACTATTATTTTCCAAAGTTTCGAAGAAATTAACCTGGACCAAATTTCCATAAGATTTGTGCGGGCTCCTTTTAAAAAAATTCAAAATTTTATGAAAACTCAAATCGGTGTTATTTTGTATAATATAAACAATATAATTCAGCAATATGTTTCTTGATTAAAGTCAAAAAACAAAACAAAAAAAAAAGAAAATAACATTAAAATGGGAAATCCAAAAAGTTTTAAAATATTGTAACTGGTAATGGACATTGCTTATAAAGAATAAATAATAAACTCAGATAGTCAGAACAAATCAACAAGCAAAAATTTTGCACATTTGTCCAAAAGATTGTAAATTTAACATTTTAGGCGCTTTGAAAATAAATAAGTTAAAGAAGGAGCGAAATTATATAATTTTGATTTGTTAAACTTATCTACCTTTTTTCTGAGTATTAGCTACATAATATAATAGTAATTATGTGGGACGATTAATCGATTAACCGGTTTAATTGACTAATTTTGTTTACATTTTTTAGTCGACTATTACCCTCAACTAAATGACTAAAATGTTTTTTTTTTTTTTTTTTTTTTTTTTTAAATGACTAAAAACGAGTAATTTAACAATTTTATGTTATTTATTGAATTCAAAAAATGAAAATAAAAAAAATTATTTATTTTTATGATTTTTCACTTTTATGTGATTAACATATTTTAGTACCTCATATCTTTCGTTAAAAAAAAAAAATAAATAAATAAATAAAATAGAAGTCAATAATTAAATTTAAAAAAAAATTTTAAATCGTTTTTAACAAAGTCATTTTACAAAAATTTTCAAGTTTCAATTTTCATTTTGTGATTAGTCAATTATTCTGTGCTCGATATTTTCAACTAATGACTAAACTTGGCTGAAAAAAAAATTTTGTCGATTAATCGACTAACTGTTCCTCGTTAATATCCGTTACAAATTACATAATTATATTATAAAAAAAACTTCAGTTTTCCTATTTTAATAGCCGGTTTATTTACTTCAATAATGCTGAAATTTGAAAATCGACTAGATCGATACTTATTTATTGGTGAAAAATGACAAAAGATAACATTTTCATATTTTTTCATATTTTCCCATATCAAGAAGTAGGAAATATATAAAACTCGAAACTGTTTTAATTAATTTTAGTTTATTTATACAGTTTTAACTATATGTAAATGATGTAAATAATTTTTTTAAAAACAATGCGATAATGTTTTAATTTTACCAAAATTATCATATTTTTTTTTTATTTTTATTTATTTATGGATAAGTGTGCAAGTGTCGACAAGTGTACTTGAAAGTATTTAACCTTCATTAGCATATTTATGTATTTATCGAGGTTCATTTCAAAAATTCAACCCGTCTCTTTTCATTTTATTTGAATTATTTTGGATAGTTTTGTATAGAGAGTATTTATGTCTAATATGGATATGTTTTTGAATTGTGGGATACAGTTAAAGAACTATAAAAAAAATTGAACTATATAGAAGTTTAGTAACGGGAATTATTAATTTAGATTAATAAACAAATTTAAACAAATTAGGTAGAGGCAAAAAATTATATTGGCGCCACAAAGATTCTCACTCGCGCCTCTGGTGGTAAAATTAGAACTAGTATCAAGTAAAAATATACGTATACGTTTAACTGATGATATAAAATTTAGTAATCGCACATAATTGATAATTGATACATTTTTCTACTGACATGTAAACATATACAAAAATTTTTACTTAATACAGCTTCTAATTTAAAAAAAACTAGGAGCGTGCGCGTAATCTTTGCGTCGTCAGTTGTCCAGTTTAATTAATTTATCCAGAGTATACTTGACATCATATATGATTCCACACTGTTTAAATAGCATTTTAATTTTTTGTAATTTTAATATTATATACGGTCCGCGCATCTACTCAGTAAACTTCCCCAGGGGCCGGCAATATTTTTAAAGAATTAATAAATGAAAAAAATCGATAATAGGAAATACAATAACAATAAACTAATAAAAAATATTAAAAAAAATACTGGAACTGGAACAACCAATAGAATCGCTGTATTGGCTGTATTGCTCGCTCGAATGTACCGTTTTGGAGGAATTTTTATTTAAGTTGGATAATTTACATTAATTTCGTTATGAAAATTAAAATTAATCAAACAAACAGAACTGTCATAAGAATTTGTAACATGTAAGTATAGAATATTTTAAAAAATGTTTCACAATTCTCTGAATAACATGCGCATATTCCCTATTGTAAGTTTTAAGTCACATTTATCTAAAATAGGTTCAAGGTTGAGAAATTTTCGACAAACGGATGTTTGAAATTAAACTCTACATTCATATTCGTATAATATAAATCCACGCCTCTTGCGATACCTTGCAATGTTTTGCAATATTTTTATTATTAATGGAAAGAATTATTTAAAAGTTGTTTAAATATAGGTTATTGTCAATCACTTTTTTATTTATTATCAAGTTTATATTTTATCCTTGTTCGAATTTTCAAATTCAAAAAAGTGTATTTCATCATAAGTGTTCGATCAATATACATAATTATATTCGTTGTTACAAATCGCGGAGTGAATGTTTAAAATTATTAAATCAATAAACCAAAATATAATCAAAAATTCTGCCAAAATATCAACAATGACAACAATACATTCAAAATATATCGATGAAATTTACGATATACCAATGAACGTTTTGATAAGGCCATTTTTACCGGAAGTGGATGAAAATAAAGTGAAATCATTGATGGAAACAATTGAGAATCCGTTGGAGTGTCATAAAGTGCCGCCCATTGATGTATTGTGGATCACAGGCCGTCAAGGTGGTGATTATTATTATTCGTTTGGTGGATGTCATCGATATATGGCATATAAACGTTTGAATCGGCCAACAATACGAGCTAAATTAGTGAAATCAACAATAACGGATTTGCAGTGTTATTTGGGATCGAGTACACCCGATTTGAAATAAAGTTTTATCATATTATTATTATTCTATTTGTTAATTGTACATATTTTTCAGATTTTAAATATATTTTGTATTTTATTTAACTACTTATACTTTTATTTTTATATAACTATATATATATATATATATATATATATATATATATATATATATATATATATATATATATATATATATATATATACCGTGTGAGTTTTTTGAGAGTTGCCTTTTTGATTACAGCCAAACCGTTGATTTAATCGAAAAATTGTTCAAATAAGAGTTGTAGATATCGACGGGGGCAACCGATTGCTATATTCAGGAGCTTTATAGCTCTTATGGTTTTCGAGCTATGATACAAACTTATAGATTTTTAAATGGGACTATATATTGATTTTTTGATAAAACTGATCTAATGCATTAATTAACAACATAAATGAGCAAAAAAAATTTTTTTACCCAAGTTTAATTTTTTAATTTTTCCTTAATTTATCAGTTAGGCGGTAAAAATATGCATATATACTTGGGGCTACTTCAACCGATAGTGTTTTTCTTGGTTACATTTCCATTATATCCAAGAAAAGAACCTTTTCCAATACCATTTCTATCATAAAAATTTGGTTGTAATAGAAATGGCAACACTCAAAAAACTCACATGGTATATACAGAGTGGTCCAGAATTATCTACCGTAATTGCTAGAGCTGATAGTATGTTCAAAAATAATAGTACCTTTTCATCTACACTTTTTTCCAAAACTCAATAATAAGGGAAATAAGCAGAGGGGTAAAATGTAGAGGGGTGGAACGAAACTGACTTCTTTTTTTTTAAATTTTTTATGCGTTCTGATTACTGGATTCATATTTTAAGGTCGCGTATGAACAATTGGATAATTCAATTTATGGTAGCAATTATTCCATCACTTATGATGAGGGAATAATTTGGAAATAGATAATTCTACTTTAAATTACTCGAAAACAGTATTATTTATCGAAATGTAACAAGTATACCTTTTTGCGTGAAATTGTCTAAGGAATCGTATTATCAAGGATTTTGTTTAAATAATTGCAAATTAAAAAAGAAAAGACGTGATAATTCACACCTACCACCCAAAACCACCTCTTAGTTATGAGTGGTCGAATAACTGTTGACATAAATTTAATTCTTCTAACGCAAAATAAGTAACCCTAAAATATGAATCCGTTATTCAAAAGCGTTTGGAATATATATATATATATATATATATATATATATATATATATATATATATATATATATATATATATATATATATATATATTCAAAAAGAAATAATACTTGATGATTTTCTCTAGAATTAAACGTAAAATCTAAAGTAGAGTTTATAAAGTATAGAAAACGTTATGCTGAATGTGTTTATAAAAATATCGAATGATTTGATAACCTTGAAAGTGTTCTGCTCTGTGTTCCAGTACATCCTTCATCGGTCCCTAACCACCCCACATTCGTCCCTTTAAACTTGAATTAACGTTCCTATTAACCTGTGTACTGTCCCTATTCACACCTTTTCCGTCCCTATTAACTTCCAACTTAGCCCAAATGTTAAGTCCTTATTATTTCGTCTTAAAAAAATAAAAACAACTAAAAATTTGCAGTCTTCTTTCTTCATATATGTTTCAAAATAACTAAATTTTCGATTAAATAAACAATTTATTCATAAGAGCATCGAAATATGAAAAAATAGTTTTTAGATAGTTTCAAGAAACAAAAAATAGTACTGTTTGAAGACGTCAATCTAAACTGATTTTTTAATATTTTTTATGCAGCTTCAAGCTTAGTCACTCTTGTTACCCGAGAGAATAATTATCTTACTATAGTTTAAGGGAGACATATGTTCGCATTTACGTCTAATATTTTTAAACTAAGCTCATGAATAACATTTTTCATCCCGATTCACCCCTGTCTATGGTATGTTCTGTGCCTATACATCCGTTCCATCGGTACATGGTACATTTCCGGATATCCCTCCTAGCCCTCTATAGATTTTTCTCGTCAGAGATTACTACCACAGGATTGTGTTCAGCAATAAAAGGTGAAGGTAGAGTGTGTTTTGGTTGGGATTGTCGGGATATCCTTAGGTTGTCACACCGAATGTGTAAATATTTGAACGATTCCGAGAATTACAAATACAAATTTCTTTAAAATGACGTAACATTTTGTAGCTAGATATGTCGATTTTGATAATTTTCATCGGTGAGGTGAAATTCTGTTTTCTTTTGAATATTTCTATTAGCTTATATATATATATATATATATATATATATATATATATATATATATATATAGTAATAATCGACCAGAATTCAAATAGATACTTCTTCTTCTTTCTGCGGGTGGGGGGGGGGGGGGTCCTATCGGCCCATGCACTGGTTCCTAGTGGGATATTGTGCAGTAACCCCGTTTAAAAAATTGCTTTTACTTTGACATTTTATGAACATAATCAAAGTTTTGAGGTTATAAATATTGATATTGACGTTTAGTTGCTTCAAACTGTGACGTCACTATAGTGAGGTGTTTTTCCCGCCTTTTTCTCATTTAAAATTGTAAGCTTACTTTTTTGATGATTTTTTACAGAATCTGTCGAAAACAAAAAAAATCACTTAACTGATATGGAAAAACAATGTTTTTAGAATATTTTTATAACTTCAGTCAAGTACCCTATTGTTACTGGCTAAGCATTTAAGCAATTTGAAACTCAGCCCAGATATACCAAGTATCAATGCTGGCGTTCGGGACGAAAATTTTGTTAGCCTAACGTTAGCTAACGAAGCTTTCACCGTTACAAACCAGAGGGCTCTGATTCAAAAAATTAATGCCGCTAAATATTTCTTCATGGTTTTTAACGGTATAAATACTTAATTTCTGAAGTACAGCCACATTTAAAAATTATGGAATAAAAATAATTAGTCACCATGTTAGAAATTGTTGTTTTAATATTGGCGACGCAAAGATTACGCGAGCGCTTCTGGTTTTTTAAATTAGAAGCTGTATCAAGTAAAAATTTTTATATATGTTTAATTGTCGATAGAAAAATGTACTATACAAATTTTGCGCAGATTACTAGATTTTATATCGCCCAGTAATCGTATACGTGTATTTTTACTTGATGCTAGTTCTAATTTTACTACCAGAGGCGCGAGTGAGAATCTTTGCGTCGCCAATAAAATGTATGTTAATTTTTTGAATGCGTGCCCTCTGGTTTGTAACGGTGAAAGCTCCGTTAGCTAACGTTAGGGCTTAAGCTAACAAAATTTTCGTCCCGAACGCCATCAATGTTACTTGTTACATATTGTGTAATTTGTTGTATTACACGTGTTATGTTTAAAAATAAAATCGTTAAAATCTTAAAATAAGCAAACTTGGTAATAAAATTGTCAAAAATGAACAATTAATTTTAGAGAAAAAATAAAATCGACAATAATGGATCTGCATTAATCACTGATACATTTATTACTAAAATAAAAGAGGAAGAAAATTTACAGGATATAAACTTACTTTCAAATGTGACAAAAACGGATTAATCCGATTCTTCATATTCTGAAAATAAAATAAAATTGGAATTAGGAGAAAGTAATGTTGGCGATTTATTAAATTTGGAAAGTTTACATACCTAAATTAAATTAGAATATGATGTAACGGACATTTTAACAGAAAATAATGTTTTATTTGAGGAAAATTGCGAAAATGATTTGAATTACATGGAGAGTGCAACTGAGCAAGATAGTTTAAGAATTTGTAAAAAAAAACTCAAACCGGTGAAAAACCATATTACACGTCAAGACATTTGAAAAAACATGCAAAAATACAAGATGACAGAAGATTGTCCAAATGTAGTGCATATTCCGAAACATTTTCTGATTCATCTGTTAAACGGACACATAAAAAAATACATACAGAAAACCATTCAAATGCAATACATGTTTTAAAACATTTTCTCGGTCAAATGATTTAAAAAAACATAAAAGAATACATACACGAGAGAAACCATTCGAATGTTTTAAAATATTTTCTCAGTCAAGTAGTTTAACCCTAGAATCATACATTGGTCTACGAGTCAAGTTAATCATACATCGGCGTCGTTTCGACGAATGGACTTTTTACGGGGAGTTTTAGAGTTTATTTGCAAAAAACATTTTTTTTACATAACAATACTACAAAAGCGAACAAAATATTTAAAAAAATTGGATTTGGAAAAATTTCTTAATGTAAATATTTATTAATTTTTTTAATCTTTTTATCAAAGCATATTTTCATTATAAAAATTAAAAAATAGACAAATACATCAATTGTAATAATTAATTTATGAACTATTATGAATCAGTGGACATGTGTGACTTTACAGAACGTGAAATTTCTCAGTCATAAATATTCCTATAGATACGTAGTTATTTCCCCATTAAGCACATTTGTAAATTTTCTAAAATTTGTTAGTAATTTTTCGAATAAGATCTCAAAAAATAATAAAAATTAAAATATTTTCCACAAAATAAATTATTAATCTTTTATTTAGTCATTCAAAACGCATTCCTTAGTTTTCGATTCAATATATTCAAACTTCAGTATTATGCCGTCTCTATAAGTCAAACAGCTGTAATCATCTTTCACATTATCATAATCATTGAATAAATTAATTATAACATCCATATCTTTAATAGATTTTAGAAAAATTAGGAAACCTTTTATATGTGGAGTACAAAATCTTTAAAAAAAAATATAGGTTAATCATACATCGTCGTCCTTTTGACGCACACTATTTTAGTATAAAAAAAACGACAATAGCTATAAATAAAATTTATATGTGTTATGTGTTATAATAACAAATAAATTAGATAACAGAAGTTTCACAACGAGCAGGTACCGACAAGTCACATTATTGGAGCAGGTAGAGAAGTTCGTTCGTCGTTTTGACGAGTATGTATGATTCTAGGGTTAAAAAGACATGAAAGAACACATACGGGAGAAAAAACATTTAATTAAATGTGATACACGTTTCAAAATGTTTTCCCAGTTCGACCGCTTGGAAACACATAAAAAAACTTCATATTTCAGGAAAATAAATTCCAAAATTTTTTTTCATTTTAGATTTATTACATGTTTTATTTCTCTATTCTTTTGTGTAAAAATAATTTATACAAGAAACTTTAAAAAAATAATTAAATTTATTTATTAAAAAAGTTACGGTAATTTTTGGTAATAAAACAATTTGATCTAGACCCGGTCGAAAATGAACAGAGAATTGCGTAGAAACACATTTTAAAATGGATCAGTTTTGCACGAAAGATGTTTGAATTTAATTCTTTTATCCTCTAGTGAAACTGATTCACACTTTGGGAATTCAGTTTAAATAACTATTAGTTTAATTCCGAAATATTTTGATATAGGGTAAAAGACCCGATTGTCGAACGGGGTTATAAGTCCGAACAGTTTTGACATTTATATATTAATGAAGTTATTTCTGAAAGAAACGTCTGATAAAAAAAAATTATTATTAATAGGATGATTATTTTTCAATTTAAATTCACCTCACATTTAATGCCTCCTCACTTAATTTAAGAAATTATATATATATATATATATATATATATATATATATATATATATATATATATATATATATATATATATATATATATATCGAACAATTTTTGTTGAATTCGTGAATTTTTAATATGATGGATGATCATTATTCAAAACACATGAGTTATAAATTGTAACATTTTTCACCGAATTTTTAAAGTTATTAGCATAATAAAAGTATACAAATAATTGTTATTAGTCCACTTAAGAGATTAGGATAGCTAAATTATATTTTATATGTGTTAAATATTATTTCTAGAAGTGTTCCTTCTTGGGATCCAAGTTTTAAGGTTGGGTAGCCCATTTTGAGAATTATATATTACATATCTATTTTATAAACATTTTTAATTAATTTTTGGGTTTAAAACACTTAACTAACCGTTTTTATAATTTCACTTTAATATTTTATTTATTTCAGAACGTAAAATCAATTGAAAAATAATTAATAATGAATTAAAACTTCGAAATTGAAATAAAAACGTCAGACATTTAGATTTGAAACAATATATAAATATATACGTCATATACTTAATTTAACTGTTTAAAACACAGAACAAATAGAACGAATATAACTGTCTCTTTTCTGCAATCACTTATGTGGAAGTATGTGCATTTTACAGAACTATGTTGTCATTGACTTACAAGCTACCAATGGGTGTGTTTCAATTGTTGTGATATTGTTGGTGTTGTGTTACCGTATATACGTACATCTACGTAGCGCATACATATCATATATTTTTTAACATATGCGTATACAAGACACGCATACACATAACCATTTAGCGCACTAGCACACACAACTCCGCGTGCACATATATAACGTAGTGGTGAGATATCTTTTTTCCTTTAGCGTTACACTGATTTCAGTAGTATAGAAATATTACCGCTCGTTCTGTGTTATTCTGTGGGAAAAGATGGTATGTATTGTATGTCATATACATTAAATGCGTGTTTTTTCTTACCGGTCAGTGTGTTGTTTTTTTAAAGGAGGTTAATATATTCTGTCCGTTTTTTCATAGACGTCAACAAATTATAAAACAAAAACAGTAATAATTCAAAATTTTTGGGTTATATTTTCTTAAAAACATATTCATTGGATTAAAAAAACTTGGTTTCATACTTTTTAAAAAAAAAATGGGTGTTTTGTTTATTTTTTAATTTTTTAAGCTACTTTAATGATACAGCTAAAAATAGTGTTCGGTCATCGGGTCTCTTACCCTATATTAATTTATACTTAAAAATCTAAAGCCGGTTCTGTTAGTGCAACCGAACTTGCGAAACATACATACCATTTTGTTGCTTCCTAAGGTCCGTCCACACGCTCAAGCTTTACCACCGACTTACTTCCGCAAACGTACGTATTTTCCCGTCCATACGTACATGTTTATTTGCACTAACCGGGTTTGCGCCATATATGTAGTATACATATATAGCCAAATGGATATGAAAAAAACGTCCCAACATCACGGTGCAGATTTGGAAGTATTTTGTTCGTTTTGCGCAAACGCGACTTTTTTGGTGGTAATATGAACCAGTCTGAACAGTAAACACGGTAAACACTAATTGATGCATCTGCGCAAAACAACTGAAGTGCCTCTATCCGATGTCTATCCGTCTCACTTCATCGGAACCACTGCCTCTAAAGCGGGTTCTACACGATGCTACGAACGTTCCTTCCAACGTTCGATCGAATGTTTGAGGCAATTAAGTTCGATAGTTGATGCGACGAATGTATCTGCTACACGGTGAATCGAATGTTTGATCCAATACGAATAATGATGTGTCGGTACTCAGTGGACGAAGATGTCATCTGTCTGATGTTATCTGTAATGTTATACACTGATGTTGTCTCTCTTCACATGAACGAGTCGTGCAGCTGCTGAGTCAAACCAACCAACACAACCAACATTGACCTTCAAACGTTCGAAGCATCCCTTTGACTCGGTGCAAGAATACCGACATCGAACGGGACATGGCCAAATGCGAACGTTTGACGCTCGACATTGGACACTCGTAGGTTCGAACAACGGCTACACGATGCTATGAACCATCCAACGTCGAATGTTGGAAGGTGTTCGTAGCATCGTGTAGCAGCGGCTTTATAGGGATTGGCCGTATAGTTATAATACATATATGGTTTGCGCAAGTAAGTCGGTGGTAAAGCTTGACCCGTGTGGACGGGTCTTTAGAGTATATCTCTACATATTATATTTCTATCTACATACATCCATGTCTACATATCGATGGTTTTCGAGAAAAGTGACATAAGTCCAAAAACGGCTTTTCACGTTTTATGTGAAAAACAAACTTCCAAATATGTATATTTTTATGTGGAAAAATGTCATAAGTGTAACTTGAAACATGGCTAAGAGAGAACGTAAGTGTCGTTTTGGTTCGAGACCGAATCGTATCGAGACATATCAAGAAAACTGTCATAAATCAGTTGTGTTTTGGTGTTGGTTGGGTAAGCATCGTTTTCTTTCTAGATAAACGGCATATCTAAAAAAGTGTCTAATAAAATTAAAATTTCATAGTTTTTTTTTTCAGGAAAAGTGACATATATAAAAAAAATACTGGTATCAGATACATTTAATTTATCAGGAAAAGTGTCATATTCTTAGTTGTGACGTTTTTCATGATCAATATTTTTTTGCAGCCTAATCAAAATTTGCAACATAATAAAAATTTTAAAGAAAAATGTCACATCTGGGAAAAAAATTATTTTTATTTTCTTAAACTGCAAAAAGAAATATATGAAACTAGAAGAAAAGTCATTTTCCAATATATTATTTTATAACAATAGCACAAATAAATTAAAAGTTTACAAAATTAATAAAGATGATGAAAAAAACTTAATAGTTTGTTCAAATAATTTTAAAAATGATTTCCTGCAAAATCAAGTTTTTTGACTTGTGTCAGTTTTCTGGAAAACCATCGATATATACAATTGGAAGATCCTGGTGTATTTTGTCTGTGGTTGCTACTAACCCTGCCAGCATACGTTTGAAACGTTTGAAATCTTTTAAAATCTTTAAAAATTTAATCATTAAATATTTGGACAAAAAAGAAAATGGAAAATAAAGAATCCACGTCAATGACTGGTACATTTACTGTTAAAATAAAAGAAGAGGAAAATTTACAAAACGTAGATCACTCATTTTCAAATACAACAAAAATGGAAGTACCTGAGTCTTCATATTATGGAAATGCAATAAAATTGGAACTGGAAGAAAGCAATAATGCTGGTGATTTACTAAATTTGGAAAGTTTACATACCGAAGTTAAATTAGAAGATGATGAAGAAGATATATTATTAAACGAACATAATATTTTATTTGACGAAAGTTATGAAAATGATTTTAACACAGAGCGTGCAATTGAGCAGGCTAGTTTAAAAATTTGTGAAAATACTGAAACCGGTGAAAAATCAAACACGTCAAGCCATTTGACAAAACATGAAAAAATACAAAATGATGAAAGGTTGTCCAAATGTATTATATGTTTCAAAACATTTTCCCACTCGAGGTATTTAAAGAAACATGAAAGAATACATACAGAGGTGAAGCCATTCAAATGTAACACTTGTTTTAAAACATTTTCGACAAAAGGCAGTTTGAAATTACATCAAATAATACATTCAGGAGAAACATCATTCAAATGCAACACATGCTTTAAAACATTCTCTGATCCATCTACTTTACGGAGACATAAAATAACACATACAGGTGAAAAATCATTCAGTTGTAATGTATGTTTTAAAACATTTTCTACGTCAAGTCATTTGAAAACCCATAAAATAATACATACAGGAGAAAAACCATTCAGTTGTAATGTATGTTTTAAAACATTTTCTCAGTCAGGTAATTTGGAAACACATAAAATAATACATACAGGAGAAAAACCATTCAGTTGTAATATATGTTTTAAAACATTTTCTGACCCTGCTAATTTACAAAGACATAAAAGAACACACACAGGAGAAAAATCATTCAAATGTGATGTATGTTTTAAAACATTTTCTCATTCAAACAGTTTGGAAGATCATAAAAGAACACATACAGGAGAAAAACCATTCAAATGCAACACATGCTTTAAAGCATTCTCTCGATCATCTACTTTACGGAAACATGAAAAGACACATACCGGAGAAAAACCATTCAAATGTGATGTATGTTTTAAAACATTTTCTCAAAAAAGTGATTTAAAAGTACATGAAAGAACACATACAGGCGAGAAACCATTCATATGTGATATATGTTTTAAAACATTTTCTCAGTCAGCTCTCTTGAAAAGACATGAAAGAACACATACAGGAGAGAAACCATTCAAATGTGATGTATGTTTTAAAACATTTTCTCATTCAAACAGTTTGAAAGATCATAAAAGAACACATACAGGAGAAAAACCATTCAAATGCAACACATGCTTTAAAACATTCTCTCAGTCATCTACTTTACGGAAACATAAAGAGACACATACCGGAGAAAAACCATTTAAGTGTAATGTATGTTTTAAAACATTTTCTACGTCAAGTAATTTAACAACACATGAAAGAACACATACAGGCGAGAAACCATTCATATGTGATATATGTTTTAAAACATTTTGTGACCCTGCTAATTTACAAAGACATAAAAGAACACATACAGGAGAGAAACCATTCAAATGCAACACATGCTTTAAAACATTCTCTCAATCATCTACTTTACGGAAACATAAAGAGACATTTTGTATGTAGCAGAGTAAATAAATATTTCTTTCCTTCACTTCAGTATTTTTATTTATTCTAATTTAATATACATAAGAAAAAAAATAGTTCTTGCTTTCAGAAAAATCATATTTTTCTCTACTGTTTTTTATACATAACTACTACAGTCAGTTTTTATTATTTTTTAATACCTACTTAGTTTTTTTTAAATGAAAAATAAATAAATCTCACTAGAAATTGAATTTCAAAGGTTTTTTTTTTACATTACTTTTAACAAGACACATACCGGATAAAAACCATTCAAATGTGATATATGTTTTAAAACATTTTGTACGTCAAGTAATTTAAAAACACATGAAAGAGTACATAGAGACGAAAAATCATTCAAATGTACCACATGTTTTAAAACATTTTCTGACACAAGGTCCGTGAAAAGACATAAAAGAATACATACAAGAAAAAAACATATATGTATTATAACTATATGGCCAATCCCTATAAGAGGCAGTGGTCCCGATGAAGTGAGACGGATAAACATCGGGTAGAGGCACTTCAGTTGTTTTGCGCAGATGCATCAATTAGTGTTTACCGTGTTTACTGTTCAGATTGGTTCATATTACCACCAAAAAAGTCGCATTTGCGCAAAACGAACAAAATACTTCCAAATCTGCACCGTGATGTTGGGACGTTTTTTTTCATATCCATTTGGCTATATATGTATACTACATATATGGAAAAGACCATTTAATTAAATGTAATACAAAAAACATTTTCTCTGGGTTTGTTTCAACTACCTCTTTTTGTATTGTACATGGAACGATTTGTGAATGGTTGTGTGCGCAAGTTCGTATTGTAAATTGTGCATTGAATGATAAAAAAAAATCTTATGGTTGAAATGGTTTTATGTACGAGTAAATGTCAAAAATATCAAATTTTTTTTATTGCACCAATACAGTTTTGAAATTTCAGGAAAGGATTTACAGTGGATAATGGATAAAAATATTTTTGCTAAGAAAAATGTACAAAATTTGTCTTTGGCCATTAATTTCAAATATTAAGTAGGCTTCGTCAAATCTGCTTTAAAGAAATAACTGTCCCACTCAATACTACTTATTTTAAATTTTATTTTATATATTTATTTAAAATTATACAAAAAGTATTGAATAACTTTATCACCAATAATAATAAACATTTTAATTTTAAATTTTAGCTCTCTGTTATGCAGTACGGTTCAGACGATACCTACTCTTCGCCAGGGCTGGGGACTATTTAAAATGATTTCATTTTAAATATGTATTAAAAATACAAAATGGCATTTTCCATTTTCTATTTTAAATAAGTTGCATCAAACCATTTTACATTTAAAATGAAAATGCATGTTGTAACGATGTTACAAATGTTATTGATAATACTGAATGTTGATTAAATGTTGTTTTTGAATTATTATTTATAAATAATTTCGAAACAATTCACCGGAAAGAAGTTGGCGCCGAAAGTTGGAAAATTTTTCTGTTTTTTATATGGCTAAATTGCTCCTTTGGAATCAGTAATTGCTCCACCTGGAACTTAATTACTTAATTAGTTATTTATAAACAAAAAAACTTTTTTGTTTGACTATTTCTATTATCAAAATCTTGTCAAATCATGCATTTTTATACAGTTACTTTATATCAAAAAATTGCTCCCAATTTGCTCCCTCGAATTTAAAAGTTAGTTATTAATTTCTCTGAATAATAATTAAAATATATTAAAATAAAAAATATTATGAATTAGGTTATGTATTATTAAAACGTATAGGCAATCCATTATACCTTTAAGTCGTTTGCATATATTTAAGGATAATTGAATTAAAAAAATTAATGCACGTTAAATATTTTTTCATGGTTTTTCACGGTATAAATACTTAATTTTTAAAGTACAGCCACATTTAAAAATTATGGAATAAAAATAATCAGTGACTAAAGAAATGAAAAACATGGTAATAATTTGAAATTATCTTTTTTTATTTGGAACAGTAAATTATAATGAAAAAATAAGAATGACATTCAATAGTATATTATTCAAAGAGCTAGTAATGATAGTTATTAGTAGGTATCGGACATTTTTCGGATAAAAAAAAATCGTGTTTTGAAAATGTAGGCGGGTAGATAGATAATACGTGTAAACTGTATACATATATATACATGCTTTATCAAAATGTCTATTCGTTTTTATTCACATTAATCGCATCAAGTGCGATATATCTGAATACACAAAACACGAATGCTGTTTGATCCGAAAAATATCCGATACCTAGTTATTAGTCACGAAGATGAAATTGCGGCACGAGCCGAGCTTGCGAGGCGAGTGTCGTAATGCATCTGAGTAATAGCCATTGCAAGCGAGTAGAATACGATATTTTTTCTACGACATTTTTCCTTTTTGATTTAAATAAAATTGAATATAAATTTTAAATCTATTTCTAATTTCATTAAATGTTTGTATAATATGTATAAAACGATCAAAACAAAATATATACTACTTTGTTTACTTGCATTTACTTGCACGTTATTACGCAACATATATTAAATTAAAACTTGATACATACATTAGTCACAAAACAATCGCAAACCCACTGAATAATGGTTTATACTGTGATTTCATTGGTCAAAAAGGTATTGAGTAATGATCATTCCTCCACACCTTTGAATAATGCCTAACTTTCTCAACAATTAACAGATATATAATGAGTGTGTTCTTCATCAGGAGTAGAAAAAATATATTCCAGTTTACTTTGTAAACTAAATATTATTGTGAATTGTCAAAACTTAATAAACAAACCTTGCGTACTGGCAGTAGTTATTTTTTTGATTACTAGTTCGCGTATTTGAATTTTACAATCCCCAATAAAGTTTTTTAAATACCTAGATGATAGATAAATATGTGTATAAGTAACTTCCACTGTTACGAACCAAAGGGTTCTGATTGAAAAAAATTAACGAACATTATGGCTTTCACAAAATAAAATGAAAGACATAAGAAGTTTAAAAAAAATTAATTTGCTCTACTGACCGCTCACAGGACGTGACCTTATTGTCGAGCCTCCCTTTCGCCACTGACTGCGTTCGAGAAGAAAAAATTCTTTAAAGTGCTTTAAAAAAAATGGGCATTTACTAAGAATAACAAAGCACCAAAAAGCAAAATGACGTCGTAGATATTTAAACAAAATAACCTCAATAAGATTTATTAATATGAAAATTTGTTATTTATTTTATATTTTACACAATATGGATAACATTATAGGTCATATTATTGAAGAATCATCAGAGTAAACAACAATATGGCAGAATTTTGTAATTTATCATAGTAAAATTTAAATTTAGTGTAAGACAGAACCATGTCCCTGTCACTCTCCATTTAGTCTATTATAAAAAAATGGACCGTTTTTTGACGTCGTTGTAACTAATATACCAGATGGCGTTGATTTACTAGGGGATAAAATTAGAGTCGAGACATGAGGTTTAATAGTTCGCTATTTTTCATCTAAGATAAATTGGAAATAAATTAAATATTTAAAAAAATACTTTAATTCAACCTAGAAAGATTAATTAAATTGAAAAATTTTAATTCTTCGTTAACACATAACTTGGTGACGATACTTTTGTGCTCAATCATATGGTAATTAATTTTGACATCTATTTGATGAAAAATGCTCACATGTCCCAACTCTATTTAGTATACCCCCTATACCATTAGCGCCACGTAGCAAACCTAGCAAACTGTGACAAGAAAAGGTCCGTCCTTGAAAACAAGTGGCAGGGACATGGACAGAACTATGTGTCACTTGACTTCTGTCCTGGCAGAAAATTAGTTAGTAACATGAAGCGGCTTGAAGCGCTTAAAGAATTTTTTTCTGTCAAACACATCCACTCACTCATAGCGATTTTTTTCAAATTAAGTAATCTACCATTTTGTTGCTACGATTGCTACCTACGAGATGCTACGAGTACATATATCTCTATGTACAATTGGTCCCTTCTGGTGTATTTTATCTATGGTTGCTACCAACCCCAACATACATTTGAAACGTCTGAAATTCATATTATATTTTAAAATTATCAAAAATTTAATCATTAAATATTTCGAGAAAAAAGAAAATGGAAAATAAAGAATCCACGTCAATGACTGGTACATTTACTGTTAAAATAAAAGAAGAGGAAAATTTACAAAACGTAGATCACTCATTTTCAAATACAACAAAAATGGAAGTACCTGAGTCTTCATATTATGGAAATGCAATAAAATTGGAACTGGAAGAAAGCAATAATGCTGGTGATTTACTAAATTTGGAAAGTTTACATACCGAAGTTAAATTAGAAGATGATGAAGAGGATATATTATTAAACGAACATAATATATTATTTGACGAAAGTTATGAAAATGATTTTAACACAGAACGTGCAATTGAGCAGGCTAGTTTAAAAATTTGTGAAAATACTGAAACCGGTGAAAAACCAAACACGTCAAGCCATTTGACAAAACATGAAAAAATACAAAATGATGAAAGGTTGTCCAAATGTATTATATGTTTCAAAACATTTTCCCACTCGAGGTATTTAAAGAAACATGAAAGAATACATACAGGGGTGAAACCATTCAAATGTAACACTTGTTTTAAAACATTTTCTCACTCAAGTAGTTTACAAAGACATGAAATAATACATACCGGAGAAAAGCCATTCAAATGTGATGTATGTTTTAAAACATTCTCTCGGTCAAATTATTTAAAAATACATAAAGTAATACATACAGGAGAAAAACCATTCAGTTGTAATGTATGTTTTAAAACATTCTCTGACCCTGCTAATTTACAAAGACATAAAAGAACACACACAGGAGAAAAACCATTCAAATGTGATGTATGTTTTAAAACATTTTCTCATTCAAACAGTTTGAAAGATCATAAAAGAACGCATACAGGAAAAAAACCATTCAAATGTAACACATGCTTTAAAACATTCTCTCAATCATCTACTTTACGGAAACATGAAAAGACACATACCGGAGAAAAACCATTCAAATGTGATATATGTTTTAAAACATTTTCTCAATCAAATCATTTAAAAATACATAAAAGGACACATACAGCGTGAAATTGAGCAGGCTAGTTTAAGAATTTGTGAAAATACTCAAACCGATGAAAAATCAAACACGTCAAGACATTTGAGAGAACATGAAAGGTTGTCCAAATGTGATACATGTTTTAAAAGATTTTCTGATCCATCGGCTTTACGGGAACATGAAAGAACACATACAGGCGAAAAAACCGTTCAAATGTGATACGTGTAATAAAACCATAGAACACTAGAAGCCAACTAACATCAAAAAAGTGTAATTCGCTTGGAGTCATTTGTAGGCCTGTCACAGCTAAGTCATGTAGTCAGTCGCTGTCCGTCACCGAACACACAGTGCATTATATTACATTGTTAGACATTGTTAGTTGAACAGCACACATTTCTCTCTCTGGTAATACGTGTGGTGTAGTAGTATGTGTAAATACGCACACAGACGCAACCATTAAACCAATACCACTGCAAACAGTGTGTATCTACACCAATAGAGTGGGGAGATTTACGTCACAAACTCATTACAAGTGGAACAGAGACATAGACAATCTAGTTTGACCCCTTGAATAAAACATTTTCTACGTCAGCTCATTTAAAAACACATGACAGAATACATACAGGAAAAAACCATTTAATTAAATGTAATACATGTTTCAAAACATTTTTTCATTTGAACACACATAAAAGAACACATACAGAAGAATAAATATCCAAATTTAACTTAGGGTAGGGCGGGGCTTAAAAAAGATCAGCGCAAGTGGGGTAAAAAAGAGACAAATTTTTATTAACTTCATGTGTATAATAGGTATTTTGTAGGGGTGTGCGAATAGTGCTCGAATCGAATCGAATAGTGCTATTCGATTCGATTTCGAATCGAATAATTCGACTTTTCGAATAATTCGAAAAATCGAATTATTCGAAGAGAAATCGAATTATTCGAAAGAAAACGAATAATTCGATTTTTTCGAATTATTCGTTTTTTCGAATAATTCGAAAAAACCAATTATTCGTTTCACTTTTTCGGATAGCTCGAACTTTTTCTTTTTTTATTTCTAGGACTCAAACATACTAAGAACTTTAATAATATAATTTATATACTTATATTAATATAGTTTCATTTACAGAGCAAATTCATCCAAAAAATAATTCTTTTTAACTTCCCACTGGGAAGTTATTGCAGTGGATTCTTTTGTCGCATTTTTTTAAGTTTTAAGAAATATTCGAATCGAAAATTCAGCTATTACACCCACTGTCATGGGGCGACAAATTTTTGTAACAATAAACTTTTATTATTACTGATTGATTTATTCTGTTCTTTAGGCATAATGTAACTTTCGATTTATGCAATTATTGTAATATTATCGATTTTTTTTTTTATTTAAATTAATTGTTTAAAAATCTCTAAGAATCAAAAGAAAAAACAAAAATTCGAGCTATTCGAATTATTCGTCTTCTTTCGAATAATTCGATTTTTCGAATTATTCGTTTTCTTTTGAATAATTCGATTTTTCGAATTATTCGTTCTCTTTCGAATAATTCGAAAAATATTCGAATCATTCGAAAAATCGAATTATTCGATTCGAAATTCGAATCGAATATTACTATTCGATTCGGTGCGAATTATTCGACATTTCGAATAATTCGCACAGCCCTAGTATTTTGTTATAATACTTTTTGTTTTTCAACTTTAACACTTGAAGTTAATAAAAATTTATGTTTGTTTTTTACCCCACCTGCGCGGGTGTCTTAACCCTTTGCGCTTATAAGACAAGGTAGTTTGTCCATTAACTCTACCATATTTAAAGGTGTTTTGTCTGTTGGATCATAAGGCCCGATTTACATTAACGATCTGCTCTCACTCCGATATCACTACGCTCCCGATTCGATATAATCTTGTTGTGTTCACATTACAGTGCTGATATCATGCTGGCACCTATTCGTTCTCTATTCACATTATAATGCCACTCTGAGTACACTCCCAGTTCGGTCTCAGTTCGATACAAATATCTTTTCATAACAACTGAATGCAGGCAGAGTGGAGTGGAATCAAAAAGGTGTTTACACTATAGGTACAAGCCATAACAAGTCTGATATTGCTCCGATATATTTTGGTGGTATTGATATTGGAGTGACATTGGAGCTAGAGTCAACCGTGACTGATATCGGACCGATATCAGAGCGATGATGTGAATACAGTCATTGTTTATTGTGTAAGAATATTTTATCGAACCTGGAGGGAGTGATATCGGAGTGAGAGCAGAGCGTTAATGTAAATCGGGCCTAAGACATGTATCACATGTACCACATGACACACTGAATGTTGAACTGTAATGACTGCTCATACTTCACATTACATGAATATTTTATTTAATAACTGCAAACACATTCATTTTTTAGAAAAATTGTAAATAAAATAGTACAAAATCACGTTGAATTATCTTTTTAAAATTAAAAACTAATAAAAACAGCATTGAGAACGTATTTAGCGCATTTAGTATTCAACTTTGGGGAAACAAGGTCAGAACGTCAAAAGAAGAACGTCGGTCGTTGTCATGTGCTACATGTCTTACCAGCCTATTTACAACTCACTTGTTTTTTTGCTTTAGTGCAAAGAGTTAATATTTGCTTAGTTTTATCAAAAAATTATACGACAATTTTATTTAAATTGACTTATTTGTAAGTATGTATAAAATAATTATCAATAAATTAAATAATAGTATTTTGTTAAAAAGTGAACATCTTTTCAAGTCAACTATAGAGATATAAATCTGCTAATTTATTTTAGAAAGAGAAGAGTAATAATAAAAAGAGACAAATCAAAGGGGGGGCATGATACTTTTTTAGTCTCAACACGACAGTATGTACATTAATAAAAAAAAAGTTACTAAAATGTCAAAGGTACAAAAATTAAATTAGGACAGTCTTTTGAAAAAATTTTATAAAGTTCGGATGATATGAAAACGAAATTTAACTCCTGAAATATTGTTACTTAATAATATTGTAAAATTTAATTCAACCTTGACTACGCTACGACTGCGACTTCTAAGTTATGAAAATCAATTACACGAAATACCAAAACATTTCTTATCGACATGTCTTAAAGATAATAGCACACATCTTAAGTTACAAAAATTTGACTCGAGAGAATCAGAGAAATGCAGCTCTAGTAACAAATTTAATTCAAGTGGCATTATAACTCGAGTTATCAAAAATCGGAGTCAATTGGATCAACTGACATTTAACTTACAATTTATTAGACTGCGTTCAATTCGAGTTCCATGATTAATATGAGTTATAAGCGTGGTTATAAGTGTCACACATATACACATAAATTTGAGTATACATTGTAACCATACCCTTATGTTTTTTTATTTTATTTCAAACTCCGACATCTAACTTTTCCACACAAAATAAGGAACGATTACAAAAAAAAAATTAACAAAATGAATAATAATAATAAAAACACTAGTTATCTTCTTAAATAATACTTTTATTTCAAAAAAAAAAATAAATAATACTTTTTAACAAAATGCGTCTTCATGTTACAATGTTTCAAATTATACTCTCTACTGACTCCCTTATTGGGATCTCATATCTCTATATCTATTCATCTCCTTGTACTGTTTGTTTTATTTACATATTTTAACAAACGACGACCATCATTCTATTTGTTAATTTTCTAAGAATTTACAATGAAATGTTTAATGAGAATTGTTACCGGAAAGAAGTTAGCGCCGAAAGTTGAAAAATCTTTTTGTTTTTTATATGGTTAAATTGCTTCCAAATTGCTCCTTTGAAATCAGTATTTGCTCCACCTGAAACTTAATTATTTAATTAGTTATTTATAAAGATAACAATTGTTTTTCCGTTATTTAAGTTATCAAAATCTTCCAAAATAATACTTTTTTATATAATTTGTTTACGTCAATAAATTGCTCCCAGTCTGCTCTATTTAATTTAAAAGCTAAATCTTAATTTTTTTTTTAATAATTATTAAAATATTTTGTTTTTTTAGAATGTTATTTAATTTGTCAAAATTCAATTATCCTTCAATATATGCAAACGACTTAAAGGTGTAATGGATTGCCTATACGTTTTAATAATACATAACCTAATTCATAATATTTTTTATTTTAATATATTTTAATTATTATTCAGAGAAATTAATAACTTACTTTTAATTCGATGGAGCAAATTGGGAGCAATTTTTTGATATAAAGTAATTGTATAAAAATGCATTATTTGACAAGATTTTGATAATAGAAATAGTCAAACAAAAAAGTTTTTTTGTTTATAAATAACTAATTAGTAATTAAGTTCCAGGTGGAGCAATTACTGATTCCAAAGGAGCAATTTGGGAGCAATTTAGCCATATAAAAAAACAGAACGATTTTCCAACTTTCGGCGCCAACTTCTTTCCGGTGAATTGTTTCGAAATTATTTATAAATAATAATTCAAAAACAACATTTAATCAACATTCAGTATTATCAATAACATTTGTAACATCGTTACAACATGCATTTTCATTTTAAATGTAAAATGGTTTGATGCAACTTATTTAAAGTAGAAAATGGAAAATGCCATTTTGTATTTTAAATACATATTTAAAATGAAATCATTTTAAATAGTCCTCAGCCCTGGCGAAGAGTAGGTATCGTTTCAACCGTACTGCATAACAGAGAGCTAAAATTTAAAATTAAAATGTTTATTATTATTGGTGATAAAGTTATTCAATACTTTTTGTATAATTTTAAATAAATATATAGAATAAAATTTAAAATAAGTAGTATTGAGTGGGACAGTTATTTCTTTAAAGCAGATTTGACAAGCCTAATTAATATTTGAAATTAATGGCCAAAAACAAATTTTGTACATTTTTCTTAGCAAAAATATTTTTATCCATTATCTACTGCAAATCCTTTTCTGAAATTTCAAAACTGTAGTGGTGCAATAAAAAAAATTTGATATTTTTGACATTTACTCGTACATAAAACCATTTCAACCATAAGATTTTTTTTTATCATTCAATGCACAATTTACAATACGAACTTGCGCACACAACCATTCACAAATCGTTCCATGTACAATACAAAAAGAGGTAGTTGAAACAAACCCAGAGAAAATGTTTTTTGTATTACATTTAATTAAATGGTTTTTTTCCATATATGTAGTATACATATATAGCCAAATGGATATGAAAAAAAACGTCCCAACATCACGGTGCAGATTTGGAAGTATTTTGTTCGTTTTGCGCAAATGCGACTTTTTTGGTGGTAATATGAACCAATCTGAACAGTAAACACGGTAAACACTAATTGATGCATCTGCGCAAAACAACTGAAGTGCCTCTACGCGATGTTTATCCGTCTCACTTCATCGGAACCACTGCCTCTTATAGGGATTGGCCATATAGTTATAATACATATATGTTTTTTTCTTGTATGTATTCTTTTATGTCTTTTCACGGACCTTGTGTCAGAAAATGTTTTAAAACATGTGGTACATTTGAATGGTTTTTCGTCTCTATGTACTCTTTCATGTGTTTTTAAATTACTTGACGTACAAAATGTTTTAAAACACATATCACATTTGAATGGTTTTTATCCGGTATGTGTCCCTTTATGTTTCCGTAAAGTAGATAATTGAGAGAATGTTTTAAAGCATGTGTTACATTTGAATGGTTTCTCTCCTGTATGTGTTCTTTTATGATTCTTCAAAATACTTGACCCAGAAAATGCTTTAAAACATATATCACATATGAATGGTTTCTCGCCTGTATGTGTTCTTTCATGTGTTTTTAAATTACTTGACGTAGAAAATGTTTTAAAACATACATTACAACTGAATGGTTTTTCTCCGGTATGTGTCTCTTTATGTTTCCGTAAAGTAGATGACTGAGAGTATGTTTTAAAGCATGTGTTGCATTTGAATGGTTTTTCTCCTGTATGTGTTCTTTTATGATCTTTCAAACTGTTTGAATGAGAAAATGTTTTAAAACATACATCACATTTGAATGGTTTTTCTCCTGTGTGTGTTCTTTTATGTCTTTGTAAATTAGCAGGGTCAGAGAATGTTTTAAAACATACATTACAACTGAATGGTTTTTCTCCTCTATGTATTATTTTATGGGTTTTCAATTGACTTAACGTAGAAAATGTTTTAAAACATACATTACAACTGAATGGTTTTTCTCCTGTATGTATTATTTTATGTATTTTCAAATTACCTGACTGAGAAAATGTTTTAAAACATACATTACAACTGAATGGTTTTTCTCCTGTATGTATTATTTTATGGGTTTTCAAATTACCTGACGTAGAAAATGTTTTAAAACATACATTACAACTGAATGATTTTTCACCTGTATGTGTTATTTTATGTCTCCGTAAAGTAGATGGATCAGAGAATGTTTTAAAGCATGTGTTGCATTTGAATGATTTTTCTCCTGAATGTGTTCTTTTATGGTCTTTCAAACTGTTTGAATGAGAAAATGTTTTAAGACATATATCACATTTAAATGGTTTTTCTCCTGTATGTATTATTTGATGTAATTTCAAACTGCCTTTTGTCGTAAATGTTTTAAAACAAGTGTTACATTTGAATGGTTTCACCCCTGTATGTATTCTTTCATGTTTCTTTAAATACCTGGAGTGGGAAAATGTTTTGAAACATATAATACATTTGGACAACCTTTCATCATTTTGTATTTTTTCATGTTTTGTCAAATGGCTTGACGTGTTTGGTTTTTCACCGGTTTCAGTATTTTCACAAATTTTTAAACTAGCCTGCTCAATTGCACGCTCTGTGTTAAAATCATTTTCATAACTTTCGTCAAATAAAATATTATGTTCGTTTAATAATATATCCTCTTCATCATCTTCTAATTTAATTTCGGTATGTAAACTTTCCAAATTTAGTAAATCACCAGCATTATTGCTTTCTTCCAGTTCCAATTTTATTGCATTTCCATAATATGAAGACTCAGGTACTTCCATTTTTGTTGTATTTGAAAATGAGTGATCTACGTTTTGTAAATTTTCCTCTTCTTTTATTTTAACAGTAAATGTACCAGTCATTGACGTGGATTCTTTATTTTCCATTTTCTTTTTTCTCCAAATATTTAATGATTAAATTTTTGATAATTTTAAAATATAATATAAATTTCAGACGTTTCAAATGTATGTTGGCAGGTTGGTAGCAACCATAGATAAAATACACCAGGAGCGACCAATTGTACATAGAGATATATCTACTCGTAGGAACAAAATGGTAGATTACTTAATTTGAAAAAAATCGCTATGAGTGAGTGGATGTGTTTGACAGAAAAAAGTCTTTAAGCGCTTCAAGCCGCTTCATATTACTGACTAATTTTCTGCCAGGACAGAAATCAAGTGACACATAGTTCTGTCTTACACCAAATTTAAATTTTACTATGATAAATTACAAAATTCTGCCATATTGTTGTTTACTCTGATGATTCTTCAATAATATGACCTATAATGTTATCCATATTGTGTAAAATATAAAATAAATAAAAAATTTTCATATTAATAACTCTTATTGAGGTTATTTTGTTTAAATATCTATGACGTCATTTTGCTTTTTGGTGCTTTGTTATTCTTAGTAAATCGCCATTTTTTTTAAAACACTTTAAAGAATTTTTTCTTCTCGAACGCAGCCAGTGGCGAAAGGGAGGCTCGACAATAAGGTCACGTCGGTCAGTAGAGCAAATTAATTTTTTTTAAACTTCTTATGTCTTTAATTTTATTTTGTGAAAGCCATAATGTTCGTTAATTTTTTTTCAATCAGAACCCTCTAGTTCGTAACAGTGGAAGTTACTTATACACATATTTATCTATCATCTAGGTATTTAAAAAACTTTATTGGGGATTGTAAAATTCAAATACGCGAACTAGTAACCAAAAAAATAACTACTGCCAGTACGCAAGGTTTGTTTATTAAGTTTTGACAATTCACAATAATATTTAGTTTACAAAGTAAACTGGAATATATTTTTTCTACTCCTGTTGAAGAACACACTAATTATATATCTGTTAATTGTTGAGAAAGTTAGGCATTATTCAAAGGTGTGGTGGAATGATTACTCAATACCTTTTTGACCAATGAAATCACAGTATAAACCATTATTCAGTGGGTTTGCGATTGTTTTGTGACTAATGTATGTATCAAGTTTTAATTTAATATATGTTGCGTAATAACGTGCAAGTAAACAAAGTAGTATATATTTTGTTTTGATCGTTTTATACATATTATACAAACATTTAATGAAATTAGAAATAGATTTAAAATTTATATTCAATTTTATTTAAATCAAAAAGGAAAAATGTCGTAGAAAAAATATCGTTTTCTACTCGCTTGCAATGGCTATTACTCAGATGCATTACGACACTCGCCTCGCAAGCTCGGCTCGTGCCGCAATTTCATCTTCGTGACTAATAACTAGGTATCGGATATTTTTCGGATCAAACAGCATTCGTGTTTTGTGTATTCAGATATATCGCACTTGATGCGATTAGTGTGAATAAAAACGAATAGATATTTTGATAAAGCATACATATATGTATATGTATACAATTTACACGTATTATCTATCTACCCGCCTACATTTTCAAAACACGATTTTTTTTTTATCCGAAAAATGTCCGATACCTACTAATAACTATCATTACTAGCTCGTTGAATAATATACTATTGAATGTCATTCTTATTTTTTCGTTATAATTTACTGTTCCAAATAAAAAAAGATAATTTCAAATTATTACCATGTTTTTCATTTCTTTAGTCACTGATTATTTTTATTCCATAATTTTTAAATGTGGCTGTACTTCAAAAATTAAGTATTTATACCGTGAAAACCATGAAAAAATATTTAACGTGCATTAATTTTTTGAATCAGAGCCCTCTAATTTGTAATGAAAGCTCCGTTAGCTCACACTAGGCCCGTTAGGCTAATAAAATTTTCGTTCCGAACGACACCAATGTATTGAAGTTGACAATTCAGAATGAAAATTGTGGTGTATTTTATCTATGATCAAGCAGCTCTGTTGGGTGTCAGATTTTTAATACACATCAGTTGGCATTGGCAACACTGGGTATGGCTGGTATCACACACCGGAAAGAAGTTAGCGCCGAAAGTTTAAAAATCTTTTTGTTTTTTATATGGTTAAATTGCTCCCAAATTGCTCCTTTGAAATCAGTAATTGCTCCACTTGAAACTTAATTATTTAATTAGTTATTTATAAAGAAAAAAAATTTTTTTCCGTTATTTAAGTTATCAAAATCTCCCAAAATAATACTTTTTTATATAATTTTTTTACGTCAATAAATTGCTCCCAGTTTGCTCTATTTAATTTAAAAGCTAAATCTTAATTTATTTGAATAATTATTAAAATATTTTGATTTTTTATAATGTTAAGCACTTGTCAAAATTCAATTATCCTTAAATATATGCAAACGACTTAAAGGTATAATGGATTGCCTATACGTTTTAATAATACATAACCTAATTCATAATATTTTTTATTTTAATATATTTTACTTATTATTCAGAGAAATTAATAACTAACTTTTAAATTAGATGGAGCAAATTGGGAGCAATTTTTTGATATAATGTAATTGTATAAAAATGCATTATTTGACAAGATTTTGATAATAGAAATAGTCAAACAAAAAAGTTTTTTTTTTGTAAATATTTAATTAAGTAATTAAGTTCCAGGTGGAGCAATTACTGATTCCAAAGGAGCAATTTGGGAGCAATTTAGCCATATAAAAAACAGAAAGATTTTCGAACTTTCGACGCCAACTTCTTTCCGGTGTATCACACTTACTTAAATGTCAAAAATTATTAAAATTGTCAAATACGATAATTCAATCTTCATAGGATTCAGAAAAAAAAGAAAATGGAAAGTAACGCGTGTGCATCAAAGACTGATACATTTACGACATTTACTATCAAAGTAAAAGAGGAGGAAAGTTCACAGAATGTAGATAACTCTCCTTCAAATACAATAAAAACGGAATTATCTGATGATTCTTCATGTTATGAAAATAAAATAAAATTGGAATTGGACGAAAACAATACTGATAATTTATTAAATTCCGAACGTTTACACACCGAAATTAAATTAGAAGAAGATGAACAGAATATGATAACAAAAAATTGTATTTTCATTAACGAAAATCGTGAAAATGATTTTAACACTGCGAGCACCAGTGCACAAAGCAGCTCGTCAAAAATTTATGAAAAAATTCAAACCAGTGAAAAACCATTCACGTCAAACAGTTTGATGAAACATGAAAAAATGCAGAGTGGTAAAAGCCCATTCGAATGCGTTACATGTTTTAAAACGTTTTCCCGATTGGAGAGTTTGACAATACATGAACAGATACATACAGGTACCGAGAAGTTAATTATGCAAAAGCACGGCTCCGCCTATTTTTGGCTCTAAAAGAAAAATTCTAGCGCGGGTCGACAAAAGGACTTAAGTCCAAAACATCAACTTTACAGTAGAGAATAAAAACTAAAATTAAATGCATGCAACATCAGTTTATTTGAATTATCTTCAAGTTTACATGACATTTTGTACATTTTTTTTTTAAATAAATTACTTTCTTTAGATGTAACACAGTAAATCATAAAAGAATTAACTTTAAGCCTTAAACTAAAATTTTTTAAGACATTTTTATGGACTTAACATATAAAAAACAACAATAAATTTCATTGTTAAAACCATTTGCGGACTTAACCCGTTTTAGCTGGTAGTTGTTGCCATAAAAATAGATATCCAATTTAATTAAACTATGTACTTATTTTATTAAGAATTTTACGAAATTAACTTCTTTTTTTAGTTTCCGAAAAGATTTTTTTTTATAACAAGTGAATAAAAAATGATGTTAGGGATGGAATTGACTTTTGCCCTTTTGAAAATATATTAGATAGACTCTTCTTGGTTCTTAATATAAAATAAAAAAAAAAGTAAAAAATGGACTTAAGTCCTTTTGTCTGCCGGCGCTAGAATTAATGATCCGATTTTAATGATTTTTTTTTTTAAATGTTCATCGCTACGGCGAATTAGTTAGAAAAAATACTACAATTCGCTATCGGTACTAAAAATACTGGGACACTGTCGTTAAATTTAAAAAAATTCAATTTTTTTTATTTTGTATGCATGTGTGTCAAAGTATATTGCCAAAACTAACTAAACTAACCTAACCTCAACTAACCTCACCACCTAGATTTTATATCAAAGTCAAAGTATAACCTAACCTTAACTAACCTCACCACCTAGTTTTTATACCAAAGTCGAAGTATATTGTAAAAACTAACTAAACTAACCTAACCTCACCACCTAGATTTTATATCAAAGTCGAAGTATATTGTCAAAACTAACTAAATTAACCTAACCTTAACTAACTTCATCACCTAGTTTTTATATCATCTACTCTTATTTTATTTGTTCCATTTTACCAGAATATGCACGCAAATCACGACGTTGAGCTAATTGTAGTCGCCAAAGTCAGTTAAGTCAATTTTTTTAATTTCCGCGCTCAACATTTTGAAAATGCAACAAGATTTCAATTTTTTTATTCTTGAAAAAGTATTTATTTTGCTCAATCTTACTAGACTAGGCACTCAAACTCACATTATAAACGCACACACACTACCTAAATGACAAAAGAAAATTTGAAAAAATTGAATTTTATCAAATTTTAAAACAGTTTCTCAGCTTTTCAATTATCGGTATCGATTTGTAGTATTTTTTTTTAAATTAATCCACCGTAGCGACGAACATTTAAAAAAAAAATATTAAAATTGGATCATTAGTTTATTTTTTAAGAGCCGTGCTTCTACATAATTACTCAGGCGAAAAACCACTCAATTTTAATTCAAATTTTAAAACATTCACAGCGCATTGTAATTTACAAACATTTTCCGAGCCATCTGCTGTACAAAAACATGAAGCAATACGTACAAGAGAAGAAATTTATATATGTAACATTTGTTTCAAAGCATTTTCTTATCCGAACAGTTTGAAAAGACATGAAATGATACATACAGGTGAAAAACCATTCAAATGTATTACCTGTTTTAAAACATTTTCAACATCGAGTCACTTGAAATCACACGAGAAAATACATACCGGTGAAAAACCATTTGAATGTAACGTGTGTTTAAAAACATTTTCTCAGGCAAGTAATTTAAAGACACACGAAAAAACACATACAGGACAGAAACCATTCAAATGTAACACATGTTTTAAAACATTTACTCAACTTAGTAATTTACAAAGACATGAAATAACACATACAGGTGAAAAATCGTTCGAATGTAACATATGTTTTAAAACATTTTCACAGTCCAGTCATTTAAAAATACATGAAAGATTACATACCGGCGAAAAACCGTTCAAATGTGATACATGTTTTAAAACATTTTCGACATCAAGCCATTTGAGATTACACGAAAAAACACACACAGGACAAAAATCATTTAAATGTGATATATGTTTTAAAAATTTTTTTCAATCATGCCATTTGAAATCGCATGAGAAAATACATACAGGCGAGAAACGATTTAAATGTAACGTATGTTTTAAAACATTCACGGAGTCACATCATTTGAAATCACATGAAAGAACACATACAGGTGAAAGGCCATTTAAATGTGATATATGTTTTAAAACATTTTCTCAATCAAGTAATTTAAAAACGCATGAAAAAACACATACACAAGAATAAACATTTAGATGTAATAACATGTTTTTAAAAATTTCCACTGTCCAGTCATTTGTAACAATAAACTATATTTTGTAAAAAAAAAATTTGGATTTTTTTTATCA
This sequence comes from Brachynemurus nebulosus, assembly GCA_035578155.1. NCBI lineage: Eukaryota > Metazoa > Arthropoda > Insecta > Neuroptera > Myrmeleontidae > Brachynemurus > Brachynemurus nebulosus. Next base: position 2,597,086 of record JAPWDM010000008.1, on the reverse strand, counting down.
TAAATTATCCTGATTTTTGTTATAAACTAAAATATCCTTTTCGCTTCCATCCAGCGTAACATAGGGAATTACTTTTGAGAAAATAAACTTGTCTCATAAGATATTATGTACATATTAAGTATCAAGAATTCAGGTCAAGAATTAAAATTTAATAAATATACAGTTTTTGGTCGGTTTTTTTCTAAATTTTCTTTCGTAAAAATAGTTTAGTTATAACAAAAAAAAAAAAAAAATACATATATATTATATATGTACCGTATTTTCTGGCATATAACGCGCACCAGTCAAGTCATTATTTGTACATTACCGTACTTAGAAGTCTCTCTATTTCACATATTCTATTTATATACTCCATGGTTAGCACTTTATTTTCATGAAACATTGGTAGTGAAAGTATGAATGACCTAATATTTTTGATGATTACTCAATAAAAAATAATATATATATATATATATATATATATATATATATATATATATATATATATATATATATATATATATATATATATATATATATATATATATATATATATATATATATATATATATATATATCGACGGCTTACTTCTAATACCACGTATGTTGAAAAATGCTATTTTTCAGGAGACACAAAAAACATTATAACTTCTTTATTTTCTAAAGTCTGAACTTCGTTTTTATTTTAAACACGAAGTTATTTTATTTTCTTATTATTAAAATAAAATTTTATAATTAAAAACATTTAATTAATTAAATATATGCAATTTTGCAAGATACGTGGCCACTATGTCAAAATAATTCAGTGTATCTTGATTGTCGCCATCTAGTGGTAGCTTTTAAATCGGCCGGGAATTATTAAAATTCAAATGTTCCCGGTTGATGTAGATATTACTAGATGGCGACACTTATGATACGCTAATCTGAGATTATTATGTCTGAGATACACTAAATTATTTTGACATAACTGAATACAGTGGAAATAATACTTATAAATGAATAAATGAATTCAATAAAAAAATTAATAATTAAATACGCAGACTTTTAGAGAAAATATTTATTATTTTTAATCAAATTTCACAATTCCATAAAGATTCAGATGAAATTTTTAGTTTTCAAATTATTGTTTAACAGTGTTATTTATACAAAAAAAAACAAAAAAAAAAAAAAAACAATTAGGTACTTATAATAATATTTCATTAAACAAATTATAATAACTTTCTTTATTTAATAATAAGGACATTCTGTTTTTATTTAAGTATAAAAATAAAAATAGGATATAGAAGTGTAGAAAAAACAAATGTCATTAGCGTAATAAGGCAAAATCAAACTTAAAAATATTATTTTTAATAACTTATCCAAGAAATAAGAAATCTTATCATGTAGTATAAATAATCACAAAGTGAATCACGTTTTTTATAAATAATCATTAATATAAGCATTAATATATGTAGAGGACATTATTATTTATTAAGATGAGGTAGATTATCATAGAACAAATGATCTTTCTTGTTAATTACTTTCTTAAGAGACTGCAGATCTTGATACTTTTTTAATGGTATAGATATCGGGCCTGTATAAAGTGAGGTTAAGTCCGAAATTAGGGATACATTCGGATTCAATTTCTGCGGAAGAATTTTCCAATCATCTTCGAATGATAATTTGTACATAATATTATTTTTGGTATAATTCAACGCTCTCAAATCATTAACACAAGGATCACCGGTTTTTATTCCTGGTCTTATGGACTTAAAAAATTTTAACTTCGAAAAATCTTTAAAAAAAGAATGATCAATATATTTTACGCGGTATGGATTTTTTATTCTCGCTTCTTTTATTATTTTAATATAATCTTCTAGTCCATGTATTTCACGATTTTTTTTTCTGGCTTCAATTGTCGCATGTACAGAATCGCATTCCATTTGCGAATGCCCTTTAACAAGATATTTTTGAGTTATATTTACATTGTGTTTTGTTGCAAAATAAAGAAGAGCATTAGATAAAGTGACATTGCGGTTCTGGGCAGGACAGCCATCACTGTATAAAATTGTTGGTGTTGACTGTATATTCGGTACCTCATTATCCAAAAAATCCAAGATACAAGAAGAAAATATATTAGCGTCCATAGCCCCTTCTCCTTCATGCCAAACATAGCATAAAACACTGTTGTTCCTTAAATTGTAAATTGTAAACTGGTGACAAGCGAGTTTCTGCTTAAAATACAATGAACTTGCAGGCAAAAAAGGTACTAACTGCACTGCTTGAACGTCTACTGTATAAACATTTAACATTAAAGCTATAGCATTTTCTTTATCTCTTCTTTTTTCTTCTCGTGCCCGATCCTTTTCAATCACATGAATATCATAGTCTTCTTTTAGACAAGTCTCGTTCCTATATGAAATACATAAATCGCACTGATCTTTTCGAGGTATAAAAATGCCAATATTCTTACGATGCATTTGCTTCAAAAATAATTCATACCCCCCTTTTTGATCGTCAGGAATATTTTTTTCGGCCAAATGTTTTTCAAAATTACGATATACATCCATAACAGATGTGTAAATAATTTCTAAGTAAGTTTTACTACTCTCGGCTCTGCAATAATGCGATGGCACTTTCGGCAACAGGTCTAAGAAACTGTTAATATGCTCCATCTTCATGGAACCGAGTCGCTTTTTACGTTTTAAAGAATTTTTGGATGTACCATACTTACTAGAGTCTTTAACCCAGTGTAACACTCTCCATTCATGTAAATCTAAAGTATTTAGAAACATTTTCTTGCAAACTCGTACTCTTTCGTTATTTACAAATAAATGATATCGTAGGGTACAATTCTTTCGAAATATTTTATTTTTGACTAGCAGATGGGATGCAATAGGGTGATTTTCCACCAATAAACTCACATATGCTTTTTTTTTGTCCCAGTTTTGTTTCCTCCAAAACATAGAAAATATTTCTTTTCTTTGAACTTCATTAATATCATTGCACTTGAATTTTTGACTTAGCTCACATCTTTTAGAATTACAACGACCCTTCAAACTTCTTTCTTCACGTAGTTTCATCTCGACCCTTCTTAACCCAACAGTACTGTAATAAATCTTTCCGTTTTCACGAGCTCTTATTTTCTTATTTTTCTCCCATTCAGAAATATGACCATTGTTTTTTCGAGCCCTCTTTCTTGATATGATTCCAGAAGTTTCATCTAATCGTATGTCCGTAAGGTTAGGCGTTGTATTTTCTTCGTCACTTAGATTCTTATTGAACGCTGAATTGAAATTATCTTCAATCGAATCACCTAAAGATTCTGATTCAATAAATTTACCTGTAGACTCATCGAGGTATATTATTTTATCAGAAAAAATACCATATGTAACGTCTTCATAGATTTGAATAGAATTTTCTAAATTTTTTTTAAATTTAGTATTTGATGATGACTTTGAAAGTAAGTTTCCAGTCATGTCGTTTGATATTGTCTGAAATAAATGGAAAAATAAATTTCAATGATTTGACACGAACGATGAATTTAGGGTTAGGATAAAATATTTTTACTATTTACCCTATTTACTTACCGTTTTCAAGTCAATATAAAATTAAAATTGCACTAAAAACTAATAAGTAATAATTTATAATAACTTCAAATTGCAACTGTTACAACGGTTTTGTTGTTTTGTTATTTATAGAGATAACGGAGACAACCATGAAATAAAATTGGTGTACCTAATTATTACATAAATTGCATAAATTGATAAAGTTGATAAATACATAATATATGTACATAAGGTACATAATAAGAAAAAAATAACTGAGCACTACTATATCGACTCTCGCTGGTGGCTCGCATGGTTATGACATAATTTGAAATTTGGAGATACGAGGTGCTATTATTGTTAATAACTTTCATTCTGATAAATAAAATGAAATTTTTATTAGCCTATCATCAGTATAAGATGATTCTGAACATTTATATCTAATTATCTCAAAACAGTAAAAAATCGACATACGTGGTATTAGAAGTAAGCCGTCGATATATATATATATATATATATATATATATATATATATATATATATATATATATATATATATATATATATATATATATATATATATATATATATATATATATATATATATATATATATATATATATATATATATATATATATATATATATATATATATATATATATATATATATATATATATATATATATATATATATATATATATATATATATATATATATATATATATATATATATATATATATATATATATATATATATATATATATATATATATATATATATATATATATATTTTTATATATATATATATATATATATATATATATATATATATATATATATATATATATATAATTATGTTCCCGCAAACTGAAAATAAGTTTTTAAAAAGAAATACAATTTATTTATTTCATAAGAATATGATTTGGAAGGTAACAACTATTTATTTTATAAGATATTAGAATATCTTATAAAATATAACGAGGAGAAAACTTGCTTCTTGATATGGTAGCCAGTATTTATGTATATTATTTTATCTGCTGACTTGGTTTTTGAGACGATGTGATATTGGTGAGAACGATGTGCTGATGTACAACTATGTTATTATTCTTAGAAGTAAAGATAACAGAATTATAGCAATTGTTTTTTTTAAATTTCTCGTATTTTTTTTTAAATTTCTTTTATCAGAGATGAATTCAATTAACAATAAAACAACATTCTCAGGTGAGTAGCATTAATGGTATTAATGCACCGTGTATATTTTTAAGAATTATCTCTAGAAGTCAATGTCATGTGACACCAACTCTCACCCCGCCGCCCCCTGTTTAGACGTTCTGTGATATTTTTCACAACCCCCCTCCACCCTAATAGTATTATGCGTTTTATGAACGACCCCAAAGAAAAACAACAATGAAAAATTTTTTTTAAATTAATTTCTTAAAAAATAAAAAATTAATAGGTATAGTTAAACTATAAATTAAAAAATTGCAATAACTCAATATGGGGTACTAAATACTGGCATCTTAAGGCCGACCGCATAAGTGCGGTCGGTGAAGGTACAAATAATATAGTAACTCCATTTACTATGTACCCTGTGTACCGCACATTTTTCTTATTCTCACCGGTAAGAATGTAACCGGCGACACCCGGATCGGGCAGTCCGAAACAGACGAAACACATCAAATAAAAGAATAAAACATGTCAGAAACATTAATACGTCGTCGTCAATTTTATTTAATGAAATCAACAATAATGCAGTCGATACAACAATACCGAACTATCAAATAAAACTGATATATTTTTTAAAAAAATTCAATCAACCGGCTTGTTCACACTAATACGACCGGTTGCCCGGCCCGGTTACAACCGGAATATTGCGGACGGCCTAAAACGTCCTTTAGTCTTTTGAATACGAGCCCTCTGCTTTGTAACGGTGTAAGCTCCGTTACGCAACGTTAGGCTACCTAATAAAATTTTCTGGCGAATAGTAAGATTTTACCGTGCCTTCTTTTAGTTATGGGGTTGGTGGTCGGGCTAGTTGGACCACAGAATCATAGAACACCAGAAGCCAACTAATATCAAAAAAGTGTAATTCGCTTGGAGTCATTTGTAGGCCAGTCACAGCTTAAGGAATGTAGTCAGTCAGTGTCCGTCGCCGAACGCACAGTACATTGTTAGACAATGGTTAGACATTGTTACTTAAATTAGACAGCTTGGTCTGTCCCATAATACGTGTGTTGTAGTCGATGTAGTAGTATGTGTGAATACGCACACAGACGCAACCATTAAACCAATACCACTGCAAACAGTGTGTATCTACACCCCAGAGTGGGGAGATTTTACGTCACAAACTCATTACAAGTGGAACAGAGACATGGACAATCTAGTTTGACCCCTTGCACAGAATAGTTTCAGGACGATGGACTATACGTGCTATTGGCGACGCAAAGATTCTCACTCGCCCCTCTGGTGGTGAAATTAGAACTAGTATAGCATTACAACTCTAAGAAAAAAGTAAACGTAATAAAATTTTACAAGTTGGATTTACACTATAGCAAAAAATGAAATAAATTATTTTCAATACGAAACTGCCCTCTTGCAGCAACATTCATAAATATTATTTTTCAATTAAAAATAGAAAATAGTAATACAAAACACGATTTAGAAATATTAAATTATAATTTAAAACTATAGTTTTAAAAATTATATACATTCATTTAACTTTTTAAATTATAATGCGTAATTAAATTAAGAATTTCATTTATTATTAAAATACATAATTCAGTTCTTAAAACATACACAGGATATTATAAATAAAAAAAAAAAAGAATTGGACTTTACATTATAAAAAAAAACTAATGTATACATAACGGTAAACAGCGTCAACGGCGTCAACAGTTCCATATAAAGTGTACTAGTTGTCAAAATAGTGTATTCTTGATTTTTTAACTTATATCAATTAGTTTTTCGGAATTATTCCTATAATCGTCAGGGAGTTAAGATCAAAAATTTTAGCCACTTAAGCGGTTAACCCGAATTAACTCAGGTTGATGACATTTGTCGATTGTGCCGCCATTTTATCTATCGTGCTTGTCATATATCAAAATTTTAAATGGGGTAAACTCCATATAGCTTCTATTTGTAACACAGATTCCAATTTAATTTGCACAACACTTTTGATGCTGGCATGTAAAACAGCAACCGTCCAGTTTAACAAGCCGCTTAAAAGATTAAAATGGTTACCCAACTTGACTACAGCGCCACAGTCACTACTTTGTTTCCATTAGACTAAAGCCATTTTGTTTATATATTTATTTTGTTTCGAGCACCTCGTGATTCATTTTTAATTGTTATTAATTTTGATTCTTTTGTAACATTTTTCTAAATTTTGTGTAGCACTGTTTTCTTAGTTTTATTATTATTTTTTTTTATTAATTTTAATTTTATTAAGTTTAATTTTCAATTTTTAATATCATCACTTTTAACGATTTTGTCCATTTAAATTTTATCGAATTGTTTTATGATTTCAAATGTATATGTTAAAATAAAACGCCGTGAGCAGCGGGGCCCCATCACGGTAGTCGAATTTTCCCCTTCATCTTCAGTATTGAATGTTTACAAGCGAAATGTGATTGAAAGTCTACAACCGAATTGTCATTTTGTTGGTTTCAAAACTGGTAATGAGTGTTCGGCTGATCGAGGCTTTAAAAAAAGGTTTTAAGTATTTAAGGGCTGTATCTCAGTAAATTTCAATTTTGTGCCGAAAACAGGTAGCAGAACAAAAACCAACACAATTCGTACGAGGGCATTCCTGCCCATGTTTATCCGCTAATTGCCTTTATGTTTTAGTTTTAAATATTAAAAAAGGACCTTAAATAGTAAACTGGAAGGCCTTTATAAAGATATTTTTTATTTCAAAAAAAAAAATAAAAAATAAAAAAAATAAAAAATAAAAAATTATTTCTTCGGTATTGAGTGTCTACAAGCGAAATATAATTGAAAGTCCACAAGCGATTTGTAATTTTGGTGGTTTCAAAACTGATAATGAGTGTCCGGTTGATCGGGGCTTTATAAAAAGATTTTAAGTTTTTAAGGGCTGAATCTCAGTAAATTTCAATTTTGTGCCGATAGAAGTTAACAGGGAAAAAGCCAACACAATTCGTACGAGGGCATTTCTATCCATGCTTATCCGCCAATTGCCTTTGTGTTTTACTTTTAAATATTAAAAAAGGAACTTAAATAGTAAACTGGAAGGCTTTTATGAAGATATTTTTTCTTTCCAAAAAAATCCAAAATTTCTATTTTATAAATAATAAAAATCCAAAATTCCTAAATAATAATTAAATAAATAAATAAACAGTGACTTTAATAACATTTGCAAATTACTTAATATGTATGTATTTCATTTGTTAAAAAATTGTATTCACTTATTTTTAAATTTTTTAAAATTACTATTCGCCTACTTGTATTTAGAATAAACATAATGCTTTTAAAACACATTTAACAATAGCATTCAATTCCGATGTAAAAATGGGAGAAGTGGGGGGAAAAGTGATGCGGACTCCCTACAAGGTACTAGCTGGATACTAAAGCGGCCCCTACACGCTCAATAATATTGCACAAAATCCGAGGTTGTACAATATTATGGATCGTCTGTAGGTTATATTGAAGGGTTGTACAATATATTGTGCTGATCAAAAATAGTTTGAAATATATTGTGCAATGAATGAATATTGTAACGTCTGTAGGCTTTGTAGATATTATTGCGCAATACTACTTTATTGGTTTGTTATTTTGTAGTCATATTTGATGGCTATTATTTGAACCAGTATGAATTATTAATTTGCAAGAATAATTATTTTTTGCTTTGCAACATTTTTATCACTTAATATTTAAAATTAAACAACAGTTTAATTAAGTACAATTCCTACCTTCAGTTTATTGCACAAATTTCTTTAATAAAATTATTGAACTGTCTGGAGAAGCGTTCAATAAATTGCACAAGTTGATTGCACAATATTATTGAGCGTGTAGGGGCCGCTTAACTGAATACACGTACAAAATTTCAGCCCTCTAGGTTTCCTTATGGAGTCTCTAGACGTGTTAGAAAACAAGCAAAAAAATTAAGGAAATATTGGCGTCAAAATCGTGGGGGTAAGGGTTAAAAGTTGAAACCTCCAAAAAACAGTGTCTGGCTATTAGCTTAACCTGTACACCAAATTTCAGCCCTCTAGGTTTATTTGGGGAGATTTTGACCCGAACGAAACTGTTAAAAAACAAGAAAAATCATGTTCTTTTGGGTATAAAAATGGTGGGGGTAGGGGTTAAAAGTTGAGACCCCCAAAAGGCACCCCCTTGATACTAACTCAATCCGAATACAAAATTTCAGCCCTCTAGGTTTATTCGGGTGACCTGTGCGAGTGGTACAAACTTCGAAAACGTCGAAAATGCATGAAATTGTAGCTTAAAAATGAGGGGGGTGGGGGTAAAATATTAAAACCTCCAAAAAGCACAACCTAGGTACGAACTTTATCAACACACCAAATTTCAACCCTCTACGTTAATTCTGGGGGGCTGGGGGCCTGTTAGATCCAGCGAAAATCGTTTTTCCCCCCTCTACTCCCACCATATCATCCTAGGAAGCTGAATTTTGGATATGTTGTAGATAATTGACCGAAACATTATTTAAAACCGGTTTGGAAAAATTTTATTGCTTTTCCGCCCCCCACCACCCCCTTAAAAGTCGGGTCAGAAAAAAAATTTGCCCAAAATTTGACCCCACTTTGATAGTATTGTTGTGCATCGGAATAAGCCCCACTTACCAAATTTCATCTCTTAACTTCCATAGGGGGGCCCTACACATATTAAAAGGTTGCGGGAAAATATATATATATATATATATATATATATATATATATATATATATATATATATATATCAGACATCTTTTTTTTTTACATAATCGTGTTCTACGGGTCCGAAAACGGATAGCGCCCCTGGTCTCGCCTCTCGCAGCTCTTATCGTATAGACTGTATAAGTCTAATTTTTCGGAGAAAATTCGACTAAAAAAATGTATATGTCAAATGTAATGTTAAATATTAAAAATTAAAATTATGTATTTAAAGTAACACCTTGACGGTCGCTGATGTCATAAGACGTCAACTGAAACTTTACTAACTCACATATCACGTTGCACGACGTCAATAAATCCACATGAAGTGTATAAACGTCAAAATAACGTACCACTGGACGTTGTGCCATTAAAGGTTATGATCGTCATGGTATTAATATTTTTTCAAAACTTAACTTTTCTTAAAATTTAATATATTTATTTTTGACTGTTCGTTTACTTTTTTTGATTTTGTAGAATTTAGAAATATTTTATCCTGAAATATCATCTAGAAAAATTTGGCTTCATTACTTCCAATAGTTTCAAACAAATTCAATAATATACATGTGCTATTTCATAGGGAGTACAAGTAAATAAAAACTTTCAAATGGTTGTATTGTAAAATTACAAAAATGTCACATAACTTCTTCATGCATTTGTCCTCTCAATTATAATTTTCGAGTGGTGTTTGTTGTTTTTTTTATTTTATCTAAGTTTGTTATTAATTTTTACTTATAAATAATGCTAGTAACTTTTTAATGTTTTCTTATATGTATTTCTATTTTAGTTTTCCATTAAATAGAATAATTTCTTAATAGTTTTCTAAAATGAATTGAATTTGTAGATATTTAACTCCAGGGTGACACGGTATAATCAGTAAGAGTTATCAGTTACCACAAATCTGCCATCAGATGAAGACTCCGTATCTCCATGGAGAGACACATTAAAAATACCGTATGCTAGTTTTTTTAGCTATGTACAGATGTGCCGTGACTATTTGGACCCGATTTCGTCGGGTGAGTGACGAAAGAGAGGAGGTAAAGCAACCATACATAACATAGAAAATAACGTCTTACAGAATTGCTTGTACACTTACACATAAAGTTAATGTATTTTCCAATTACGTTTATAAATATAACTTTAATTACAAAAGGAAAAGGTTAAAAACCAATTTTATTTAACTTGGTGTAGTATGTCTTGCGAAAAGTATTTTTCTAACCGAAATTAAGCCTTTTTAATTAATTTGCTTTGTAATCTTATACAGCTATACAGAGCGTGTATGGCTGTTACTATAGTTATAAAATTATGAACAGTTTGAGTAGTGAATACAATAGTATGAATAACCCCCAACAGCGTACACCAAACATTGTATCTGTGATTACCAATCGGTGGGCCAGCTGTACATATTATCAATAACATATGTATTATCAATAATAAGCTGGAATACTGATTTTGAAGTTAAATCAAATTCTTATTTATTAATTTTTTATCAAATAATATTATTTTTATGAAATGTCCTTGTCTTTCTCATTTTCGTTTTTAGAATATTTGAACAAAGATTATATTTAACATATTTATCATAAGTTTTTTCAGCTTTTGTTAAATATCTTCAAAAACAGGATAATAAATTGTTTTATTACCCAACCACTTTATACAATTTATTTCTGGGCTTTTTTGAAAAATTTTATTACATGGTTTATTGATAACATGATGATAACTGTGTTGGCAAGTGTGTTTCCAACGTATGAAGATTATGAAGAAGAAACAGAAATTTTTTGACTTTTTTAACTTGAAGATATTTTTGTGGTTTTTGTTTATTTTGTAAATATGATTTTGATGTGCAAATATTTATTTTAATTCGTTTTCAAACCAAACTTTTTTTAATATTTAATGGATATTAACGTTACTTTATGAAATTGAGTTTATAAAATAATACTTAATATTTTACTATACTGTGTTTTATTAAAGTAAGAATATAAGGAACAGTAAATTAACAAATAAGAGTAATCTATTTTTTTTTTTTCAAATTTCTATTCACAACTGTTTGGTGGTCACTGGAATCTAACTGTGGCAACTATATAAATATAAAAAAAGACAAACTGCAAAAAAAGGATAGATCAAAGTATAGAGATAAGGTATCGGGTCCTTTTAGTCACGGCAGATCTGTAAATCCGACTTAGTTTGACAGATTTTTGTGTGAGAGAGATAAGTAAATTGAACTGTCACTGTACAAGCTGCTTTTTTATCCTTGTCATCTTATTTAACCAATCATATTTTTTTCAAAATTTTATTACCTTAACTTTTTTCTGGGAGTTGTAATATAATATCTATCAAAAATAAATGTGTACATTTAATTAACGATATAAAATCTAGATATCCGCGTATAATTTGTATAATACATATGACACATATTTAGACAATTAAGCGTATACAAAAAATTTTACTTGATACAGCTTGTAATTTTAAAAACCAGGAGCGCTCGCGTAATCTTTGCGTCGCCAATACGTCTCACAGAATTCTAAACGTCAACTCTTGTTAAAACGATCAAATAACACACAATTATTTTCTCGGGTAAAAGAAAAATGGAAAATAAAGATTATTCGTCAGTGACTGATTCATTTACTGTTAAAATAAAAGTGGAAGAGAATTCAGAGGATGCAGACAACTCTTTTTCAAATATAACAACAACAGAAGTACGTGAATCTTCATGTTATGAAAATGAAATAAAAGTGAAATCGGAAGAAAACAATTCTGATATTTTATTAAGAAGTTTACATACCGAAATTAAGTTAGAACATGACGAAGAGAACATTTTAACAGAAGACAGTGTTTTTTATAGTGAAACTTGTGAAAATGATTTCAATACACAGAGTACAAATGAGCAAAGTAGTTCGAGTTTAGAGGAGACTGAAGTCAGTGAAAAACTATCCACGTCAAGCAATTTGAAAAGAGGTGAAAAATTAAATAGTGATAAGAAGTCATTCAAATGTGATACATGTTTTAAAACATTTTCTCAATTAAGTAATTTAAAAACACACAAAAGAACACATACAGGAGAAAAACCATTCAAGTGTAATATATGTTTTAAAACATTTTCTCACTCAGGCAATTTAAAAACACACGAAACAGTACATACGGGAGAAAAACCATTCAAATGTAACACATGTTTTAAAACATTTTCTCACTCAGGCAATTTAAAAACACACAAAAGAACACACACAGGAGAAAAACCATTCAAGTGTGATGTATGTTTTAAAACATTTTCTCAGTCAATTAGTTTAAAATTGCATGAAAGAAGACATACAGGATGGAAACCATTGAAATGTAACACATGTTTTAAAACATTCTCTGACCCAGCTAATTTACAAAGACATAAAAGAACACATACAGGAGAGAAACCATTCATTTGTGATATATGTTTTAAAACATTTAATGACTCAAGTAGTTTGAAGGCTCATGAAAGAACACATACAGGAGAAAAACCATTCAAATGTGATACATGTTTTAAAACATTTTCTCAGTCAAGTCATTTACAAAGACATGGAAGAATACATACAGGAGAAAAACCATTCAAGTGTGATATATGTTTTAAAACATTTTCACAGTCGGAGAGCTTGAAAATACATGAAAGAGCACACTTGGGAAAAAGACCATTCAAATGCAGTGTATGTTTTAAAACATTTTCGGATGGATCTGCTGTACGAAAACATCAAAGGATACATACAGGCGAAAAACCATTTAAATGTGATATATGTTTTAAAACATTTTCTCGTTCAAATAGTCTGAAAGATCATAAAAGAATACATACAGGAGAGAAACCATTCAAATGTAACACATGTTTTAAAACATTTTCTCAGTCAAGTAATTTAAAAACACATGAAAAAACACATACACAAAAATAACCATTAAAAATTTTGCCTGTCAGACATTTGTAATAATAAACTATTTTTTGTAAAAAAAAATTGGATTTTCTTGTCATAATTGCGTTATAAGCAGTGTTGTGCTTATTTAGATAACGTTATCTGAAATTTTATTTAGATAACGTTTTCGTGATCTGTTATCTTTTATCTAGATATTTTTAAAAGAAGTTATCTTTTATCTTATCTTTTTATTAAGCGAAGGAAAAAGATAAGATAATAAGAATACATCTTTATTTTTCCTAAAAAAAAAAGAAAATTGAAGCTAAATTCACCATTTACCTATTATTCACTTGGCCGACCATATACTTCAGATAAATTTTGACACTTTCTTAAAAAATACAAAAATATTTAAAAGTAATTATTTAATTTTAAACAGAATTCTTGTTGTCTGGTATAATTTTCGCCATTAGTTGGAATAACATTTAGTCGTGTAATATGAAATGTCGTATTCCGACCACTTGGTCTACCATGTAATTTAGATAAGTATCGACATTTTTTTTTAAACATTAGAGAAATGTTTAAGAACTTTTCGTTAATTGTAAATAGAATTCTTATAGCCTGGATTAATTTCGGCCATTAGTTGGAATAACATTTAGTCGTGTAATATGAAATGTCGTTTTCCGTTCACTTGGTCGATCGCATGTAATGTAGATAAATATCGACACTTTTTAAGCACTTTTTTTGAAATAAAAAAAAAATTTGTGCTCTACGTGTGCTATCATGGGCCGTAAATAAAGAAACTAAATTCCAAAACATGCAATTTTGTCGCTAAAAACCTTTCTTGAACATTTTTGTAATTTATAATAATAAACACATCTTTCTGGGGACCGATGAGCTACTTTCGTAGCCCGGCACCGGTCCACGGATGGGCGGTTGAGAAACACTGACCTAGTTTTCTCAAGTAAGATAATATTTACAGAAATAAATGCACTGACTTAGTGCATTATTTCTGTAAATATTATCTAAAATTTTATCTGGATAACGGTTCAATTATCTGTTATCTTTATCTAGATGTTTTAAACTATGTTATCTATTATCTGTTATCTAGATAATAAAATTCGATATCTTGCCCAACACTGGTTATAAGATGTAGGCACATATACTTCAGTTCAAAAAATAAAATCTATGTGATAAGAATACGGGGGTAAATTGCAGTATAGTATATGGTGCGATATTTTCGATGTTTACCGCGAAAGAGAAACAAATGTGGCTGGAAATTATTGTATTTAAAGAGTTAAAGCGCGGACACATGTTTTTATGAAAAATAATTGCATTATTAATAATTATCATATATATATTAAAACTCATTGTCACGTGACCAAAATTGAACGGTAGCCATGTTTGAATTGAAGAGTAGCCATATTTAAAAGAGTGTTTCCATTTAGAAAACACAGACGACAACGTGAATTTTTTTTGTCACAAAAAAACTTTTTTTTAAATTTTATTGCAAAACTACCATTTTAGTTGCTTTTAGAAGCAATTAAAAGGTTAGTTTTATAGAGTTAAAGTTTCATTAGATAAAAATTATGCATTTAGCAGTATACAATTTTTACTCGGTGGTATTCGTATGTATGTATTGTACATGTACACATTTCAATTTGAAAAATACATAATGGAAAAATATCTAAGACTCATTGTCACGTGACCTAAATTGAAGAGTGGCCATGTTGGAATTGAAAGGTAGCCATTTTTCGTTGGGTCTGTTCCATTTAGAAAACACAGACGACACTGTGTGCATTTTGAATGTTTTTCACAGGAAACCAATTTTTCAAAATTTTGTTGCAAAACTAACCTTCCTATTTGCTTTTAGAAGTAATTGAAACATTAGTTTGATCATAGTTTTCTGGAGTTAAATTTTAGTTAAATGAAAATTATGGGTTAAGTAGTATACAATTTGTATTCAATAGTAATGTATTATTTAACTATACTATTACTCTTTATTATCGACTTCTAAAATTTAAAAATATTCTTATAGATGTCGCAGTATATTTTATAATAGTACAACCACAGTACAACTTAATTAAGAATTAAGGTAATATACATCTTATTATAATTAATAAACTTATTAAATAAAAAATCTCTTCGATAATTTTTTGGTAAAAAGTACTTATAACAACATTTTGCTTAAAAGTACATATAACAACCCAAAACATTTCTATAATTATTTATAAACATAGGGTTTAGAATTTAATACAATATGTAGTCTATTTTATCAACATATTCGTTGGAAGTTTGGTCAATATAATTCCAAACATTCCAATCAATTCAATAATATGATAAATATTTATCGTGTTATGGTTTTCTTTTGTTACAAACAATAAATTGTATATAATCTCAATAAAATCTTTAATACTGTTTGATACACCTAGGGGAATACCATTGCCTAATGTACAATGCGTAATGTATTACAATGTACAAGGTCGGTACATGGTCGGTACTTAAAACTTCAATATAAAGTGAACGTCGGTAATATCAAATTTAAGCAGTCGGTACAAGCTTAACGTAGTACATGATTCAAATACGTACCGATGTCACTACTGAGAATTTCTGTTGTAGTGCTAAATCCAGTCGTTAGATGACATAAGTATGAACTTAAGAATAGAGTCCCTATAATAAATAGAGTCGTGACATGTCATCCATTTTGTATCCAAAACAGAGCGGGAAGCTTTAAAATTAATTATCACATGTTTGAGTAAATATTTTTGAGTACATAATAATTGTTAATAAGTTATGAATTAATGAACAATTAAAAATTTTTAATTTAATTATTCTTTCTAAGTTAAACTGAATGGGTTTTGTTAAGATTTTATTTATTTCCAATGTATTTTACGAAAACTTTGGATACAAAATGCCGGAACCAATCAGCATTCAGCACACATGTCACGACTCTATTTTTATTATAGGGACTCTACTTAAGAATAGAATCTCAAAATAAATAGATCCATTTTCTGTCCAAAACAGAAAGGGAAGCTTCAAAATTAATTATCACATGTTTGAGTAAATATTTTTGAGTACTTAATTATTGTTAATAAGTTATGAATTAATGAACAATTAAAAATTTTTAATTATTCTTTCTAGATTAAACTAAATGATTTTTGTTAATATTTAATTTATTTCCAATGTATTTTGCGCAAACTTTGGACAGAAAATGCCAGAACCAACCAGCGTTCAGCACACATGTCACGACTTTATTTATTATAGGGACACTACAGAAATAGAATAAGTTTACTTATCAAAGTAATGCCGGCGTTCACCAGAAAATTTTGTTACCTAACATTACGTATCGGTGCTTGCACTGTTACAAACCTGAGGGCACTGATTGAGAAAACTATATCAGAGATAAAACTAGAGAATTCTGTCTGATTCAAACAAATTAACGCGCGTTAATATCCTTTCATTTGTTTTTTATGGTATAAATTTTTAACTTTTAAAGTACTCTTGCATTTAAAAATTATGAAATAAATAAAAAACGAGGAGTCGATGAGTTAGAAACCATAATTTTAATATTTAATGCGTTTAATTTCTTTTAACTAGACCTCTCTGATTTGTAACGATGCAAGTTTCGTTACGTTACATTTTTTTTTTGGCAAGCTATCCACGGATTTGAGATGACGATTTTCGACAGCAATATCGAAAACTGGAGCAATTATTGTTCCAATCCAAAAAAAAATGAATCAGTTAATTTATAAATTAAATTTATAGTATTTAAAAAAAAATGCACTGATACAAAATATACCTGTCTTACCAAACGAAACCGATATTATTTTTTTTTCAAGATCATAATTCACTGATATTTTAATTTTTATTGTTAAAAGTAAATTTACTTGGCAAAAGCTTTGAGCTAAATGATATTTAAAACACGCGAGAGACGCACGTCATCTACATTTTTTTACTATTTTATATTTAAAAGTAAATTTATTTAACAATAGTTTTGATTCAAATAGCATAAGAAAACGCGCGCGCAGCGCGCGTCGCTTAGTTTCTAGTCACACTTTAAAAGAGGTCAAAGTATACATATAGGTTAGGACAATTGAAAAACGGATTTTGATATACAAACTAATTTGCCTAGTATATTAAATGGCCCCGCGTGAGCGGGCTCGCTTTACTTACTTCTGTTTTACATTATTCTGTTATTTTTATTATGTTAATAATAATATCATACAAATGTCAATATTAAAAAAAATATGTAAAATATTAACCCTTTGCATTTATAAGACAGGTACAGCATGACAAGGTGGTTTGTCCATTAACTCTACCATATGAGGAGCTGGGTGGAAAAAGGGCGTAAGTACAGAAATACCGTTTTGAGAAAAGATCATTTCAAAGTTTGGGTGCCTAGTATGAAGGTGAAAACTGAAAAACTGGTAATTGTCGTGTTATACAATTGGTAGCACTAATAATACACTATGCATTAAGATTAAAAAAAAAACAGTAAATATCGGTTGTTATTGCATAATTTTTTGAATTTTTCCGAAGTATGACTTACGCCCTTTTTGCAGATAAAATTTTGATTGAACAAAAACATAAGTTCTGTTTCCTTTTTCTGAAATTATAATTAAACTTTGTCAGCACACTTATGTGTTAAATTCTAAACCAAAACATTTGATTCATGTTAATTTCATGAATATTTATATGTATGTAGAATAATACGTTTATTTTGTAATTTTTATTCATCGCTGTCTACATATTTAGATACACTAATATAACACGATATCAGTGAAGAGAGACATATATAGACATAGAACACTAGAAGCCAACTAATGTCAAAAAAGTGTAATTGGCTTGGAGTCATTTGGAGACGTGTCACAGCTTAAGGCATTAGTCAGTCCGTGTCCGTCGTCGAACGCACAGTGCATTATATATATATTGTTACCATTGTTGGTTGAACACGTTGAACAGCTCTCTCTGGTAATACGGGTTTTTTAGTAGTGTGCGTAAATACGTACACTACTAAACAACACAAAACTAATACACTGTAAACCTCTATGCTGCGAACAGTGTGTATCTACACAAATAGAGTGGGGAGATTTACGTCATAAACTTATTACAAATGGAACAGAGACATAGACAATTTAAGGTATGTTCCGACAAACACTAGAATTAATTCTCGTTTTAATGAGCATGCGCATAGTTGACTTTACTGTTCCAACTAGGCAGAATTGTAATTCCAGTTTACACACAATTTGAAATTCTGTGTTCCAACAAGTATTTAAATCTAATTCTGAACTCACCCGAATTGATTTTTAAAATTCTTGCTTCAGAGTAAGTATTTCAAATCCTAGACATGCGCATTAACGAAAATTTAACTTTTAACCTTATAATTTAAAAATTTAAATAATAAACTGACAAATTTTAAGTTTGAATTGTTCTGTCAAAAGACAAATTTCAAATTTTTGACTTTAATTAATTGCTATAATAGCTATTTTTTTTTAAATTAGTAAACAGGTGTATTTTAATTATTTATTTTATAAATATTTATATTATTTTAGTAAGTAATAAAGTAAAATACGGAGTAAAATAAAAAAATAGTTCGTACTTTTTATTTAAAATTAATTTAAGATATTTTAAAGTACATTATAATTTTTTTGTGGATATATTATTTATAAATATTCTTCATAGTATGGAAGGTATGGAATACATAACCAGTGAAGAGAGACGGATATAGAACTTCAATCCTGTGTTAAATTTATGGACAGTTTTAGAGCACCCCAAACCGCGATGTTGGCACCCCATCTACAGATGGCAATGCTATGCAGGCAAGCAGTACGCACTGTTATGTCTTGATAATTGTACTTTTGAAACAATAAATTTGTTTATGGAAGAAAAATGGAAATATACAAATTGAAATAAACGTTCCCTACCTCCTCCTGTTAAACTGAACCTCCGCCTGACAACTTAAAAACGTCTGGACCTCGATCGTTCTGCCATCTAACAGAAACAAAATCGACTAAAATTTTCGTCCACATTGGCCCATAAGAATTAAATTTCTATTATACGTCTCTCTTCACTGACATAACTCAAGTCAAGGGGACAAACTAGGTGGTCTATGTCTCTGTTCCACTTGTAATGAGTTTGTGACGTAAAATCTCTCCCACCATGTCATGTAGGTACACACCACTTGCAATTGTGTTAGTTTGTTTTTTGCCTTTGTGTGCGTACTTACACATACCACCACAACACACGTATTATGGGGCAGACCAAGCTGTCCAATTTAAGTAACAATGGTGTTCATTGTTAACACAATGCAGTGTGTGTTCGGCGACGGACACTGACTGACTACTGCCTTAAGCTGTGACTGGTATACAAATGACTCCACGCGAATTACACTTTTTTTATATTAGTTGGCTTCTAGTGTTCTATGACTCAAGTCTTTAGTAGAGACATCTTTTGAAATTCCTAAGAATTAATATAAACGTTCCTACATATTAAATACCGAACTGGAGTTCTCAATTGAATTTGATTTGACCTTCAAATGACATATCGAATTTAAAATACTGGATTCACTCGAACTGGAAATTCTAGTGTTTGTTGGAACATACCTCTAGTTTGACCCCTTGTATATAGATCTTCAATCCTGTGTTAAATTTTAGAGCACCCCAAACCGCAATGTAGGCACCCCATCTACAGATGGCAGTGCTGTGCAGGCAAGCAGTGCACACTGTTATGTCTTGATAATTGGACTTTTAAAACGAGAAATTTGTTTATGGAAGAAGAATGGAAATATACAAATTGAAATACACGTTTCCCACCTCTTCCTGTTGAACTGAAGCTCCGCTTGACAACTTAAAAACCTCGATTGTTCTGCCATCTAACAGAAACAAAATTGACTAAAATTTTCGTCCACATTGGCCCATAAGAATTAAACTTCTGCACTGACGATATACTGTACATTCCATCTTTATACGTTTTGCAGAACATACGTCTAAACGTCAACTCTTCTTAAGACGATCAAACTTACACAATTAAATTCTCGGGTAAAAGAAAAATGGAAAATAAAGATTGTTCTTTGGCGACTGATTCATTTACTGTTAAAATAAAAGTGGAAGGGAATTCAGAGGATGCAGACAACTCTTTTTCAAATATAACAAAAACGGAAGTACCTGAATCTTCGTGTTATGGGAATGAAATAAAAGTGAAATCGGAAGGAAGCAATTCTGATATTTTATTAAGAAGTTTACATACCGAAATTAAGTTAGAAGATGACGAAGAGAACATTTTAACAGAAGACAGTGTTTTTTATAGTGAAACTTGTGAAAATGATTTCAACACACAGAGTACAAATGAGCAAAGTAGTTCATCGAGTTTAGAGGAGACTGAAGTCACTGAAAAACTATCCACGTCAAGCAATTTGAAAAGTGGTGAAAAAATAAATAGTGATAAGAAGTCATTCAAATGTGATACATGTTTTAAAACATTTTCTCAATTAAGTAATTTAAAAACACACAAAATAACACATACAGGAGAAAAACCATTCAAGTGTAATATATGTTTTAAAACATTTTCCCAGAAACAGCATTTGAAAACACATGAAACAGTACATTCGGGAGAAAAACCATTCAAATGTAATGTATGTTTTAAAATATTTTCTCACTCAGGCAATTTAAAAACACACAAAAGAACACATGCAGGAGAAAAACCATTCAAGTGTGATGTATGTTTTAAAACATTTTCTCAGTCAATTAGTTTAAAATTGCATGAAAGAAGACATAAAGGATGGAAACCATTGAAATGTAACACATGTTTTAAAACATTTAATGACTCAAGTAGTTTGAAGGCTCATAAAAGAACACATACAGGAGAAAAACCATTCAAATGCGATACATGTTTTAAAACATTTTCGACATCAAGTCATTTAAAAAGACATAAAAGAATACATACCGGAGAAAAACCATTCAAGTGTGATGTATGTTTTAAAACATATTCACAGTCGGAGAGCTTGAAAAGACATGAAAGAACACACTTGGGAAAAAGACCATTCAAATGCAGTGTATGTTTTAAAACATTTTCGGATGGATCTGCTTTACGAAAACATCAAAGGATACATACAGGCGAAAAACCATTCAAATGTGGTACATGTTTTAAAACATTTTCTCGATTAGGTAATTTAAAGCGACATGAAAGAATACATACAGGAGAGAAACCATTCAAATGTAACACATGTTTTAAAACATTTTCTCAGTCAAGTAATTTAAAAACACATGAAAAAACACATACACAAAAATAACCATTTAAATGTAACGTATGTTTTTAAAAATTTTGCCTGTCAGACATTTGCAATAATAAACTATTTTTGGTAAAAAAAAAAAATTGGATTTTCTTGTCATAATTGCGTTATAAGATGTGGGTACATATACTTCAGTTCAAAAAATAAAATCTAATAAGAATACGGGGGTAAATTGCAGTATAGTATATGGTGCGATATTTTCGATGTTTACCGCGAAAAAGAAACAAATGTGGCTGGAAATTACATATTGTATTTAAAGAGTTAAAGCGCGGTATTAATTACCACACTTTAAAAGAGGTTCAAGTATATAGGTTTGGACAATT
Source organism: Brachynemurus nebulosus (assembly GCA_035578155.1). NCBI lineage: Eukaryota > Metazoa > Arthropoda > Insecta > Neuroptera > Myrmeleontidae > Brachynemurus > Brachynemurus nebulosus. Next base: position 2,575,222 of record JAPWDM010000008.1, on the reverse strand, counting down.
GAAAAACGGATTTGGATATACAAACTAATTTGCCTAGTATATTAAATGGCCCCGCGTGAGCGGGGCCGCTTTACTCACTTCTGTTGTACATTATTCTGTTATTTTTATCATGTTCTATAAATAAATACTTTAATAAGTCAATAATATCATACAAATGTCAGTATTAAAAAAAAAATATGTAAAATATTAACCCTTTGTACTTATAAGACATGTACAGCATGACAAGGTGGTTTGTCCATTAACTCTACCATATTTAAAGGTGTTTTGTCTGTTGTATCATAAGACATGTATCACATGACACACTGACAACTGTAATGACTGCTCATACTTCACTGACACTGACACTGACAACTGTAATGACTGCTCATACTTCACATTACATGAATATTTTATTTAATAACTGCAAACACATTCATTTATTAGAAAAATTGTAAATAAAATAATACAAAACCACGTTGAATTATCTTTTTAAAATTAAAAACTAATAAGACAACATTCTCAGGTGAGTAGCAGCACCTACTTAAGTTTATTAATTATTCTCTTAAGACCTAGTACCTACTAGTGGTGGAGAACTATCGATAGCACTATCGATAACTATCGATAGTTTTGACTATCGAAAACTATCGATATTTTTTTTTTTACTATCGATAGTTTTCGATACTTTTTTTCTGTCATTTCGTTTACTTATAAATACTAAAGATAATAAAAATTTCATAGGAATTATAGCCAGAGATATAAAAACAACCATTTTAAGGGAATTTCCGGGCAAAAAAGAATAATTCCGCCCCAGCGTAAAACCGGCGACCTTTTTTCTTTTTTTTTTTGCTCGCCGGCTATCTAAATGCCGCCCAACTTGGGTATCAAAAAGTATCGATAAACTATCAATAACTATCGATAGTTTCACGACTATCGTAACTATCGATAGTTTCACGACTATCGTAACTATCGATAGTCGGGACTATCGATAGTCAGAACTATCGATAGTCTTGACTATCGATAGTTCTCCATCACTAGTACCTACCCCACAAGATGATTCTTTGATTCTTTTTTTAAATCAAAGTTTAGGATCGTCTCTATCTAGGAAACGAAACCCGCCGGGTGATAGTTTCTTTTTTTTTATGCTCTTTAGTTGTATTTTTTGCCACTGACGAGCAAAAAAAAAAAAGATCGTCAAAAAGCTTTATTTTTGGAAATTACTATATTTTTAAACAATATTTTTTTCGGAGTAGATCCTGGAATTTTATTCAGAGTCAGGGAATTTTGAAATTGGTTTCCAATCGCCACCCTGAAGGTAAGTAACCCTCTGATTTGAGCTACTTATAAAAATTAATTAAAAATATAATTTAATAGAATTCACAAAGTCGGCCTAGGGATTCATAATTTAGGGTATACTTGCGATTATTTTAGGTTACTTCCAAAGAATCATCTGGTGGGGTAGCGAAAAACACGGTTGGAGCTTGGTCTATAATAATGTTATAATTCAGAAATTCATAACACCCGCTTAATTTTCATAAATTTCGTCACATGTATTTGCTTTTGTTTTATTCTCACCAACTTTGTTTTGGAGAAATTTCTCAATTTCTCTCGCCTAAAACTCATCAGTCATTAAAAAAATTACCACTACGTACCTTTCAGTTTAAAAATTGTACCTTTTTAAGCATGCCAACGTAACTTTTAGGCAAATCAGTGTCGCGACACTGCTAGTTGGACTGGTTGGACCATGGAACACTGGAAGCAATGCAACTATCCCTTTTCTGCAATCACTTATGGACATTTATGTGCATTTCGGAGAACTATGTTGTTGATCACTTACTAGCTACCAATGGGTGTGTTTCAATTATTGTCATATTGTTGCCGTTGTATTGAGACGTTATACGTGGTATACGTACATGTACGTACCGCATACATATTATGTATTTTTTAGTATATGCGTATGCAAGACACGCATACACACAACCATCTATCGCACTACCACACACAACTCCGCGTACACATATATATATAACATAGTGGTGGGGTATTTTTTTAACCTTTAACGTTACACTCAAGGAGCCAAACTAGTAACCAAATCACACTGTCCCACTTGTCGCCAGTGGGTGAGGTAAAATCTCCCCCACTAGGTCGTGTAGGTACACAGTTTGCAGTGGTATTGGGTTGGTGTTTTGTAGTAGTGTGCGTATTTACACATACTACTACAACATACGTATTACCAGAGAGAGAAAAGAGTGCAGTTCAACAAACAATGTGTAACAATGTATTTACAATGCACTGTGCGTTCGGCGACGATCAGCGACTGACTAGATGTCTGAAGCCATGTCGGGCCCACTCTGGGCTCACTACTAGTTACAATTTTCTACACTTACGCTGACCACTTGGTTACACTGGTTTCAGTAGTATAGAAATACGAGAAATACTACCGTTCGTTCTGTATTCTATGGGTTGGACTATACGTGCTATACGTTTCGCAGTCGCAGAACACGTCTAAACGCAGGGTTGCCAACTTAGGGGTTTTCCCCCTAAATTTAGGGGGGAAAATTGCATTGAGGTTTTTTTAGGGGGAAAAAATGTTTAGGAGTTTTTTTAAGGGTATAAAATTTTTTTTAATAGCATTAAAAAAGTTAACGATTTAAGTTTTAAAATACTCGAATTATAATATGAAATTAAATATTTTAATTCTTTTCTAAAAAGAAGTTTTAAAGAGTATTTTCTTTTCTAACCAATGTCTACAAAATTTAAAAACGGAAATAATTCAAATTTTTACCGTTATTTAATTTTGAAAATAAATTTCAGTTAATAAAACACCATTGAAAAGAAATGCCTATATTTATATACATATAAAAATGGCACAAAGGAAAAAGAGACAAAAAACTTGGTACATCTACAATCACTTGATATGTTGATTCTGTAAACTATATAGGCGACAATAATTATTAAGATAACTTCAAAAATATTTCATAACATGAAACCTCAGAATATACCAAGACTCTGTTTGAAATAATGAATACGTTATAAATAGTGTTTCAAAACTAAATATAGTTGTATTTTTTAACACGTTCGAGGACATTGACGTCATAAGACGTCAAGGGAATTAGCAAACTCACACACCACGTCGTACGGCGTCAATAATTCCATATAAAGTGTATTAGCCATCAAAATAGTGTACACGTCTGGTGTATTTTATCTATTCTTGTGTCCGCTAACGTGCATGTCCCTGTCACTCTCCATTTAGTCTATTATAAAACAATGGACCGTTTTGTGACGTCGCTGTAACTAATATACCAGATGGCGTTGATTTACTAGGGGATAAAATTAGAGTCGAGACATGAGGTTTAATAGTTCGCTATTTTTCATCGAAAATAAATTGGAAATAAATTAAATATTTAAAAAAATACTTTAATTCAACCTAGAAAGATTAACTAAATTAAAAAATTTTAATTCTTCGTTAACACATAACTTGGTGATGATACTTTTGTGCTCAATCATATGGTAATTAATTTTGACATCTATTTGATGAAAAATGCTCACATGTCCCAACTCTATTTAGTATACCCCCTATACCATTAGCGCCACGTAGCAAACGTAGCAAACTGTGACATGAAAAGGTCCGTCCTTGAAAACAAGTGGCAGGGACATGGCTAACGTGTTAAATTTTATTTTAGGGGATTTCAAATTGTATTTAGGGGAAAAAATTTTCAGGAGTTGGCGACCCTGTCTAAACGTCAACTCTTGTTAAAACGATCAAACTTAACACAATTAAATTCTTGAGGAAAAGAAAATGGAAAATAAAGATTATTCTTTGGCGACTGATTCATTTACTGTTAAAATAAAAGTGGAAGAGAATTCAGAGGATGCAGACAACTCTTTTTCAAATATAACAAAAACGGAAGTACCTGAATCTTCACGTTATGGAAATGAAATAAAAGTGAAATCGGAAGAAAGCAATTCTGATACTTTATTAAGAAGTTTACATACCGAAATTAAGTTAGAAGATGACGAAGAGGACATTTTAACAGAAGACAGTGTTTTTTATAGTGAAATTTGTGAAAATGATTTCAATATACAGAGTACAAATGAGCAAAGTAGTTCAGCGAGTTTAGAGGAGACTGACATCAGTGAAAAACTATCCACATCAAGCAGTTTGAAAAAAGGTGAAAAATTAAATAGTGATAAGAAGTCATTCAAATGTGATACATGTTTTAAAACATTTTGTCGGACGGACAGCTTGAAAAAACATGAAAGAACACATACCGGAGAAAAACCATTCAAATGCAATACATGTTTTAAAACATTTTCTACATCAAGTCATTTGAAACAACATGAAAGAACACACACAGGAGAAAAACCATTCAAGTGTGATACATGCTCTAAAACATTTTGTGATTCATCAACTGTACGGACACATCAGAGAACACATACAGGAGAAAAACCATTCAAATGTGATATATGCTTTAAAACATTTGGTCACTATACAACTTTACAAAGACATGAAATCATACATACAGGAGAAAAACCATTCAAGTGTGATATATGCTTTAAAACATTTCGTCACTATACTAGTTTACAAAGACATGAAAGAACACATACAGGAGAAAAACCATTCAAATGTGATATATGTTTCAAAACATTTTCGAGTGTATCTGACTTACGAAGACATCACAGAATACATACAAGAGAAAAACCATTCAAATGTGATATATGTTTTAAAACATTTTCTCATTCAAGTAGTTTAAAAATACATTTAAGAACACATACACGTAAAAAACCATTCAAATGTGATGTATGTTTTAAAACATTTTCACAGTCAAGTCATTTAAAAAAACATGAAAAAACACATACGGGCGAAAAACCATTCAAATGTGATGTATGTTTTAAAACATTTTCTCAGTCAAGCAGTTTGAAATTACATCAAAGAATACACACCGGAGAGAAACCATTTAAATGTAACACATGTTTTAAAACATTTTCTCAATCAAGTCATTTAAAAACACATGAAAAAACACATACATAAGAATAACGATTTTAAGATAAACGATTTTTTGTAAAAATAAATTGAACTTTCTTATCATAAATTATCCTGATTTCTAATATAAACTAAAATTGATAACATTTGAAATTAAAAAGTGTAACTGCGTCTCGCATTAAAGAGAGGATATGTTTGATTGATTATCAAAATTGGTGTGGCACTCAAACGAACGGTCGGTGGCCTAATTGGTAAGGCGCTTAGCTAGTAACCAAGAGATCTGGGTTCAGTGTCCCAGCCGATCCAGTTTTGATAATTTTTCAAACACTATGTGGATTTTAATTAACATAATGAATTGGCCATTTGCCAAGGTACATCGAGTGTTCAAGTATCGGCCAAAGCTGGACATTAAGTGAACATATGAATATTGGTGTATGTTTAAAATACGGACAAAAGTCCGCCATACATTAATAATGTTTCACAGGCACTCGATAACATTTGAAATTAAAATATACTTCTCGCTTCATCCTGCATAATATAGCGAATTTTCCACGATTTATTTCTGAGAAAATAACTTGCGTGATAAGATGTAGGTACATGTACTTCAATACAAAAAATAAAATTTAATAAGAATACGGTTTTACGTTGGTTTTTTTCTAAATTTTCTTTTTAAAAAACAATTTACAATAAAATAAAAAAGATTTTAATTTTTTAAAATTACAGTATATACGTACATTTATTCAAAATGCATTGTGCTTTCGATAGAAAAAAATATTCCGCAGGGTGGTTGCGTCGTTAACCAACAAATTATTAAAATAAGGTCCGATTTACATTAACGCTCTGTTCTCACTCCGCTCCAGGTTCGATAAAATATTCTTACACAATAAACAATGAGTGTATTCACATCATCGCTCTGATATCGGTCCGATATCAGTCGCGGTTCGCTCCCGTTTCAATGCCACTCCAATATCAATACTACTCAGGTAATATTTTATTGGAGCGATATCAGACTTGTTATGGCTTGTACCTATATAGTGTAAACACTTTTTTGATTCCACTCCACTCCGCCTGCATTCAGTTGTTATGAAAAGATATTTGTATCGAATTGAGACCGAACTGGGAGTGTACCCAGAGTGGCATTATAATGTGAATAGAGAACGAATGGGTACCAGCATGATATCAGCACTGTAATGTGAACACAACAAGATTATATCGAATTGGAAGCGTAATGATATCGAAGTGAGAGTGGAGTGATAATATAAATCGGACCTAATAGTTGTGGGACTTCATTATGCAAAAAATTAACCCATTAAGAGCCAGTACTATAAGAAACCAAATAACTAAAACGAACGAATTACATATTTCACATAAGGTAAAAGACCCGGTAATTGACCCTGGCCCAGTTTCTGAACTTTTCAACTTTGTTACAAATTAATAAAAAAACTATATTTTAAATAAGAAAAAAAATAAATTCTTAATTTAAAGTAATCTATTCTGTGTCTAATGAACAGCAATTTAAAAAGTTTAGAATATATTAACTAAATAAAAAAAAATTTTTAAGCTTAAAATGTGTGTAAAAACTATTTTTTTGGTAGTTTCCTAACAGTTTATATTACAAAGTACTCATTTTGATCTTGTCAATATTCATCATGTAAGTATGAAAACTTAATTAAAAATATATGAGCAGGTTAATATTTGTTTAAAAATTATTTTAAAATATTTATAAAATACCTTAGAATGATTTTTATTATTGAAATATGAGGGTCAATTACTAGGCTCACTTCTAAAGTGGTATGGCCCAATTAAATTCTAACCAGTTTTTGTTAGTTATTTTGTTATTTATAGTTATCTTCGATTAGTTTTTGTTATTTTTCATAACGTATATAACATTAAACTCATTTTTATCAATAAAAAATTATTTATAAATTAAATTTTAAAAAACTGTATTTTTAAATTTAAGGATCAGAAACTAGGCCACTCTCAGGGTCAAAAACTGTCACATGAGAAATTTTGAAGGTCAGAAACTGGGTCCTTTTTGTCAATTTTTAAAACATTAATTTAAATTATTAATTCAATTCAAATAATTATTTTACTTGTATGACTTTATTTTGAAAGCCATAAACTAGTTGATAAAATTATTAATTGTCTCTTAAGTTTAAACTTATATTTATTACTGTCGTTTAACCTCAGCCGTCACTCTTAAAAGGTCAGAAACTAGGCCCGTTACCTTATTTGTTACTTTTATAGAAAAAGACATTATGTTAAAAATAGACAATATAGGCTGTGACAGCATCAGGGCTCGTTGTCGCTCAGACAATCAGAAGAACATTATAACAAGTTTTTGGCGAGAAGTTTGTTAAAAAATAGTAATAAATTGGACTGCACTACAGATAAAAAACGTAATTTAGGTTTTGGTAAATAAATCTTTCTACAAATATAATTATTTGAAAAGAAGATTGATTAAATCCCTTGTTAAATATGTAAATAGGAGAAGCGGGTGAAAATGAGAATCCATTCATAAGTTTGACATTTTAATAATAATTAATTTTGAATTAATTGTATTTATAATTATGTATTTTGAAAATAAAACGTTTTAATATGTTTATTGTTTTTTTATTTATTTAGTCATTAAATTATACCGAATTTTACGTATAAAAGTATTTCTGATTTTATAATGTTATGTTGCCATCAATGCCATCGTAAAGTAAAAGAAGCTTAACGAACGCCCTGCATTTGATAAATTAGTTAATTTAATAAATTTGACTGCATTATAGGTAAAAAAAGATAATTTAGATATTGGTAAATGAATATTTTTACAAATTTAATTATTTAAAAAGAACAGTGGATACTATCTAAAATATGTAAATGGTGGAAGAAAATGGAAATGTGTTTATATTTTGATAATTAATATTGAATCATTTTTATTTCTTAATAATATGTTAAAAATGAAAAAGTATTAAAATTAAAACTTTCAGAACCTTACATACTTTAAAATTATTTTTAATTTTACAACATCATATTACTAATGTAAAGCACCAGTGCAACAAGCTTAACGAACGTCCATTTTCGAAATAATTTTAAGTCCCGCCAATTCCGCTACTGAAAAGAAAACGTAGTGCGCGCTGATGACGCGTTTTCAGCTTTTGTGGAAAAACGCCGAGCGGAAAAAAAAACGTAGTGTACGCTTAGCCTGAGGCCGGCCATAGACCCAATAGACTCCATTTGATTTTCTAAATCGTGGTCACGTGATCAACGACCTCCATTATGTATGATTGTATGCGATTATACTCCCTGTATATACCAAAGCGGTACAGTACTGATTCTCAAATGGAAACGCGGGCTTCTACATATATTATCTTTGTTAGCTTTTGAATAGAATCTTCTGGAATCTTTTTCAATGTTCAACTCAGTTATAAAGTGGGTTTTTCGATCGTTTTTAAAATAAACTTAACAATTTTTATTTGGCATCGCATCATTTAAAAAAACAAAATAAAGAGGAAAATACAAATGACAACAATTTTTGAAACTTGAAATTATTTTGATTATAAATTAATTATTTTTCTACACTGTGAAGTTTTTTGATGTGTCTCTTCAAACTTGTTGAATGAGAAAATGTTTTAAAACATGTGTTACATCTGAACGGTTTTTCTCCTGTATGTATTATTTTATGATCTTTCAAACTACTTGACTGTGAAAATGTTTTAAAACATATACCACATATGAACGGTTTTTCTCTTGTATGTATTCTTTCATGTTTTTTAAAATTACTTAAATGAGAAAATGTTTTAAAACATGTATCACATTTGAATGGTTTCTCTCCTGTATGTATCCTTTCATGTGCTTCCAAATGGTGTAACAGAGAAAATGTTTTAAAACATGTGTTACATTTGAATGGTTTTTCTCCTGTATGTGTTCTTTCATGTCGTTTTAAAAGAGTTGACCGAGAAAATGTTTTAAAACATGTATTGCATTTGAATGGTTTTTCTCCGGTATGTGTTCTTTCATGTGTTTTCAAGCTGTCCGTCCGAGAAAATGTTTTAAAACATGTATCACATTTGAATGGCTTCTTATCACTATTTATTTTTTCACCTCTTTTCAAATTGCTTGACGTGGATAATTTTTCACTGATTTCAGTCTCCTCTAAAGTCGTTGGTCTACTTTGCTCATTTGTACTCTGTGCGTTAAAATCATTTTCACAAATTTCACTATAAAAAACACTGTCTTCTGTTAAAATGTTCTCTTCGCCATCTTCTAACTTAATTTCGGTATGTAAACTTCTTAATGAAATATCAGAACTACTTTCTTCCGATTTCACTTTTATTTCATTTCCATAACATGAAGATTCAGGTACTTCCGTTTTTGTTATATTTGAAAAAGAGTTGTCTGCATCCTCTGAATTATCTTCCTCTTTTATTTTACCAATAAATACATCAGTTTCTGAAGTATACTCTTTATTTTCCATTTTCTTTCTCCGAAAATTTTACTGTGTAATTCGAACTGATCGTTTTACAAAAGTTAACGTTTAGAGATTTTTAAGAAGTATTATTAAATAGCATACATACATACATATTCTTTTATTTTACATTACACTGATCGTATTCCATTCAAGAAAAATATTACACAGTGCATGACACTGTATTACACGGTATCTAATTTTTTTACTAAATGGAACATCAACTTTTATTGTGTTTCTGCCGTAGAGATTTTTCAGAGGGCAGTCTAGATAAAGTTACTAGATTTAAAAAAGAAAAAATTGATTTATTCCGCTTGATATACTTTCTATGATTCCCAATTACATGTATAATTTAATTAAAAGCAGATAAAAGGTTAGTTTTACAATAAAATTTTAAAAAAATTTGTATTTTTATGAAAAAATAAAGTACAGAAATCACGAAAATTTGGTTGGTATTACTTTTTCCCGATTTTTTCCCTATGCGCTGTGTTTTCTACACGCGTAACACAGGTAACACAGGGTCGTTTGTGTTTTGCTAATGGAACACGATCACTAAACTCAAGTCCTCAGTGTATGTGTAAAAAACTGTAGCTAGCAGTGTGTCCAGAGTGTGTCAGACTCAGATATCGCTTATGTGATTCAGTCGTCCACACCACTTGTAGCGGTTCGGACATTGATTGTTGCAACCGCTGCAACAATGTAATACATGAATACTTAAGCCTAGAGTACATACATAGTACACCAGACATGATGTGTACGTACCACGTACGTGACGTACGTACCGTTGTCGAGATTGTATGTATCGTACATACACCGGAAAGAAGTTAGCGCCGAAAGTTGAAAAATCTTTTTGTTTTTTATATGGTTAAATTGCTCCCAAATTGCTCCTTTGAAATCAGTAATTGCTCCACCTGAAACTTAATTATTTAATTAGTTATTTATAAAGAAAAAATTTTTTTCCGTTATTTAAGTTATCAAAATCTCTCAAAATAATACTTTTTTATATAATTTCTTTACGTCAATAAATTGCTCCCAATTTGCTCTATTTAATTTAAAAGCTAAGTCTTAATTTTTTTGAATAATTATTAAAATATTTTGTTTTTTTATAATGTTATTTAACTTGTCAAAATTCAATTATCCTTAAATATATGCAAACGACTTAAAGGTATAATGGATTGCCTATACGTTTTAATAATATATAACCTAATTCATAATATTTTTTATTTTAATATATTTTAATTATTTTTCAGAGAAATTAATAACTAACTTTTAAATTAGATGGAGCAAATTGGGAGCAATTTTTTGATATAAAGTAATTGTATAAAAATGCATTATTTGACAAGATTTTGATAATAGAAATAGTCATACAAAAAAATTTTTTTGTATGTAAATAACTAATTAAGTAATTAAGTTCCAGGTGGAGCATTTACTGATTCCAAAGGAGCAATTTGGGAGCAATTTAGCCATATAAAAAACAGAAAGATTTTCCAACTTTCGGCGTCAACTTCTTTCCGGTCGTACATACACAATAACAAAAACTGAAATGTAAAAGATTTGTGATGGTAATATAGTATAGTCAAATTGTAATAAACATGGTAACTAAAATCTGTTTAGCACGTTGACGCCCAGTTAGTACACTATTTTAACAATTACTTAATACATTTTATAATATTGAATTATTGACGCGGCATGGTGTTGTGTGGCAGTTAGTCAAGTTTCACTTGACGCTTTGCAGCATCCACGACTATTAACGTGTTATAATAAGTTAATAATTATTATTCTGTTTTTCAAGGAAATTAAAATTTTAAAATGCTAGTTTAATACTGACTTTATAATAAATATTTTTTTAAAAAATTTTAATGTTTATTTTTATTATATGGAGAAGGCAATAAGAAAATTTCAAAACCAAAAAGATTAAAGGAGATCTGTATGTAAACGATTGCCTCTCTTTTAGCGAATTTCCAGAATGGAATTCAGCTATTACAGCCACTGTCATAATGCGACTTGAACCCGGGACTATGGCAGAAATTTGTCTTGAGGTTCCTAGAAACCGAAAATAATCGGTACAAATGTTCGGTACATAATATTCACTAAAATTTGTATATATATATTTCGTTCGAGAGTTATCGTGCGGATATATATATATATATATATATATATATATATATATATATATATATATATATATATATATATATATATATATATATATATATATATATATATATATATCCGCACGATAACTCTCGAACGAAATGTCCTACTTTTACGAAATTTGGTGAAAATGTTGGAAATCCCAAACAGTTGGACAAGTTCGTTAGCCAGACACGTCCGATGCTCGGAACATGGTTTTTGTCCTTGCAAAAAATTAATTTTTTGCCAAAATTTCCACTTAATCAACAATTTTTGCGAAATTTTTTTACACCGTTTAAAAGAGGAGAAAAAATTACATAAAAAAGGTCTTTAAACTATTGTTCTATGTCAACTAGTTTCCGAGAAAAACGAATTTTTATAAACGGAAATTCGCTATGTTATGCAGGATGCTGCGACAGGAGGGGGGTATTTTTAACATTCATACGCTTGCCTTTTATTTCAGTCGCTTAATCGGCATGTTAAAGGTTAATTTTATTCACAGACGTCAGTATCATAAAACTGAAATCAATTCCATAAGAGCTTAATTTTAGTTGACAGAAAATTTATCAATTAACACCACAAAACAAATTGACCGTACTCCATTAGAAAAAATTTTACACACTCCATGACACAAAATGTTATCGAGTGCCTGTGAAACATTATAAATGTATGACGGACTTTTGTTCGTATTTATACATACACCAATATTCGTATATTCACTTAATGTCCAGCTCTAACTGATACTTGAACACTCGGTTTACTTTGGCATGTATGACCAATTCATTATGTTAATTAAAATTCACATAGTGACTATAGTAGAGATGATCGATATATCGATAACTGTTATTTTGTAACTAGTATAGAAAGATAACAGTTATCGTCAATAACTGGAATACCCAGTGACTGGTTACTTAAATAACTCCTTTGGAAATATCGATAACATGGGTCAATATTAATATATTTGAAAGCAAGGATCACAGTAATTTATTTTAATCACCTACGGAGAATTTCAAAATAATAACGCCCCAGGCAAGTTACACATTTTCTATTGTAGCACATTTAAAAAACCCTTAAAAATGAACTATTGTCTGTTGTACAGTTATCTATTTGTATTTGTAATTTTGTATCCATAAAATTGTTAAAATTGAGTATATAAAGCCTAAATCCTTGTATAGACAAGTATTTGAACAGATATTGCAGATTATTTAGTATCCGTCAGTATTATAGATCTGTGCATATTTCACTAACAGAACCGTTTATACGCATATCGAATATCTTACAATATGTTAAAATATCCAAATACCATACCAGTTATTATAATAACTGTTATAAATAACAGTTATTTTTCAGTAACTGTTATTGCAATAACAGTTATTAGAAAATAACCGTTTAGCTCATCTCTAGTGACTAGCAACCAAGAGATTCGGGTTCGAGTCCCAACCGATCCAGTTTGATAATTTTTTACACACTATGTGAATTTTAATTAACATAATGTATTATACAAATCACCAACATACAAACTGTTTTTACAGGAAATAAAAAAAGGAGAAAAATACAAATGACAACAATTTTTGAAACTTGAAATTTTATTTAACTATTATTTTGATTATAAATTAATTATTTTTCTACACTGTGAAGTTTTTTTATGTGTCTCTTCAAACTTGTTGAATGAGAAAATGTTTTAAAACATGTGTTACATTTGAACGGTTTTTCTTCTGTATGTATTATTTTATGATCGTTCAAACTACTTGACCGTGAAAATGTTTTATTACATATATTACATTTGAACGGTTTTTCTCCCGTGTGTGTTCTTTCATGTCTTTGTAAACTAGCATGCTGACCAAATGTTTTAAAACATGTGTTACATTTGAATGGTTTCTCCCCTGTATGTGTTCTTTCATGTAATTTCAAATTACATGATTGAGAAAATGTTTTAAAGCATATATCACATTTGAATACTTTATCACGTGTATGTATTGTTTTATGTTTCTTTAATTCGTCCAACCGACAAAATGTTTTAAAACATATACCACATTTGAATGATTTTTGTCTAGTATGTACTATTTTATGTTGTTGCAAATGATCAAATCGACCAAATGTTTTACAACATATATTACATGCGAACGGTTTTTCTCTTGTGTGTGTTCTTCTATGTTTTTTTAAGTTACCTGACTCGGAAAATGTTTTAAAACATAAATTACATGTGAATGGTTTTTCTCCTGTGTGTGTTCTTTGATGTGTTATCAAATTGCCTGAGTGAGAAAATGTTTTAAAACACATATCACATCTAAATGGTTTTTCACCTGTATGTACCCTTTCATGTGTTTTTAAATGATGTGACAGAGAAAATGTTTTAAAACATATACCACATTTGAATGGCCTTTGTTCATTTTTTATTTTTTTATGTTTTTTCAAACGACTTAACGCGAATGGTTTTCCGGTGGTTTCACTTTTTTCAGAAATTTTTAAACAACTACCATCTTGTGTACTTGTACTCGCTGTGTTAAAATCATTTTTGCAACATTCACTAACAAAAACACAATTTCCTGTTGACAAATCCTCTTCATCATTCTCTAATTTAATTTTGATTTCTACATGTTCCAAATTTAATGGATCACCGGTACTGCTTTCGTCCATTTCCAATTTTATTTCATTTGATGGATAATCGGGGAATTCGGTTTTTATTTTATTGGAAAAAGAGTTGTCTGGAGTGCCTTCTTCTTTTATTTTAATAGTAAATGCACCAGTCTCTGATGTGCATGTTTTATTATCCATTTTCTTGTGTTCTCGGAAAATTATTCAGTTTAGGTTTTAAGTTATGACGTTTAGCTGAGACAACCCAGTGCCAGGGTTGCCAATTCCTAAAAAAATTTCCCCCTAAATACAATTTGAAATCCCCCTAAAATTCCCTGAAATAATAAATTTAACACGTTAGCGGACACAAGAATAGATAAAATACACCAGACGTGTACACTATTTTGATGGCTAATTCACTTTATATGGAATTATTGACGCCGTACGACGTGGTGTGTGAGTTTGCTAATTCCCTTGACGTCTTATGACGTCAGTGTCCTTGAACATGTTAAAAAAATACAACTATATCTTATTTAGTTTTGAAGCATTCTTTATTTATAACGTATTCAATATTTCAAACAGAGTCTTGGTATCTTCTGAGGTTTCATGTTATGAAATATTTTTGAAGTTATCTTAATTGTCGCCTATATAGTCTACAGAATCAACATATCAAATAATTGTAGATGTACCAAGTTTTTTGTCTCTTTTTCCTTTGCGCCATTTTAATATGTATATAAATATAGGCATTTCTTTTGTGCCACTCCAATTCAGTAATCAATCAAACACAATCTTTCAATAACATTTGAAATTAAAGTATAAAACTGCGTCTCGCATTAGAGAGAGGTTGTGTTTGATTGATTACTGAATTGGAGTGGCACTCGAACAAGTGATCGGTGGCCTAGTTGGTAAGGCGCTTGGCTGGTAACCAAGAGATCCGGGTTCGAGTCCCAGCCGATCCAGTTTGGTAATTTTTCAAACACTATGTCAATTTTAATTAACATAATGAATTGGTCATTTGCCAAAGTACATCGAGTGTTCAAGTATCAGCCAAAGCTGGACATTGAGTGAACATATGAATATTGGTCTATGTTTAAAAATACGGATAAAAATCCGCCATACACTAATAATGTTTCACAGGCACTCGATAACATTTGAAATTAAAGTATAAAACTGCGTCTCGCATTAGAGAGAGGTTGTGTTTGATTGATTACTGAATTGGAGTGGCACTCGAACAAGTGATCGGTGGTCTAGTTGGTAAGGCGCTTGGCTGGTAACCAAGAGATCCGAGTTCGAGTCCCAGCTGATCCAGTTTGGTAATTTTTCAAACACTATGTCAATTTTAATTAACATAATGAATTGGCCATTTGCCAAAGTACATCGAGTGTTCAAGTATCAGCCAAAGCTGGACATTGAGTGAACATATGAATATTGGTCTATGTTTAAAAATACGGATAAAAATCCTCCATACACTAATAATGTTTTACAGGCACTCGATAACATTTGAAATTAAAGTACATCAATTGTTGATGATTGTTATGTGATTATTGCCACCATCTGCACCGTTCAGAGGAGTGTACAGACGTATGTTGTAGTATTTATATATGTATGCAAACCACAAACGATTACGCATACACATACACATATACAAGCACCAAGTAAAGCGACCCCTACACGCTCAATAATATTGTGCAATCAACTTGTCCAATTTATTGAACGCTTCTCCAGACAGTTCAATAATTTTATTAAAGAAATTTGTGCAATAAACTGAATGCAAGAATTGTACTTAATTAAACTGTTGTTTAATTTTAAATATTAAGTGATAATGATGTTGCAAAGCAATAAATAATTATTCTTGCAAATTAATAATTCATACTGGTTCAAATAATAGCCATCAAATATGACTACAGAATAACAAACAAATCAAACAAATAAAGTAGTATTGCGCAATAATATCTACAAAGCCTACAGACGTTACAATATTCATTCATTGCACAATATATTGTACAACCCTTCAATATAACCTACAGACGATCCATAATATTGTACAACCTCGGATTTTGTGCAATATTAATAATAATAATAATACTGTATTTCGATCCAAGATCATTACAGGGTGGTTGATGCCTACAATAGTAGTACAAAAATTTCCAATTATTAATAATAATAACAATAACAATACAGAAAATTGAGTATTTTACAATAAATAAGTTAATTCATTCGCTAACAAGAGAATGACAAAATAATGTGTAACAAGTTTTAACTATAAAACAGCAGACAACTATATTCATAAGCAGTGCCGGATTAAGACTACTTGATGCCCTAAGCAATCCATACCTGTGGGCCCCCTTATCCATATGTAAACTATATTGTATCGGTCTTTGAAAAAAATTACGTATTTTTTACAACAAGATAGATCAGGGGTCGCCAACCCGCGGCCGGCGGGTCGCATGTGGCCCGTTGAAAGTTTTTATGCGGCTCACCAAGCAATATAATATTTCGAACAATTTGCTCTGCAGAGTTGAGCATACTCTGTACTTTTCTTGTTCTCCTAATTTGCCTAAATTTTTTTAGGCAAATATGCTTAAAAATCCCGGACGTGTCTTACTTTTTGAACTTCCAGCATTTTCGCCAATTTTCGTAAAAAACAGGATGTTTCTTTCGAGATTTATCGCGTGGATATAAATTTTAGTGAATCTCATTTTCGGCTTCTAGAGACTTCAAAACAAATTATTTCTATCAGAGTTCCGGGCTCAAGTCGCGTCAAGACAGTGGCTCTAATAGCTGCAATTTCGATTCGAAAATTCGCCAAAGAAAAATTAATTCAAGCTACATACTACATTGGAAAATATCTAACTGTGCGGACCGCTAATTATTTTTTTTTAAAAGAGATACGTGGAGTAGGTACAATAAAAACCAAACGCGCAAATTTTCAAACAGCCTTACCTACCTTTCATGTGCTAGTAAATTTTTTTTTGTTTTTGCTGTTTCTGGTGCCCTCCAACACGTGATGCCCTAAGCAATTGCTTAGTTTGCTTATAGGCTAATCCGGCACTGTTCATAAGCCAACAATGTCACCAAAAGGAATTATGAGCACAAAGTGAAAAAATTAACTGTAATAGATTTGTCGAGATTAATTTATAAGAACAATGTTCAATTAAATCTAGGTTAAAAAATATTAAAATTTTTAAATTATTAAGTTCGCTACATAGGTAATACAATTAATAGATACTAATTATTCTACCATTACATTATTCTTCTCGAGCAAACATTCTTAGTTTTAATGCGTGTACGCAGTACATATATAGTTTGCTAGCTACTTCTAAATCTAAATTGGAGAGTAAATCGGACAGCGGGTTAAACGCTTCATCTTTTATATATTTCTTGATATATGTCTCTCTCACTGACTTTAATGTTGGGTTAAATTAATAGAAAATGTTCTAACGTTTCTTTTGTTTTGTTATTACAAATCCGACATTCTTCCTCACTACTCCATCGTATTAAATTTCCCTTTAACAAAAACCTAAATTGATTATTTCCCATTAAACGAAGCTGAGTAATGCAGCGAGTTTTTTCTACATTCATATCCCATAATAAATAGTTAATACTGTTTGACAGGTATTTATACAGTAACGAATGACTAGATACAAGAACTCTATTCTCATCCTGAATATTAATATTCATTACATACTTTTGTACCATTTCTTCAAAATTATTTCTTATAAGAGTGATGTTTTGACTTTCCCAAAGATCTTCATAACCTAAGCTTGCTGTAATCATCTTTAATTGCGACACCCAGTTGTATTTTACAATATGGTTCCGCGACAAAATAACCGCGGACAAAATAACCGCGACAAAATAACCGCGACAAAATAACCGCGGACAAAATAACCGAATGACAAAATAACTGCACGACAAAATAACCTCAGACAAAGTAACTGTGGACAAAATAACCGCACGACAAAATAACCAAACGACAAAATAACTTTAAAGTTTATTTATTTATTATTTTGTTATATTTCTTATTTTTTATATTTTTTTTCCAAGAATGGGAATGCTATGATTAGCTTCAAATTTTTACCATACACGTTATTATACACTAGATGACAGTATCTAGACTAAACTAACTTATTACCTTCGGGTAAAGGGTAACCTTAACAAACCTCACCACCTACTTTTTAAATGAAAGTCGAAGTATATTGTCAAAACTAACTAACCTAACCTTAACTAACCTCACCACGTATAACCTTAACCTAATTAGTCTTTATATCAAAGTCGAAGTATATTGTCAAAACTAACTAAACTAACCTGACCTTAACTAACCTCACCACCTATAACCTTAACCTAATTAGTTTTTATACCAAAGTCGAAGTATATTGTCAAAACTAACTAAACTAACCTAACCTTAACTAACCTCACCACCTATAACCTTAACCTAATTAGTTTTTATACCAAAGTCGAAGTATATTGTCAAAACTAACTAAACTAACCTAACCTTAACTAACCTCACCACCTATAACCTTAACCTAATTACTTTTTATACCAAAGTCGAAGTATATTGTCAAAACTAACTAAACTAACCTAACCTTAACTAACCTCACCACCTATAACCTTAACCTAATTAGCTTTTATACCAAAGTCGAAGTATATTGTCAAAACTAACCTAACCTTAACTAACCTCACTACCTATAACCTTAACCTAATTAGTTTTTATATCAAAGTCGAAGTATATTGTCAAAACTAACTAAACTAACCTAACCTTAACTAACCTCACCACCTATAACCTTAACCTAATTAGTTTTTATACCAAAGTCGAAGTATATTGTCAAAACTAACTAAACTAACCTAACCTTAACTAACCTCACCACCTATAACCTTAACCTAATTAGTTTTTATACCAAAGTCGAAGTATATTGTCAAAACTAACTAAATTAACCTAACCTTAACTAACCTCACCACCTATAACCTTAACCTAATTAGTTTTTATACCAAAGTCGAAGTATATTGTCAAAACTAACTAAACTAACCTAACCTTAACTAACCTCACCACCTATAACCTTAACCTAATTAGTTATTATACCAAAGCCGAAGTATATTGTCAAAACTAACTAAACTAACCTAACCTTAACTAACCTCACCACCTATAACCTTAACCTAATTAGCTTTTATGTCAAAGTCGAAGTATATTGTCAAAACTAACTAAACTAACCTAACCTTAACTAACCCTACCACCGATTTTTCAAAATAATGTTTCCCAAGCTTAGCTTTTTAAATACAATAGTTTTCACCCATTAACGTTCGTTTTTAAACGCAATAGTTTAAATACCAATATTTAAGGTCTATTGCAATTTAGCCATCTTTTATATACAGGGAGCAAAAAAAAAATCTTAATCATATCACAGCCGCATGTACCCTAACTCAAAAGAATAATTAATGATGTTTATTTTGTTGTTCGGTTATTTTGTCGTTTGGTTGTTTTGTCGTGCGGTTATTTTGTCCACAGTTATTTTGTCTAAGGTTATTTTGTCGTGCGGTTATTTTGTCGTTCAGTTATTTTGTCCACGGTTATTTTGTCGCGGTTGTTTTGTCGCGGTTATTTTGTCCACAGTTATTTAGTCGCGGCACCTTACAATATTAATTCTGTTGCCATCCAGTGCTAAAAGGTTTAAATAACAAAGTTTTAGATATCTAGTTTCCGGAGCAGTTAGAAGCTTGTACCACCAATTTAAGATAACTTTAAGAGCGATAATAAAACTATTATATGTAACAATTATAATAAAAAAACAATAATTAATACATAACAACACAGATGTTTTTCTTTTCTAAATTTACCCTTTTGCTACAGTAGCGCCGCCACTATTTACGCCTTTCTATGGACACTTTTTGATACCGAGATGGTGCTCCTGATATCTACCATCCATACGATCCATACTCTAAACGTTAACTTTTGTTAAAACGATCAGTTCGAACTACACAATCAAATTTTCGGAGAAAGAAAATGGAAAATAAAGAGTATACCTCAGAAACTGGTGCATTTATTGATAAAATAAAAGAGGAAGAAAATTTCGAGAATTTAAACGACTCCTTTTCAAATATAACAAAAACTGAATTATTCGATTCCTCATATTACCGAAATGAAATAAAACTGAAGTTGGAAGAAAGCAATTCTGATATTTTATTAAGAAGTTTACATACCGAAATTAAGTTAGAAGATGACGAAGAGAACATTTTAACAGAAGACAGTGTTTTTTATAGTGAAACTTGTGAAAATGATTTCAATACACAGAGTACAAATGAGCAAAGTACTTCAACGAGTTTAGAGGAGACTGAAATCAGTGAAAAACCATCCACGTCAAACAATTTGAAAAAAGGTGAAAAAATAAATAGTGATAAGAAGCCATTCAAATGTGATACATGTTTTAAAACATTTTCGCAGTCAGGTGATTTAAAAAGACACAAAAGAACACATACAGGAGAAAAACCATTCAAATGTGATACATGTTTTAAAACATTTTCTCGGTCAAGTAATTTAAAACGACATAAAAGAACACATACAGGAGAAAAACCATTCAAATGTGAGATATGTTTTAAAGCATTTTCTCAGCCATGTGATTTGAAAATACATGAAAGGACCCATACAGGAGAAAAACCATTCAAATGTGATATATGTTTTAAAACATTTTCTCGGTCAGACAAATTAAAAACACATCAAAGAACACATACAAGAGAAAAACCATTCACATGTGATATATGCTTTAAAACATTTTCTTGGTCGGACAAATTAAAAACACATGAAAGAACCCATACAGGAGAAAAACCATTCAAGTGTAACATATGTTTTAAAACATTTTCTCAGTCAACTAACTTGAAGAGACACATTGAAAAACTTCACACTAAATAAACAAATATATACATATATCTCTTTAAATGATTAAAACGAGTTAACTCGTCCTGCAATATGGCGGCTCAAAAAGCTGTGATATGTATATATTCACTGGTACAGGTGCCGCCATTTGTGACAGATTTTCCGAAATACGGTATAATTCTAAATAATGTTCAATTTTATCAGCATAGTTTAGTATAATTTATATTTTGTAAATTCCTAAGGTTCACTTTTTTGATGTTGGATTTTTCTTTTTTTGTAATCGTATCTATTGTTATATATATATATATATATATATATATATATATATATATATATATATATATATATATATATATATATATATATAATAATAATAATAATAATGTGTTTAACGTCCGTTTTTTAGACATTTTAATCTATAACAGACGCCACCCACATCATTATTTGTATCTTTATTTTATTATTTTAACATTTACAATATTCCTCACATTATACAATTATGATGTGGGTGGAGGGCAAGGAAAGTGGTGTGAGGGCTAGGATTTGGTAGGTATGCGTCTGCAGCCGTCTTCTTAAGGAACTATGCCGATATTCATCTGGAATTGTGAAGGGAAACTGCAGAAAAACCTTCACAAGCATAGCCGGCCGCGGGATTTGAACCCTCGACCTACCAGTCGCAAGTGCCAGTTAGTGCTTAAGCGCGCTCGGCCACTTCGCTGGTTATATATATATATATATATATATATATATATATATATATATATATATATATATATATATATATATATATATATATATATATATATATATATATATATATATATATAGTGTAAACTCTATATAGCGAACCTCTATTTAACGAAAAACGCCTTAAAACGTAGAAATTGCTAAGGTTTGTTTGGTTTACATTATCATCCGTATATTGAAACACTCTTTATAACGTAACAGCCACTCTCACTAGCGAAAAATACGTCATTATTTAAACCAAAACAAAATTTTATTTCACTGACTTTCAAACATAATAATGATACAGAGTCGTAAATATTTCGTACGCACAAAGGGATTCTTAGAAATCCGTTTATTTGTTTGTTGTAATTGCATAGCATATGTTTTTGCCTACTATACTTCCGTACTATTGTCTTATTGCTGTCTTTACGTTATCATATTCTTAGTTGCTTCCAAACTTTTTAACTGTAAACATGGCGAGTAAAAGAAAGAGTTTGTGTATTGACGAAAAAATGTCATTTAATTCAGTCAAAATTAAAACCACTTACTAAATTCGTAAGTTGTATATATTATATTTTTTTCTTTTACTCTCCATATAACGAAAACTATAACGTAATAAAATACCCGGTCCCTTCAATTTCGTTATATGGAGTATATATATATATATATATATATATATATATATATATATATATATATATATATATATATATATATATATATATATATATATATATATATTCGTGATTTTGTGAACGTGGTCAGTAAAAAAAATTGGCGAATTCATTAAGTCAAATTATGTACAAGTTGCATACAAAATTGTATGTTCGACCACTAAAATTCCTAATAATCGATAAAAATTGAATTTATAAGAGTCAAGACACACGAACCACGCGACGACCACTTTTTTGTGGTTGTCGTGTGGTTGTACTGTCCTTCGTGTGTCTTAGACGACGACTTGCGAGCCACTTTTTAGTGGCCGAATGACGTACAATCACTGCTGGACGAGATCAACGCCACTAATACTATTTGTCATATACAGTGTCTGCGTTAAGTATTCATACAATAATTAATTTATCGATAGTGAAATTTAAGAAACTTAAAATTTTGCAGCGTAAAGTAGGTACGCTAGGATAAAAATAAACAAAATTAATCAAAGAGCTGATGCTTCTATTAAATAATATTTCTTTGTAAATATCGGTATTTTGGTCTTACATATTTTTGCAGATTCAATTTTTAAAATTATTTGATAAAACATTTCAAAATTTTTCAGCTTTCATTTCTTTGAATTTGCAATTTTTTTCTATTATTCTAAAATTAAAAAGGTTTAAGTAATTATATAGCTTATTTATCTAATAACACTCAATAATCAACGTTCAAACAGCAGGAGAGCTTCTAGTACATGACATCCTGCTTTTATTATTAACCGACGGGGTTTTCCATTCCATAAAAATGTATATATCCAATTAAACAAAATTCATTTATAACAATTATTTTTTATTACCTAAATAAAGGTGAGCAGTAATCGGCACCTTTATTCTAAACAAATCCTGTTATCTACATAGGTATACTTTGATCCATATACCTGTCAGTATAAAAATATATAAAATTCTATTAAACTTTTTAATAAATTTCACTTACCACATACATTTTTACCTTTTTTTTTCTTTATTCTCAAAGTTTTCATAAAATTTGAAGCAAGGATATTCTTATGCCTTTAGTTTTTCTATGCAATTACTATATCCCGAATATGTTTAATCTCAGATTGCAGGTAAATTCCGGATTTCCTCAATAAATAATTTAGTATCAAACGAATCTTCATTAACAATTGCCATTTTTTTAAGAAAAAAACAAAAAAAAAAAATTTAAAAGACCAACAAAAATTTAAAAAAAATATACACAATTAAAAAACTAAACAAAACAAAAATTACTAAACACCTACTTGAGTCGTATTATTCAATGATTTGTTGTAATATTCGAGAGACACTGTAGTCACAGTTTAAATAATAGTGTATACTACGTATATACGTAGTATATTACTATTATTTATACTGTGCTGTAGTAGTACTAGTATGTATTTGTCGTTTAAAAGTGGTCCACTGGTCGCAAGTTTTAGCGACTAAAAACGACAATACGACGACACATTGCGACAGTGTCCGATTACGACGACAAGCTGTGGCTCGTGTGTCTTGAAATTTGTGTTTCCATAAGAAAAGTACATGCATACATACCCGGCCACAGAACAGCCACTATTTTGTCGCTGTCGCGTGGTCGTGGCGTGGTTCGTGTGTCTTGGCTCTTAATCTAATAATTTATAATTGTCTGGAATAAGTATTAATAAGAGTAAAAATGATGTAATTAATATTATAATTATGTAAAAATATATAAATATGGTATACAAATTAAATTAAGTGTTTTCTGTTTATTTTAAAATTAAAATTCATTAAGTAGACTTCTTTCTTCAATTGTTTTTTACGTATTTTTATAACATCTATAGCTTGAGAAAAAGAAAATTAACACTATGAGGCCCGAGCACTTTCATAGTAAATTTCCCCGGAAGCCGGCAATATTTAAAAAAACAAACTATATAAACAAATACATAAAATAAAATGATTCAAACACACAACACAGTTCCACACGTATGTATGTGTAAAACTGTAAACAGACGTACTACGTGATACGTACATACATACTACATAATATACACTGGCATTCAAATCAATTTTATTTAAAAATATAAATTATATTTTTTATGTATTTTTTGTTTATCTTAAAATTTTTTATACATAGAAACCAAAAGAGTAGTGTTTGTTGGTATGTATGTGTTTGTGTGAATGGGAACACATCCGTGTGATGAAGAATGATAAACATGATAAACATCGCACACATAATGAGTAATCAACTAATCAATTAATCATTGATCGCGGTCGGCCTCTGGGGAAGTTTTGTTTGGTTTCGGATGCCGAAGCCGTGGGACTGAAAGTGTTAAAAAGAAAAATAGTGACGAATATTGAGCTAGTGGACGGTCAGTAGACATGTCATTTCGGACGAACGACAAACGTGCGTAATTGTCTGAATCAAATATCGCAGTTATCCGCAACCAATGGACGGCCAGCCTTAATTATATGGGAGGAATTGACAAAATTGGTCACGAAAATGGCACATATAAGGCTTTTTTTACCACTCGTGGCGTTAATAATCTCAAAATACTGATGTGAATATAGCGAATATAGTAACATAATTGGTAACATAAAACGGATAAAACAGAATGTAAATGCAGTACTTATTCTCAAATGGAAACACGTCGGGACTGGGGAAGTGAGTGTTTCCATTTAAGAATCACCAATGTCGGTTGATGATATTTAATAATAAGGAAATACATAGAAATTACATATCTATGAAATAAAGTCTTATAGTTTAAATTATACGGCGGATATCCAATGGTACTGACTCCGATTTTACATAGTGACGTCAACGAATTATATAATATACAATATAAATGACGCGACGCAAAATAAAAATGGGGTATTTGACAAATTTTTAAAAACCATCTTAGTGTGTTTATTATTTCTTACTAAGCTCGTAATACACATTTTTAAATTATTTTGTACTATACTTTTAATAAAAATCACAGATAAAATTTTAGTTTTTAAAAAGATCGCCATAACGATGCTTTCTGTGACGTCAAATCGTATGACGTCATTGGCTCTAAAACATTGAATAGTAGTAGTAGGTCTAGTAATGAAAATTATTAATGAAAAATTTCTTTCATAGTTACCAAAAAAGTAAACATTTTTTTCCCTAACTACAATATAATACCTACATATTCGAACGAGCTTGTGACGTAAGCTGCTTTTGCTTGATGTTTTTAATTACGTCATTTTTAACGTAAATTTTGTAGTTTTATTTAATTAAAATTTTTATATTTTTGAATGAAATAACTTGTAAAAAAGCAATATTTAGCATCATTATGACTCGAGCAATTATTTAAAAATCAAAATAGATATTTTTTCAGCTACTGTCAAATACCCCATTGTTAAGTTTATTATAAAAACGATCGAAAAACCCACTGTATAACTGAGTTGAACATTGAAAAAGATTCGAGAAGATTCTATTCAAAAGCTAACAAAGATAATATAGAAGCTCGCGTAAGGATGATCGATTTTCATCGATGGTAGAATCTAAGCTATCCAGTATTTATAAAGTCCTGTAGCTGATTTAAAACAAGATCTATTACTTTTATGGCAAGTTCTAGGATCCACTTATCCAAACTTGAAAAAAATTGCCATTAAATATTTGTGTTTCACAGCAATTTTAACAGCTTCAGAGAGACTTTTTTCAAAAGCTGGGCAGCATTTGTATCAACAAAGGAACGTATTAAAAGGGAAACTTCTAACAAAGTGACTTTTTTTGTAAAGTGTACCAAATGAATAATGGCAATATTAATTTTTAAAAGCTTTTATTTAACTTGCTATGTTAGTATGTTGGTTTAGATCAAATCTTGTAATCAAAATTTAGACAGGTTCTGATCGAGATAGAGGTTTCAAATTTTGCATACCTATCTAACCTTGATGACAATGCAATACTTTATAATTAGTTTTGTCCTAAATCGCCTCAAAACCAAAATTGTTGATTTTTAATCCTGTGAAACTTTTTGACATTTCGAATTGTCAAATATTGCCCATTGGTTTTACATTGCAATTTTTTGTTTCCATAGTTATGTCTGATTAGGATAAATTAACCGATTAAAATATAGGTAAAAAAATTACTTCTATAATTTTTTTTTAAATTAATTGTAATCAGATTAAAAAGTAGGAAATAAATTCAAGTAAAAAAAATGTTTTTTAAGAAAAAGCTTTTATTTAAAAATGGGCTAAAAAAAATAAAATAACTTTTGAGTGTAGCTTGAAGCAATATGCAACATAATTTATAAAAGCTTGAGGCGTTTAACTAAGTTTGGCAACTACTGAAAAGTAAAATAGCTACACTTATATCCAAAACAGAAATAATTAATGATAACGCCTCAAGCTTTTATAAATTATGTTGCATATTGCTTCAAGCTACACTCGAGTATAGTGATTTTTTTGTGTTGAGTTTTATAAAAATTTTTAAAATAATAAACTATTACATATACGTAACAATTATAATAAACAATAATTACATAACAACGCGGATGTTTTTCTTTCCTTGTTTACTTCTCGTAATTTACCTTTTTGCTATAGTAGCGCAGCCACTATTTACGACCTTCTATGGACACTTTTTGATACAGAGATGGTGCTCCTGATATCTACCCTCCATAATACTACAGGATCTTAAAACATGGACGTACGCTTGCCATGCTTGCCACCATAGACATGTAAGAATATCTACCATAGTACCATATCTACCCTCCATACTCTAAACGTTAACTTTTGTTAAAACGATCGAAACTACACAATCAAATTTTCGGAGAAAGAAAATGGAAAATAAAGAGTATACTTCAGAAACTGATTTATTTATTGGTAAAATAAAAGAGGAAGAGAATCCAGACGACTCCTTTTCAAATATACCAAAAACGGAGATATTCGACTCTTCATATTACCGAAATGAAATAAAATTGAAAACGGAAGAAAGCAATTCTGATATTTTATTAAGAAGTTTACATACCGAAATTAAGTTAGAAGATGATGAAGAAAATAATTTAACAAAATACAATGTTATCTTTGGTGAAAGTAGTTCAACGAGTTTAAAGGAGACTGAAAACAGTGAAAAACTATCCACGTCAAGCAATTTAAATAGTGGTGAAAAAATAAATAGTGATAAGAAGTCATTCAAATGTGATACATGTTTTAAAACATTTTCTCAGTCAAGTGATTTAAAAACACATGAAAGTACACATACAGGAAAAAAACCATTCAAATGTGATATATGTTTTAAAACATTTAATAATTCAAACAATTTGAAAGCACATGAAAGAATCCATACAGAAGAGAAACCATTCAAATGCGCTACATGTTTTAAAACATTTTCAAGATCAGGTAATTTAAAAATACATGAAAGAACACATACAGGAGAAAAACCATTCAAGTGTAATATATGTTTTAAAACTTTTTCTCAGTTAAGCAATTTGAAAACGCATAAAATAATACATACAGGAGAAAAACCATTCAAGTGTGATATATGCTTTAAAATATTTTCTCGGTCGAACAAATTAAAAACACATGAAAGAATACATACGGGAGAAAAACTATTCAAATGTAATACGTGTTTTAAAACATTCTGTGATTCATATACTTTACGGAGACATGAAAAGACACATACCGGAGAAAAATCATTCAAATGTAACACGTGTTTTAAAACATTTTTTGAGTCAAGCAATTTGAAATTACATCAAAGAACACACACAGGAGAGAAACCATTCAAATGTGATATATGTTTTAAAACATTTTCTACGTCAAGTATATTGAAGCAACATAAAAGAACACATACGGGAGAAAAACCATTCAAGTGTAACACATGTTTTAGGTCATTTACTCAGTCAATTAGCTTGAAGAAACACATTGAAAAACTTCACACTACATAAACAATATATATAGTACCGTTCAAAAGCTTGCAAACATATTACAAAATTTCTTTACCAGACCTTTTAATAAATTAGTTTGTTATTAACACTTTCAGTCCCACGATTTCGGCATCCGAAAATAAACAAAACATTCGTAAAGGCCGACCGCGATCAATATTTAGAATAACAAAACACTTAAAAATATTTTTCTATATACAATCTTAGTGGAAAGTAGGCTTTTGCGCTCTGTGAAGAGAGCACAAAATGTGTACTTGCCGAAGACTGTCGTTGCCGAGTAACGAAGTACTACTTTGCGCTTTAAAGCGGCAATGTAATACTTTGTCACTCGCTCAACATAATATATTTAATTACAAATCGGGTAGGAGTTGTTTATATTTTCTATGACAGATTCTAAAATTATCGCAATCAAGTGAAATGTTAATTTTATTAAATTTCAAAATAACTGCATAATATTAATTAAAAATAATAAATAACTATAATGTTTTCTTTGGTGAAAGTAGTTCAACGAGTTTAAAGGAGACTGAAATCAGTGAAAAACTATCCACGTCAAGCAATTTGAAAAGTGGTGAAAAAATAAATAGTGATAAGAAGTCATTCAAATGTGATACATGTTTTAAAACATTTTCTCGATCAAGTCTTTTAAAACGACATGAAAGAACACATACAGGAGAAAAACCATTCAAGTGTAATACATGTTTTAAAACATTTTGTGAATTAGGTAATTTAAAGAAACATGAAATAATACATACAGGAGAGAAACCATTCAAATGTGATACATGTTTTAAAACATTTTCTCAGTCAGGTGATTTAAAAAGACATGAAAGAACACACACAGGAGAAAAACCATTCAAGTGTAATACGTGTTTTAAAACATTTTCTGACTTAGGTAATTTAAAGAAACATGGAATAATACATATAATACATACAAGAGAGAAACCATTCAAATGTGATATATGTTTTAAAACATTTTCTCGATCAAACGGTTTGAAATATCATCAAAGAACACATACAGGAGAAAGACCATTCAAATGTAACACATGTTTTAAAACATTTTCTCAGTCATTTAGCTTGAAGAGACACATTGAAAAACTTCACAGTTTATAAATATATCGAGGTCAAGTTTTTCTTCCTTTTTTTTCACTTTATTTTTCGCACAATTTTTGACTGTTGCCGGTTTCTAAACGGGCTGTTTTTTGTTTTTCATTTTATTTTTTGGTCATGTGATGTCGGCATCGACACTTATCCTTAATTTTTGTCCATTCTGATTTTTATTTTTTCATGAATGAGCCGTATTTACGGCCGAGCAAGATTGCGAACGAGATCAGTAGGTAAAAACAGGCGAATTCATAAAGTCAGATTATTTACAAGTTGTATACGAAGCTTTATGTTCAACCGTTAAAATTCCTATAATTATCGATAAAAATCGAATTTATAAATTTGATAATTTATACAGTAGAACCCCTCACAACTTATACACTTGGAATCGACAAACGTTTCATAAGTTATAATTCCACGAATCTCCCACCTAAAGTGACTTAATAAATTTGACACATGTGTGTTTTACCTTTCCAAGAGTACGCGTTATGTATTTTAACAAACTACGCATTGCCGCCCTCACTACTATAGAACTACGCATGCGCTTGTAACTGTAGTAGGAGCAGCAAAAAAGGGGAAAATATAACGTATGAGAGGTTTAAAATATACTTGACGGAAGTTTATTACTTATGAGGGGTTCTACTGTAATTGCCTGAAATATATGTAAGTATTAATCAGGGCTGGAAACTGTTTAAGATGATTTCATTTTAAATATGTATTTAAAATACAAAATGGCATTTTGCATTTTCTATTTTAAATAAATTCGGTAAAACCATTTTCCATTTTGTATTTAAAATGAAATTTTGAATCCATTTTACATTTAAAATGAAAATGCATGCTCAAATTTATGTATATATTTATGACAGTTATGACTCATATTAATCATAGAACTCGAATTAAACGCAATCTAACAAATTGTAAGTTAAATGTAAGTTGATTCAACTGAGTCAATTTTTTTATAACTCGAGTTGTAATGTCACTTGGGTTAAATTTGTTACTAGTTCTCTCAAGTCAAACTTTTCTGACTCAACTTGTGTGCTATTCTCTTTAAGACAAGTCGATAGGAAATATTTTGGTATTTCGAGTAGATGATTTTCATATTTTTGAAGTCGTAGCTGTAGCGTAGTCAAGGCTGAATTAATTTTTAAAATTTTTTTGGGTAGCAATGTTTCAAGAGTTAAATTTTGTTTGCATATCACGTAAACTTTAAAGTTTTCTCAAAAGACTGCCTTTATTTAATTCCAGTACGTTTGACATTTTCTTAACTTTTTTTTATATAAATAATTATCCAAAGGGTCAATATAAATAATGATAAAAAATTTATAGAATAAATTTAAAGTTAAAAAAGCATTTTGCATTTTATAACCCATTTTAAATAGCTATTCTCCATTTTCTATTTTAAATATGTTCAGCAAAACCATTTTCCATTTTGTATTTTAAATGCATTTTTGGAAACTATTTTCTATTTTAAATAGTTTCTATGAACCATTTTTCCCAGCCCTGATAATAATATTAAAAATTGTGTAATTAATATTATAATTATGTAAAAATATATAAATATGGTATACAAATTAAAATAGTTTTTTATGTTTATTTTAAAATTAAAATTTATCACACAGACTAATCTTTATGGCACTAGTGCTTTTTGTTTTCTGTGCTACTTTTCATATCTCTTAACAGTGGTGGCGTTCGGGACGAAAATTTTATTAGCCTAACGTTAACTAACGGAGCTTTCACCGTTACAAACCACAGGGCTCTGATTCAAAAAATTAATGCACGTTAAATATTTTTTCATAATTTTTTACGGTATAAATACTTAATTTCTAAAGTACAGCTACATTTAAAAATTATGGAATAAAAATAATCAGTCACCATGTTAGAAATTGTTGTTTTAATATATAATGTATGTTAATTTTTTGAATGCGTGCCATCTGGTTTGTAACGGTGAAAGCTCCGTTAGCTAATAAACTAGAGATTAAAATCGATCTTTTTTTTGGAGAATCGACATCTCTATTCGTAGCTAAGCTACTTCCTGTTCAAACAACCCACTAAAAATGAGAACATTAATTATTTCGTTTAATTTGTCCGTGACATACAATTTTATTTTTGCTAATCGATGCAGAATCGTCTATTGTTTAACATATTTCGAACATAATGGAAAAAGGTGGAATTTTCGTTTCAGGTATCATCCTTAACGACAATTGTTTAGTTTAACCTAGAAAGAATTATTAAATTAAAACCTTTTAATTGTTTGCTAATTCATTACATATTAACAATAATTTCGTACTCAAAAATATTTACTTAAGCATATGATAATTATTTTTAAACCATCCCGTCCTGTTTTGGACAGAAAATGGTTGACATGTCACTATATTGCAGGACGAGTTAACTGGTCTTAAATCGTTTAAAGATTTTTGTAATTTCAAATTTGTGTATTATATAAATAATTAAATTGTGTAAAAACAGAAATCTGAAATGGAGAATTCGGACAGTGAATTCGGTTCGCATACAGTTTTAATTAAAATGGAGAAAGATGAAGTGATTAGACCGAACCATGAGAATTTTCACACATTTGAAATTAAAGTGGAAAAAGATGAAGTGTTTGAAAATGATTCAGCGTTATCAACTGAAACAAAAGTTTTTGAATCAATTAAATTGCCGCAAGAAAATAATAGTTTGACAGATAAGAAAAACCTTACAGACTTACAAGAGCAAAATATAAAACTGGTAAGTATTAGATTTTAATTAAAAATAACAGAATAAAATTATGCAGATTAATCAAAATACAATATGTATATTATAATATTTTAGGAGTTGAATGAATCTTTGCCAGATTTAAATAGTTTACATACGGAAATAAAAATTGAACAAGATGAAATAGATGAAGATCATTCGACAGATTTAACAAAACATCAGATTGCAAGTGTTGACGAAAAACTATTTCAGTGTGATACATGTAATAAAACATTTAATCAAAAGGGTAGTTTAAAAAGACATGAAATAATTCATAGTGTTGAAAAACCGTTTAAATGTAATCAATGTTCTAAAACATTTACTTGTTTAAGTAATTCAAAAAGACATGAAAGGATTCACAGTGGTGAAAAACGTGAAAAACCATATCAGTGTAATGTGTGTTCTAAAACATTTACTATTTCAAATAATTTAAAAATACATGAAAGAATTCACAGTAGTGAAAAACCATACAATTTACTGATTCAAGTGCTTTAAGGAAACATGAACGAGTTCACAGTGATGAAAAACCATATAAATGTGATATATGTTCTAAAACATTTAAACAAATAAGTAATTTAAAAAAACATGAAAAAATTCACAGTGGTGAAAAACCATATCAGTGTAATATTTGTAATAAAACATTTACTGTTTTAGGTAATTTAAAAAATCATGAAAGAATACACAGTGGTGAAAAACCGTACAAATGTAACGTATGTTCTAAAACATTTAACCAATCTATTGCTTTAAAAACACATGAAAGAATTCACAGTGGTGAAAAACCATACAATTGTAATACATGTGCTAAAACATTTAGCGATTTAAGTGCTTTAAGGAAACATGAACGAGTTCACAGTGATGAAAAACCATACAAATGTGATATATGTTCTAAAATATTTAACCAAATAAGTAATTTAAGAAAACATGAAAAAATTCACAGCGGTGAAAAACCATATCAGTGTAATATTTGTTATAAAACATTTAATGAGTCAAGTAATTTAAAAAGACATGAAAGAATACACAGTGGTGAAAAACCATACAAGTGTAATATATGTTCGAAAACATTTACTTATTCACGTGATTTAAAAAAACATGAAACAATACATACAGCAAAATAGCCTTTCATACCGTTCGATGACTTCAATATAAGAGTACGAATGCACTTTTGACGTTTTGAGATAGGATTAAAGAAAATACCTAATAGGTCCGTTTCCGTACTTTTTTAGTGTTCCATACAACAAACAAGGACGGAACACTATATAATTTTGTGTCGAAATAAAAATTCCACCAGTTACAGAAAACTTCAAGGCTGCCTGCATTTGAGGGTCTATTTTGTCCAGTGGCGTGTACTAAAATAATTGGTATATTTGTAAGTCGCCTTCAAAAATAAAAGAGACTCTGGTAACGTTCCATAAAAAATTAATTTATTTTGGGCAAAAGGGGACATAATGCAACGCTAAATTGTTAATTTGAAATTGAAATTCCAAATTGTCAACTGAAATCAACTTTATGGAAGTGTATTTAAGTAACATTTTGGGCGAAATTAATATTTGACTAGTTGACATAATTTGACTATATTCTTAATTTTTTTGAGTTTTCTCTTATTAATTAAACAAGAAGTATTTTCGTTATTTAAAATATTACATTTGAAAAATGAAACAGATAATTGCCTTAATTAAACCACAATGTTTGCTATTTACAATTAATTTTTTTTATAAATTTGAACAATTTGATTTGTTTAGTTTGAACAATAAAAGATTGGATGAAGTATAACAGTTATATTAAAAAAGTAATTAAACAATTTTTGATGTTAACATGGATATAATTATTAAAACAGTATTTCCTTCCAACCCTGGACTATGCAGAGGAAAAAGTTTTTGGTGATGGTGAAGGAAGCACGTCAGATAAATTCGAGAATTAAAAAATGCTGACATATGTCATTTAGTTGAATGTAGAGTCATAAGACAAACATCAATAACTTTAACTCCTTATGAAACATCATTGCATGTGAGTTAAAATACATCAAATATTTTTAATTCTGCATTTATGGATTGATGTGTAGACGTTAATACTGTTGACAGGTAAATAAGGAACGACATATTAGTTGCAATTGCTTTTATAATCAAAGTGGATCAATGTAAATATTTTTATTTAATATTTTTTACTACAATAAACAGATATGGGAATATATTAATGCTTATTTTCTCCACTACTCACGCTGCAATTGATTTATTTGTACCCCCCCCCCCCATATACTTCGCACTCTGCCAATAATCAGTATTTTGCAAATTCTTTGGGTTTACTTTTTTGATGTTTGGATCTGATGATCTGATTTTCTTTTCTTTTTTGTAACCTTACCTATTCTACTTGTCTCTGGCAGTAAAAAGTTCGGCATTTTGAGATAAAAAAATTTTCTCTATGGTTAAAATAAAAGACCACATAAGTGACCACAATATTACACATAATACCGTGGGAAAGTCAACTTTACTGGCTGTTTTCTTAATTAGAGGTATTGAAATGTATAAAATTACAATTCTTAATGAATTTTAAGGGCGGTTTATTCAAATTTAATACGTAATTTAGACCAGTTTTACCCTTCGAAAACGAAGTCAACTTCAGTCTTCAAAACTACCGCTGAAAAAACAGCCAATTGCAAGAAAACATTGAAGAAAACAAGAACAGATTGAATTATCCACAATTTTATTGAAAATGTCGTATTCAACCATAGTGTAATATCTTGAATATTTCGCTTTAGTTCTAAAGCTTCATCAGCAAGTTTATTAATCTATCAAAAAAAAATACATAGTTTAATAAAAAATTTTTAATAGAAAAACCGTAACATGCTTGTCACCTCCAAAAAAGGGGGGCAACTAAACATTCTACGTCATATAGTAGTAAAATTAAAGTCAAAATGTAATTAATATCCATGTTTAGTGATAAAAAGTTCAACATAAACATTGAATATCAATACCTACATATTTCAAAAAAAATTTTTTTGTATAAAAAATTTTATATATAAAAAGTTTTGTCATCTAAATGACATATGTCAAAAATTTAAGAGATTCAATTTTAGAATGTATTCACCAAAAAAAAAAAACAAAAAAAACCAAAGAATAAACCATCAATGCATAAAGGAAAAAGTAAATTGCACATCATCTACAGTTTTAAATTAAATTTACCAACATTTACCAACTATATATGGGTAATAGTGGGACAAAAAATTGTATTAAAGTTGGCTATCTTCAGAAATAAATTCTGGTGTACTTTATCTATGATAATGCCATTCTAGATTTTTTCATGAAAATTCATCAAAATCTGACCAGTAAAAACAGGAGTGGGATTAATCATGATCTACATAATACGTTAATAAAGATTGTGTAATTTCAAATTTGTGTATTGTAAAAATAATTAAATTTTGTAAAAACAGAAATATGAAATGGAGAATTAAGAGAGTGAATTCGGTTCTCATACAATCTTAATTAAAATGGAGAAAGATGAAGTGATTAGATCGAACTATGAAAATTTTCACAAATTTGAAATTAAAGTGGAAAAAGATGAAATGAATGAATCGGTCGATGAAATTGATTGTAAATTTGAAATTAAAGTGGAAAAAGATGAAGTGTTTGAAAATAATTTAGCGTTATCAACAGAAAGAAAAGTTTTTGAGCCAATTAAATTGGCCCAAGAAAATAATAGTTTGACAGAAAAGAAAAACCTTACAGACTTACAAGAGCAAAATATAAAACTGGTAAGTATTTGATTGAATTAAAAATAACAGAATAAAATTATGTAAATTAATCAAAATACAATATATTATAATATTTTAGGAGTGGAGTGAATCTTTGTTGGATTTAAATAGTTTACATACGGAAGTAAAAATTGAACAAGATGAAATAGATGAAGATCATTCGACAGATTTAACAAAACATCAGATTGCAAGTGTTGACGAAAAACTATTTCAGTGTGATACATGTAATAAAACATTTAACCGAAAGAATAGTTTAAAAACACATGAAATAATTCATAGTGCTGAAAATCCGTTTAAATGTAACATACGTACTAAAACATTTAATCGGACAAGTGATTTAAAAATACGTGAAAGAGTCCATAGTGGTGAAAAACCTTACAAATGTAGTGTGTGTTCTAAAAGATTTAACCGATCGGGCACTTTAAAAAGACATGAAAAAATTCACAGTGGTGAAAAACCGTACAAGTGTAATATATGTACTAAAACATTTACTACTTCATTTAATTTAAAAAAACATGAAATAATAATACACAGTGATGAAACATATAAATGTAACGTTTGTGCTAAAACATTTGATAATTCAAGTGGTTTAAAAAGACATGAAAAAATTCACAGTGGTGAAAAACCTTATGAATGTGATCAGTGTTTTAAAACATTTACCACTTTAGGTAATTTAAAAGATCATGAAAGAGTACACAGTGATGAAAAACCGTACAAATGTAACGTGTGTTCTAAAACATTTAACCGATCTAGTACGTTAAAAACACATGAAAAATTTCACAGTGGCGAAAAACATTATAATTGTAATCAGTGTTTTAAAACATTTACTACTTTAAGTCATTTAAAAGATCATGAAAGAATACACAATGACGAAAGGCCATACAAATGTAAGGTGTGCTCTAAAACATTTAAATATTCCAATGTTTTAAAAACTCATGCAAGAATTCACAGTGGCGAAAAACCATATCAGTGTAATATATGTACTAAAACATTTACTGATTTAAATGGTTTAAGAACACATGAACGCATTCACAGCGGTGAAAAACCATACAAATGTGATGTGTGTTCTAAAACATTTACCACTTCAAGTAGTTTAAAAACACATGAAATAATTCACAGTGGTGAAAAGCCATACGAATGCAATGTATGTTCTAAAACATTTAGTCAGTTAAATAATTTAAAAAGACATGAAAGAATACACAGTGGTGAAAAACCATACAATTGTAATATATGTTTTAAAACATTTAGTAATTTAAGTAATTTAAAAAAAACATGAAACAATACATACAGCAAAATAGCCTTTCATACCGTTCGATGACTTCAATATATCAAAGAGTACGAATGCACTTTTGTCGTTTTGAGATAGGATTAAAGAAAATACCTAATAGGTCCGTTTCCGTACTTTTTTAGTGTTCCGTACAACAAACAAGGACGGAACACTATATAATTTTGTGTCGAAATAAAAATTCCACCAGTTACAGAAAACTTCAAGGCTGCTTGCATTTGAGGATCTATTTTGTCCAGTGGCGTGTACTAAAATAATTGGTATATTTGTAAGTCACCTTCAAAAATAAAAGAGACTCTGGTAACGTTCCATAAAAAATTAATTTATTTTGAGCAAAAGGGGACATAATGCCACGCAAAATTGTTAATTTCAAACTGAAATTCCAAATTGTCAGCTGAAATCAACTTTATGGGCGTGTATCAAGTAATATTTTGGGCAAAGTTAATATTTGACTAGTTGACATAATTTGACTATATTCTTAAGTTTTTTTAGAGTTTTCTCTTATTATCTCTAATCTTCGTTGTATTAGTTTTACTACTTACGATCTGGATATTTCGGGTCATCTATATATAGAATGTGTATTCAATATTTATAAACAAAATGACAATAACAATTTAAAATTGTTTAATATAGTAAACAAAATATTGATTATTTTGTATTTTTAATTAAAAATGAAACTTGGTTAGATATTTTTAACTTATAAACCAACAATGAAATTTAGTGTATAATAAGTTTTTAGAAATAATACAGTACTATATAGATGTCTGTTTTTCTAAGTGCTCCTATAATAAAACGAAGTGTCTAGTCGTCCGATAAACGGACGAATAAAAAAAAACCTAGTCGTCCGACTATCGGATGAATAAAATAAATTAATCGTCCGATAAATCCAATTCTAGGAATGGTATGCTTACTATTTTATAATTAATAATTACATATTTGATTATAAAATATTACAGAAGGAATTAAATTTATAACATTTTAAATTTGGTTAGGTTAGTTTAGTTAGTTTTGACAATATACTTCGATTTTTGATATAAAAATTAGGTGATGAGGTTGGTTTTGGTTAGGTTAGTTTAGTTTAGTTCGTTTTGACAATATACTTCGATTTTTGATATAAAAACTAGGTGGTGAGGTTGGTTAAAAATTTGAAATTTCACAATTAATTTTATTTATAAAAAAAATTAATTGTAAATAGCAAACATTTGTATTCAGATTTTACGGTTTGTTTAAAAATATTTTAATTTTATTTATTTCCACGGTTACCATTATTTATATTCGTTAATGACCCCGGAAAAATGTATATTATAGATGTCTTTGCCATCACGCACCCAGCCTATACATTTATTAAATTGTCATTTTATTAATAAATAAATAAATACAAACAAAATACATAATCTTGAAGTTAAATTATTATATACCTATTAATTTTACATAAACAACGCCACTGAAATAATGTGTCAATCTAACCTATATTTTAATTTTTACATAGTTTTATTTTTTATATTTTTAAAAGTTTTGTAGTTATTATCACATATTTTAAATAAAAAACGAAATCCTTATTTACGTAGAGGAATTCCTTTTTCCGTATTTCCCTTAGTTTGTGTAATGCCAAAATTGGTATTTTTCCACTTATTATGAACCTGTTTTTTAAATGAAAAATTTAGAAAAATTAACAAATTTTCGCTACAAATGGTTATATTTATTGATAAATACAATATTTAACTACCCAAATATTATATTTATGGAGTATTACGTTTATTAATATTGTTTTAAACTTAATTTTTTGTAGGACTCGATCTTTCGTGCCTATTTGCACGTGTTTTAGTGTCTATTTACTCTTTTGTTTTTTATTTTTTGTGGCACATTCAAAGGAATCTACGTATTCATTTTAACATATCATATTATGTAATATCTTATTTCTCTCTTAAGAAATATGTATGTAGTCTCCATCCATATTTTCCTATATGTAGTCTCCATCTATGTATATTTTTCTAATATATTTGGAAGCCAAAGGAATGGTGAGACCTCTGGTGAAAAATGCGCTGAACTGCTGTAAAGGGGGTTTTTGACAGGTAAATATTAGTAGATAAGTAATTTCAAAGTAGTCGTAGGTAAAAATATTATTGGTGGTATCTATAGAATATTTACCTGTCAAAAACCCCCTTTACAGCAGTTCGGTGCATTCCTCACCAGAGGCCTCACCATTCCTTTGGCTTCCGAATCGATAGGAAGGATACAATACAGTCCATAGATACAAGATTTAGGGTGTCTACACAATCAATGAAATAAGGAATAAGAAGTATGCCATCTAGTGACGTTGAGTGGAACTTTAACGTAACTGCTCATAGATATAAATATGTAGGTACTTTTGTACGTCAAAATTCGTGATTTTTTTCACCTTAGTAACAAAAAAAGTCATCACGAACGTTATTTTTTCATGAATTTTGATGTACAGAAATACCTAAATACTTATACCTATGGGCAGTTACGTTAAAGTTCCGTTCGACGTCATTAGATAGCATACTTCTTATTCCTTATTTCTTACTTCTTATTCCTTATTTCTTACTTCTTATTCCTTATTTCCATAGAACACTAGAAGCCAACTAATATCAAAAAAGTGTAATTCGCTTGGAGTCATTTGTAGGCCAGTCACAGCTTAAGGCATGTAGTCAATCAGTGTCCGTCGTCGAACGCACAGGCATTGTGATACATGGTTAGACATTGTTATTTAAATTGGACAGCTTGGTCTGTCCCATAATACGTGTGTTGTAGTCGTTGTAGTAGTATCCCTACTGGAAAAAAATCATAAAATATCATAAAAAAATATATTTTATGATATTTTATGGGATTTAGGATGTGTATTTGTCCAAGGGAATGCCCGTAAATACTCATAAAAATGATATTTTTTAAACTCTATGGGATCTTATGAGTGGTATTAGCTACTTATAGAATCTCATTACATTGTAAGTAAAAATGTTGAAATATATGAGTAATAACCGGTGAAAAGTGAAACTTATGAGAGCGTATGAGCTTGTATTAGAATCAAGAATATTTACGAGTATGTATCAGTAGAATATAACGTAACGAAAAAACAATCCAAAAATCTCAAAATTTTATTCTGTTAACAAAAATAATTTTAAGGTTTTTGTGTAATGATTTTCCGTTTCGTTTGAATGTTTTACTGATACATTCTCATAAATATTTTTGATCCCAGCAAAAGCCCATGCACAATATTTTCCCACAAATTTCACTTTTCACCGATTATTTTACTCATACACATCAACGTCTTTAGTTATAATATCTCATAGTGGTACTCTGCTCAATTTTCTTGTCAATTTTAATACTAATTGCTTTTTGTTGTTGGAGCGTCTGCTTTGTATTCAAATTTCATTTACATATTTTAACAATTTTTAACTCAACCGTGCCCAGAATTTTCATATAAACAAAAATCTTATTACAAAAAGAATAAAAATAAAACTATAATTGATCCCGAGAAAATTTAAAGCGCAAGGTGATCACAGATTAAGCAAAATTTTTAGCACTACATAATTTGTTCTTTAGTTAAAAAATCATACGGCATACCCGGCATACAGTAGATAATAAATAGTCGGTTGAGTTTAACTGCGTTTGTTGTATAATAAAATAACTAATAATATCTGTAAGTAAGTATATACATATAATTCTAGTTTTAACTTGCTTAAACTGACGAGTATAGCGAATATGTAAAGACACGTCTACACATACATAATAAATTGTTAAGTATAACACTAAAAAAATGTTTTAATAACTTAAAGCATAAACAACCTATTAAGCATTGAAGTTAAATTTAGCATTCAAGTAAACAAGTATAACTAAATTTTGTTTATGTATTTTGAGTTAATTTTGTGAGTTTGATCAATCACTTGATACATACGTTTGATCAATGAACAATTTATTAACGCTGCATTTTAACGAATTGTGTCGTTAGTCCATAGTCATTTTGAAGCACTTTTTTAAAAATATTATTTGTTCCCTCTATTTAAAAATATTTTATATTTTTCAAAATATCGAAGTGGACAGAAGACATCTCATTTAGATTTATTCAAAAATATTTGAAGACATGAGTGGATGAAGATGTTATGTAACATTTTTTTTATAATTTTACAGTAGAAGCGTTTGAAAGTTTTTATTTACATATACTTCCCATGCAATAGCACATGTTTATTATTGAATTTCTACAAAACTATTGGACCTAATGAAACCAAATTTTAATATATGATACTTCAGCATAGAATATTTCAAAATTTGGCAAAAAATGAATTTTTGAAAAAAAATGTTACATAAAACCTTCATCCACTCATGTCTTAATTTGAAGATTATATAATGAAATTCCAAAATCATTATAGAAATACGCTGTTACTCCGCCCAACTTCTTAATACAAAAATTAAATCTTCGAATACGAAAACAAAGTAAATAGCTAAATTGTACAGTACTTGTAAACACCTGATCAATCGAAATTAAATTATACATTGTTAAAATTTAATTGATCTCTTAATAATCTGATACGTGTAAATAAGTCTTTAGGCATACAAATACGTATAACACCATATATACACTTGGAGGGCGCAAGCGCAATCAAAATACTTAATATACCAAAAGATATTTTATAAGATTTTATAATTTAAGTCACACGTTTGTTAACCACATAAAAGTATGATGATCTTCTATCAGGTTATGGATGTGTATTTGTCCAAGGGATTTCCACCTAATTCTCATAAAAATTCAGTTACAGTATTGCCCATCGTTTCTCGTAACTTGCTAATGATTTCTTATGAGCTTATTCTACTCCAGCTTTTGTTATAAAATCTCGTAGAAATACTTATTGTGCTTTAATTCGCAAACTCTCATAAAATCTCATAGACAATTGAAATTAATTACTTTTCTCATAGGATCTTATAAAAAAGATAAAAAATATTTTTATCAGAATCTATGAGCTACTAAAGTACTGATAAAATATCATAAAATATTCGAGGGAAAATATTTTCATGCTCATAAATATACCAGTAAATCATACAATCTTATAAAATAAACATTTTTTTAATGATATTTTGTGAGACCTTTCCAGCAGGGATGTGTGAATACGCACACAGGCGCAACCATTAAACCAATACCACTGCAAACAGTGTGTATCTACACGCCAGAGTGGGGAGATTTTACGTCACAAACTCATTACAAGTGGAACAGAGACATAGACAATCTAGTTTGACCCCTTGCTTATTTCATTGATTGTGTATGACCCATTACTTTATAATGCCCAAAGTAACACTATATATATATATATATATATATATATATATATATATATATATATATATATATATATATATATATATATATATATATATATATATATGTAGAAATAAAATTCTGGTGTGCTTTATCTATGATAATGTCATTCTAGATCTTTGAGTATCGAAGTGATAGAGGGAGTACGGGTATATATTCAACGTATATGAAAATGGAGCCAAAAAAAGGGTTAAAGTGTTGACCAATATGGCGGTTAAAGAAGGTGTAATTTATTTTTTCTATATTTACTGATGTTATATTTGTTGCTATAAATATTGTTAGAGTATTTATTAATAAATAGTCTCAAATTACAACAAAAATCGTATAGAAATTAAATAATATTTATTACCACTGACACTTTATAGGTTATGAAAGGTGTTAACGTCACAGTACAAATAGAACGAATATAACTATCTCTTTTCTGCAATCACTTATGTGCTTTTATGTGCATCTTAGGAGGCTTAGTGTCATTTGCTCAGTACCCGTCGCTGAGTGTAAGTCAGTCAAACAACAATGCATTTGATTGTTGTTAGCATTGTAGAACCCGCACAAGTATCACACATATGAAACAAAATTCTTAGGTGTTATGATAGATTGTAACTTAAAATTTAATGAACAGATAAATAATATCTGTAAAAAATTAAATAGCATTTGTTTCCAAATTAGAATTTTAAGACAGTATTTAGACAAGGAACAATTAATAGCGTTTTACTACGCTCATGTCTACTCCACTATTAAGTATGGAATACTTATGTGGGGAAGAAGCTATGAAGCAAATAGAATCTTTATTCTACAAAAGAAAATAATAAGGACCATATTTAAAGTAAATAGCAGAAGTTCCTGTAAAAGTTTATTCAAAAACAACAAAATATTAACATACTGGGGAATTTATACATTAGAATTAGTCGTATATATGAAACAAAAAGAATTTTTCACTTGTCAAACGGATAAAATCCATTATACAAGATTGAATATGCTGTATAATTTTACACACAGAACAAGTTTCTATGAAAGAACTCCGGTATACACTGGTTATAAAATAATGTTCAAATTACCAAATGAGCTACAAAATATAAATAATTTAGTTAAGTTCAAAAAAATGTTAAAGGAATATTTAATAAATTGTACACCATATGATATTAATGAATTAATCTGATAATCAGATGGAAAGATATTATATATAATTCTTAGATATGTATATTCTTTGTTATGTTATAGTCTATTTGATATGACACTTTTGTAAACTTTTTGTAAAAAGTCAAATACAAATAAACATTTATTATTATTATTATTATTATGTATGCGAACCAGGGTCACGCGCACCACCGATCACTCACACTAACAGAGTTTACCGCACAAATACAAAGTAAACATCGTGCACGTATACAACATATTTTCTATCTCAAGTGGTTACACTGGTTCCAGTAGTATAGAGATATTTTTTCTCTAGTGCTCTATGGTTAACGTGGTGTTTACCAATGTGGCGATTTGCTTCAAAAAAGATAATGTGTACTCCATCTATTGTGTGGTACATACACGTTCTGATATCTATGTTCTAGATCTTTGCATGAAAATTCATTAAAATCTGGCCAGTAGAAACGAGTGAGATCTAATATGTTAAAGATTGTGTAATTTCAAATTTGTGTATAAATATAAATAATTAAATTGTGTAAAAACAGAAATCAGAAATGGAGAATTCCGTCAATGGATTCGGTGCTCATACAGTTTTAATTAACGCTTTGCACTTATAAGACATGTACAGCATGACAAGTGGTTTGTCCATTAACTCTACCATATTTAAAGGTGTTTTGTCTGTTGGATCATAAGACATGTACTACATGACACACTGAATGTTGAACTGTAAAGATTGCTCATACTTCACATTACATGAATATTTTATTTAATAACTGCAAACACATTCATTTATTAGAAAAATAGTAAATAAAATAAAAAAAAATCACATTGAATTATCTTTTTAAAATTAAAAACTAAAAAAAACAGCATTGAGGACGTATTTAGCGCATTTAATATTCAACTTTGGGGAAACAAGGTTAGAACGTCAAAAGAATCCGTC
Source organism: Brachynemurus nebulosus (assembly GCA_035578155.1). Lineage (NCBI taxonomy): Eukaryota > Metazoa > Arthropoda > Insecta > Neuroptera > Myrmeleontidae > Brachynemurus > Brachynemurus nebulosus. The sequence continues at coordinate 2,530,694 of JAPWDM010000008.1, read as the reverse complement.
AAAAGAAGAACGTCGGTCGTTGTCATGTGCTACACGTCTTACCAGCCTGGCGACGCAAAGATTACGCGAGCGCTCCTGATTTTTTAAATTAGAAGCTGTATCAAGTAAAAATTTTTGTATACGTTTATTTGTCGATAGAAAACTGTACTATACAAATTATGCGCAGATTACTAGATTTTATATCGCCCAGTAATCGTATACGTATATTTTTACTTGATGCTAGTTCTAATTTTACCACCAGAGGCGCGAGTGAGAATCTTTGCGTCGCCAAATTTTTTTTTGCTTGAGTGCAGAGTTAAAATGGAGAAAGATGAAGTGATTAGACCGAACCATGAAAATTTTCACACATTTGAAATTAAGGTGGAAAAAGATGAAATGAATGAATCGATCGATGAAATTGATTCTAAATTTGAAATTAAAGTGGAAAAAGATGAAGTGTTTGAAAATAATTTAGCGTTATCAACAGAAGCAAAAGTTTTTGAGCCAATTAAATTGTCCCAAGAAAATAATAGTTTGACAGATAAAAAAAACCTTACAGACTTACAAGTGCAAAATATAAAACTGGTAAGTATTAGATTTGGATTAAAAATAACAGAATAAAATTATGCAGATAAATCAAAATACAATATATTATAATGTTTTAGGAGCGGAGTGAATCTTTACTGGATTCAAACAGTTTACATACGGAAATAAAAATTGAAGAAGATGAAATAGATGAAGATCATTCGACAGATTTAACAAACGAAAAACTATTTCAGTGTGATACATGTAATAAAACATTTAACCGAAAGGATAGTTTAAAAACACATGAAATAATTCATAGTGCTGAAAAATCGTTTAAATGTAACATACGTACTAAAGCATTTAATCGGACAAGTGATTTAAAAATACGTGAAAGAGTCCACAGTGGTGAAAAACCTTACAAATGTAACGTGTGTTCTAAAAGATTTAACGGATCGGGTACTTTAAAAAGACATGAAAAAATTCACAGTGGTGAAAAACCGTACAAGTGTAATATATGTACTAAAACATTTACTACTTCATTTAATTTAAAAAAACATGAAATAATAATACACAGTGATGAAACACCATATAAATGTAACGTTTGTGCTAAAACATTTTATAATTCAAGTGGTTTAAAAAGACATGAAAAAATTCACAGTGGTGAAAAACCTTATGAATGTAATCAGTGTTTTAAAACATTTACTACTTTACGTAATTTAAAAGATCATGAAAGAATACACAGTGGTGAAAGGCCATACAAATGTAGTGTGTGTTCTAAAACATTTACTACTTCAAGTCAATTAAAAGTACATGAAATAATTCACAATGGTGAAAAACCATATCAGTGTAATATTTGTTCTAAAACATTTAACCAATCCAGTGCTTTAAAAAGACATGAAAGAATACACAGTGATGAAAAACCGTATCAGTGCAACATATGTACTAAAACTTTTACTTCCTCAGGTGATTTAAAAAGACATGAAAGAATTCACAGTGGTGAAAAACCATATCAGTGTAATATATGTACTAAAACATTTATTCAGTCAAGTCATTTAAAAACACATGAAAGAATACACAGTGGTGAAAAACCATACAAGTGTAATATATGTTTTAAAACATTTAGTGATTTAAGTAATTTAAAAAAACATGAAACAATACATACAGCAAAATAGCCTTTCATACCGTTCAGTGACTTGAGACTTCAATATAAGAGCAGGAATGCACTAAATGCACTTTTGTCGTTTTGAGATAGGATTAAAGAAAATAAAAGGTCCGTTTCCGTACTTTTTTTACCTGCAAATTTCTTTAAATTCCTACTTTATGGAGTGGGGATAAAATATGAAAGTATAATACAGAAACCACTTACTACAGCTTACAGAATTAGAACAAGTTATTCGGTGATATTTTAAATTTTACACATTAAATACTACCGTAAAAGCGGCTAGACCCTGACACTTTTTTTTACAATTTTTGGGTTAATTTTAGGTTTATCATGTTTCTTTCACAGATATCACCAATAAAAGTATTACCATTAGAAAGAGTGTATATTATTTGTTATATTCCTGACCTATTTGTTTCATTATAGGTAAGTAAAAATAAAAAATATAAAAAATAATTAATAAGTGTCCCGGTCTACACTCTAAATCGGTCTTGACCCGGACACTTACTAAAATAATGTAATAACATGCAAACTAACCTCCTCCGTCGGGGTTAGGACAGTGTTTTATATCGTCTGATGTCTTTGAACCTGTCAAAGACTTCAAAATATTTCGTGGGAAGGGAGAGGGGTCAGTGCATAGTATACCTCTCTATGAAGTAAACATACGATATGATACCAGAAGGAGGCATAAACCGCATAATTCTGGCGGGAATATTAAGGTATGGGTAATGGGAGTTACAGCTGGTGCGAATCGCGGCCATAGTGTAATAAACTGATGTGTCCCGGTCTAAACGGATATACATATATAGCATGTATTTTTTATATATACATCGAATATAACTTCAAACATTATTAAATGATGCGCGATAAAATTCGGAACACATACATATCAAAATTAAAACAATATGACAATTATGGCGGAAATTACATGTCTAAGTCAATTAAAATTGACATAGTGTTTGAAAAATTACCAAACTGGATCGGCTGGGACTCGAACCCGGATCTCTTGGTTACCAGCCAAGCGCCTTACCAACTAGGCCACCGATCACTTGTTCGAGTGCCACTCCAATTCAGTAATCAATCAAACACAACCTCTCTCTAATGCGAGACGCAGTTTTATACTTTAATTTCAAATGTTATCGAGTGCCTGTGAAACATTATTAGTGTATGGCGGATTTTTATCCGTATTTTTAAACATAGACCAATATTCATATGTTCACTCAATGTCCAGCTTTGGCTGATACTTGAACACTCGATGTACTTTGGCAAATGGCCAATTCATTATGTTAATTAAAATTGACATAGTGTTTGAAAAATTACCAAACTGGATCGGCGGGGACTCGAACCCGGATCTCTTGGTTACCAGCCAAGCGCCTTACCAACTAGGCCACCGATCACTTGTTCGAGTGCCACTCCAATTCAGTAATCAATCAAACACAACCTCTCTCTAATGCGAGACGCAGTTTTATACTTGAATTTCAAATGTTATCGAGTGCCTGTGAAACATTATTAGGTTGTGTTTGATTGATTACTGAATTGGAGTGGCACCCAGTGTGTGTATACAACATATTGTCTATCTCTTACATGTTACACTGGTTCCAGTAGTGTAGGCATAGATATGTTGTACATTCAATATTGCATACGTATCTAAAAAATACCATTGTGATTTCTTAACAATTTTAAACAGGGGATATTTTTATAAAAGTAATATAGGGAACAAAGGAATATTTAGCAAAATCTTTGCCAATAACAAAAACTTTTTTTGGCTCTTTGATGTTTTTTAATGAAGATAAGAGTTATATGTATAAAAAAAATACATAAAAAAATTTTGTTTAGACACCCATGCGTATAACATTATAAAATGGCGGATACCCATATTTAATTTTTAAAACAAGATTTCTAGTCATCTATGAAACGTAATTGGGTTTTTTCTACGGAGGTGGGGTGGAGATGGCATACAGTTTATGTGAATATTACAGAAATGAAGTCTACACACATATTCACACACATTAACCCACATGTAAAATAAAACGAGATGCAGATATTTTTTCAATGCAAACAACACACACTACTAAAAAACTGACAGTAGGAGCACCAGTGCTTGGCTTCAGATCATCTAACAAAATGACTAGTCCACCTACGTCATTTGGTTTTTTCCTTCTGTTTTTACTCTATTGTCGCTTTTGCACGATAAAACACAACAATTAACCATTTTGGTTTCCGATGGAAAACGTAGTCAGTTTTAATTTCACGACAACTTTTCAGACATCCCACGTGACGCACACACATAACTAAACAATGACAGAAGGAACACCAGTGCTTGGCTTCAGATCATCTAACAAAATGACTAGTCCAATTACGTCCATGTTCATATTAAATTAATGGTTTGACCGCCATGTACACAGCATTCTCTCTAGTCGATTCTGTCCTCAATGATGTAGACCCACCATTGCTCGAGTATTCATAGAGCATTACTACATAATAACATAAAGTATATAAAATATTATACGTTTGATACGTTTTGTCTAAACGTCAAACTGTCAAAACCGTCAAAACTAGACAATTTTCGAAGAAAAATGGAAAATAAAGAGTGTACATCCAAGACTGATATATTTACTATTAAAATAAAAGAAGAAGTAAATTTAAATAATCCCGGCAGCTCCTTTTCAAATATAGTAAAAGTGGAATTATCCGATTGTTCATATTATGGAAATGAAATAAAATCGGAAGAAAGCAGTACTGCTAATTTATCAAATTCGGAACGTTTACATACCGCAATTAAATTAGAGGATGATGAAGAGGATATGTTAACAAAAAAATGTGTTTTAGTAAGCGAAAGTTGCGAAAATAATTTTAACACAGTGAGTTCAAGTGCACCGAACGGTAGTTCTTTAAAAACCAGTGAAAAACTATTCAACACGTCAAGACGTTTGAAAAAACATAAAAAAATACAAAGTGATAAAAAACCATTAAAATGTACTACATGTTTTAAAACATTTTCTCTGTTAGGCAATTTACAGTTACATGAAAGAATACATTCAGGAGAAAAACCATTTCAGTGTAGTACATGTTTTAAAACATTCACTCAATATTCTCATTTACAACGACATGAAATAGTACATACTGGCGAAAAAGCATTCATGTGTAGTATATGTTTTAAAACATTTTCACAGTCAAGTCATTTAAAATCGCATGAAAGAACGCATACAGGCGAGAAACCATTTACATGTAATTTATGTTTTAAACCATTTACTACGTCAAGTTATTTAAAATTACACGAAAGAGTACATACCGGAGAAAAACCGTTCAAATGTACCATATGTTTTAAAACATTTTCTATGTCACATCATTTAAAAACTCATCAGACAATACATACAGGAAAAAAATCATTCAAATGTAATATATGTTTTAAAATATTTTCGCACTCAAGTACTTTATATAAACATGTAAAAATACATAGGCCAAAAATAACTGTTTAAATGTAACACATCATGTCGCGAAGGAATTTTGAAAAAACACATCAAAAGACTATATTGTGAAAAAATAATTAACGCTTTAAATGATTAAGACGAATTAACTCGTCCTGCAATATGGCGGCTCAAAATGCTGTCATATGTATATATTCACTGGTACAGGTGCCGCCATCTGTGACAGTACGGTATAATTCTAAATAATGTTCAATTTTATCAACATAATTTACTATAATTTATTTTTTGTAAATTCCTAGGGTTCACTTTTTTAATGTTGGGATCTTTGATTTTTTCCTTTTTCTTTTTTTCTAGCCTTATCTATTGTACACTGCCATATAGTTGGCAGTCGAAAAATTTCTTTTAAATTGAAAATACTTTTATTCGATTGGGAATCATTTGGGAAAGTTTAGGAATATAATTTTTTTATTTAGGACATTATAATTAGTGAGTAATTAATTAGTCTTTTTTTAGCGTATAGTTAGCAGACATGAAAATAAAAAATATTTAATTTTACGTTATTTGATAGTAAATAGTTTGGGAAGAACATTAAAATTAATCACACCATTTGGGAATTCATAATTAATTAATTATGCCGATTTTTCTGTTTACGATTTTACATGTACAATATATTTAATGACTGACGCCACTGACTAATATGGCGACAAAATTCAAACACTTTTGTATGTTAAAATTATGAATTGTTTTTCGAACTGTACTTCATTAGTATGTTGTATATTAGTATGTTGTATATTAGTACATTAGTATGTTGTATGTTTTTCGAACTGTACTTCATTAGTATGTTGTATATTATAACATAACTTTTCATTTCATACTTTCCGTCAATAAAATTATGTAACATGTAAATATACAACATATTAATGAAGTACAGTTCGAAAAATAATTCATAATTTTAACATACAAAAGTGTTTGAATTTTGCCGCCATATTAGTCAGTGGCGTCGGTCATTAAATATATTGTACATGTAAAATCGTAAACAGAAAAATCGGCATAATTAATTAATTATGAATTCCCAAATGGTGTGATTAATTTTAATGTTCTTCCCAAACTATTTACTATCAAATAACGTAAAATTAAATATTTTTTATTTTCATGTCTGCTAACTATACGCTAAAAAAAGACTAATTAATTACTCACTAATTATAATGTCCTAAATAAAAAAATTATATTCCTAAATTTTCCCAAATGATTCCCAATCGAATAAAAGTATTTTCAATTTAAAAGAAATTTTTCGACTGCTAACTATATAGCAGTCTATTGTACTTATCACAGTAGAAAGTTGAGACAAAAAAATGTTACCATATGGTTTGTTTAAAAGGGTTAATAGTCAAAATAAATAGTAATAATATAATTATTGCAAGTCCATGTTTCAAAATTTTATTTTACTTTATATTTTCTGTTTTTATTTGTGTCTAGTAAAAACAATTTGTATAAATCTATGTGATATGTTGCGGTATGTATATAAATAATTATACAACGTTTATAACAATAAACCTTTTTTTATAAAAGAAAGTTTAAATTATTTTGTCCAAAATTATCCTTAGTTTTGGTATAAACTAAATAAAATATTATTTAAAAAATCTAAAAAAAAATTATTCACTTATTATTACACGAGAGGTTTGTATTTTTTCGAATAAATTTGGGTTTTGTCTAACGAAAATTTGTTGCCTAGCAATCTAATGAGAAGAACTGTCAATTAACAAAAACGCGACAGCAAAGCTGAAGCGTTTTCGTTAATTGACAGTTCTTCGAGTTAAATTGCTTTTAGGCAAGAAATTTTAGTTGTAGAAAAGACAAATTTACTCAGAAAAAATATAAAACTCAAGTGTAATACGGTAAAATAATTCAAGGAATAAAATAAATTAGTATAATTCATACTATTATTTAATGCATTGTTACTATGGTTTTGAAATCAGTTAAATTTACCAATACGAATTTTTGTTTCGTTTTTATTGTGTTTACCGACAACGAAATGATCAATGAAATGTTTTGTACAATTTTTTTCACTGTAAAAATCTGTCCTAACTTTTTTTCCATGGTAAAAGTGAAAAAGCTACAATATTCTTTTGGGACTTGATACACATGACTTAACTGGCAATTTAATTCCGCTTAATTTCAATAAAGTGTCAAATGTTTTTTTAAATGATTTTTTTTTTTAATTTTCTATTTATTTTATACTTTTTAGTGCATTGTTAGTAGGCAAGGTTTGTAGAGCAAACATTCTAATTTTTTTCATTATAATTTATCGTACGTAAATATTCTATTTGATACAGCTTCTAGTTTTAAGGGGCGTCCATAAACTACCTAGCTCCATTTTGATCATTTTTTACCCCCTACCCCTCTTGTTGACTACAAGTGACCGATACAGTGCCACGCCCATCCCTCATAGTGGAACGTAGTTTTTTTTCTTATTACGTCCAGAAGACATTCAGTTAAAATCATACAGCAAAATAATTCCTCAAAATTCACATGTTTTTCCAGTAAAAATTTAATTGTTTCATATATAACACGTAGTTCGATTTTGACTCCCCCCCTCCTATGTAGTCACGCGTAGCTTTCTCCTCCTCCTCCCGATCTCATTACCTACGTAGTTTATTGACGCTCTCTTATCACTGTAGTAGAGCGCGCGCGCGTAATTTTTGCGTCGTCAATAGCAATTACATAATTATGTAGTCAATGAGTGTATTCGTTGCCCTTATTGCTTACGTGTATAGGGTGTGCGCATGTGTCTACATCACTTTGAACACTGAGTACGTATTAACATATTAACAAATGTTTCCTAGAGATATCACAGGCATTAAATTGTGAAGTATGACTCCATTTTACTAAACTCAACTTGTAGCCGCGGAGATTTGTTTATAAATATTAGATAAACCTTTAAATTAATGGTTTGACCGCTATTAAAGCAATCACATCAGTCAATTTTTTGCTTCAATTTTTTAATGTATTTCGGTACTTCTCTCTGTGAACCTCGTATCTGAAAACTCCCAGTTTTTGGACACACAAAAAAACGTATTTAAATCTATATTTTCGTCACTATGAATTTAAGATTTATGCTAATTACACCCTTTGGTGTTGGCTACCTGTATATATAAATATATATAGATAAGTATATTTAAAACAAACAATACAGACGGCTGAGAGAGAATGTATTACGATTACGCATTAATATTCCTTTCCTTGTCAATCAAACAGATACGATTTTGTGTACTAAATCTTCATCAAGTATCTCAAGTTACCTCCACTCTACCATGTATTCAGTATGCGCAATAAGACCTCAGCCGCCTGTATTCCTTACGCTATGTGTATATACATATATAAATACAGTATTTAATCTTTTTTTTATGTGTCCTAAAACCTGTTGTTTTTGATATACGAGGTTCACAGAGAGAAGTAGTGATTTGTAATACACAGCATTCTCTCTAGTTGGTTCTCTCCTCAATGATTTAGAAGTAAGTTATGAAGCGACGAATACCATATACCTATGTAGTGTACATATATTGCTAGCAACGTATCTATGATCTAACCTACGAGAGGAATTGGTCGCCAACAAAGAGAGACAGACAATACAAAAATAGTGTACCATTTTTGTTCTGCGAATGTTTAGCGGTTCGCATGAAAAATAATAAATAAACTCATTCATATTTTTAATATTTTATTGTTTGAATTTTTAACTCACGAATGACAATTTTATTTACTTAAATAATAAATAAACACATTTATCGCTTATTAAAATTTACTTTGTAATTTATACTCGTACTTGATAGTGAAAACCTAAGTGGCTAAAATGGAGGCATTTTTGAAATTGCCAGCGCATGCGGACAATGAAAATAGGTACACTAGATAGAAAGAGAGAATGATACCGTCTGCACCCTAATGTTTGCGACCAAAAATGCAAATTGCTAGCAATATAGACGAATACGCTCAATCTAGTCCCACCACTAGTGACGTTCGAAAATTTTGTTAACCTAACGTTAGCTAACAGAGCTTTCACCGTTACAAACCAGAGGGCTCTGATTCAAAAAATTAATGTACCTTTAAATGATTAAGACGAGTTAACTCGTCCTGCAATATGGCGGCTCAAAATGCTGTTGTATGTATATATTCACTGGTACAGGTGCCGCCATCTGTGACAGATTTTTCGAAATACGGTATAATTCTAATAATGTTCAATTTTATCAACATGGTTTAGTATAATTTATATTTTGTAAATTCCTAGGGTTCACTTTTTTGATGTTGGGATTTTTGATTTTTTTTCTTTTTCTTTTTTTGTAACCTTATCACTGGCAGTAAAAAGTCCGGCATTTTGAGACAAATATAGTTTCCCATATGGTTTGTTTAAAAGAGTTAAATATTTTTTCATGGTTTTTCACGGTATAAATATTTCATTTCTGAAGTACAACCACATTTAAAAATTATGGAATAAAAATAATAAGTCACGATGTTAGAAATTGTTGTTTTTATATACATATAATTGTATGTTAATTTTTTAAATGCGTGTCCTCTGGTTTGTAACGGTGAAAGTTCCGTTAGCTTACGTTAGACAAACAAAATTTTCGTGCCGAACGCCACCATTGTCGTATGTGTTTTGTTAATAGCACACGATCAATATCATGTCCCTGTCACTCTCCATTTAGTCTATTATAAAAAAATGGACCGTTTTTTGACGTCGTTGTAACTAATATACCAGATGGCGTTGATTTACTAGGGGATAAAATTAGAGTCGAGACATGAGGTTTAATAGTTCGCTATTTTTCATCTAAGATAAATTGGAAATAAATTAAATATTTAAAAAAATACTTTAATTCAACCTAGAAAGATTAATTAAATTGAAAAATTTTAATTCTTCGTTAACACATAACTTGGTGACGATACTTTTGTGCTCAATCATATGGTAATTAATTTTGACATCTATTTGATGAAAAATGCTCACATGTCCCAACTCTATTTAGTATACCCCCTATACCATTAGCGCCACGTAGCAAACCTAGCAAACTGTGACAAGAAAAGGTCCGTCCTTGAAAACAAGTGGCAGGGACATGATCAATATCTAGTCCCACCTTTACTAGAATATCACTAACATAAAGGGTATAAAATAAAGGATGAATTAGTAAAGTACGATTTAAAAGTCTAAACGTCAAGTCTTGTTACGACTATCAAAACAGGAAAATTTTCGAAGAAAAAAAAAAGAAAATGGATAATAAAGAGTGTACATCAAAGACTGACATATTTACTGTCAATATAAAAGAGGAGAATCCAGACAGCTATTTTTCACATATAACAAAAACGGAATTATCCGATTATTCATCAAATGAAATAAAATTGGAAATGGAACAAAGCAGTACCGATGATCCATTAAATTTGGAACATTTAGAAACCAAAATTAAATTAGAGCATGATGAAGAGGATTTGTCAACAACAAATTGTGGTTTAGTTAGCGAAAGTTTCAAAAATGATTTTAACACAGAAAGTACAAATGCGCAAGACGGTAGTTCTTTAAAAAATTCTGAAAAAAGTCAAACCATTGCAAAACCATTCACGTCAAGCCATTTAAAAAATCATACAGAAATACAAAGCGGTAAAAAACAATTCACATGTATTACATGTTTTAAAACATTTTCTCAGGCATATACTTTAAAATTACATGAAAGAACACATACCGGCGAAAAACCATTCGAATGTGATATATGTTTTAAAACATTTACTGTGTCAGGTAATTTAAAATCACATAAAAGAACACACACGGGAGAAAAACCATTCAAATGTGATACATGTTTTAAAACATTTACACAGTATGCTCACTTACAAACACATGAAATAGTACATACAGGCGAAAAAACATTCATGTGTAGTATATGTTTTAAAACATTTGCACAGTCGAGTCATTTAAAATCACACGAAAGGACACACACAGGCGAGAAACCGTACAAATGTAATTTATGTTTTAAAACATTTTCGACGTCAAGTTATTTGAGATTACATGAAAGAATACACAGAGGAGAGAAACCATTCAAATGTAGTATATGTTTTAAAACATTTTCACAGTCATGCCATTTAAAATCACATGAACGAATACATACGGATGAAAAGCGATTCAAATGTAATATATGTTTGAAAATATTTTCACAATCAAATAGTTTAAATAAACATGCAAGAATACATACGCGAGAATAAAATCATTTGAGGTGAATCGATCACTTGAAATTTGCCAAGTTTAGAATTTGACATTTTAGTATACTATAGAGCAAGATATGATGCATTCACCGACACTATTTTGAATCATTTCTGACGTGTCGTTTAGAAGAAATAAATTTTCAAAGTTAGAATTTTTAACGTACGAGTAAATGCCAAAGAATGATTAGAGGTGAATCAGAGGTATGTATTTAAGTAAGTTGTGTCATTAAAAACCAACTTTAAGATTTAAAAAACTGAAAATTATTTTCTTTTATGTTTTTGAATCATTAAAAAACTATTTTTTTTTAATATTGGACGTTTAGTTATTGTAATAAATAGAAAAAAAAAACTATAAAAATGTCATTTTATACTAATACACCCATAATATATTTGTGTACGTGTTAGTTATTATGTGTGCGGACGCGTCACTACCAGAATCAAATTCATTACTTTTAAAATTATTAAAATTAGAAGATCGAACAATAATCAAATATTAATACTGTTACATGTATTATACAATTTAACTTATTTTTCTACATATAAATTATATTTATTTATAGAGGAAAAAATTGACTTAGTAATTCATTTGTCACAAATTTGTCAGTACTGATCGATTCACCTTAAATTTAAAATATTTTCCGTATCAAGCATTTTAACTAAATGGTCTTGTCCATGTTTCAAAATTTCATTTTATTTTAAATTTTTTACTTTTGTGTTTAGTAAAAATACTTTGTATGTTTATGTGATATATGGTCGTTTGTATACATATAATGTTTATAATAATAAACTTTTTTTTTAAAAAAAAGGTTCGCATTATTTTGTCATAAATTATCCTGATTTTTGTCTTCATAATTTTCTCGTAAAAAATAAAAAATAAAATTTGCAGTTTTCTTTTCTCATATTATATGTACTTAAAAATAATTAAAATTCGATTGAACAGCAATTTGTTCATAAGAATACAAAAATAAATTGTTTCTTTGCAATTCAAATTGAGTTATGGCCCTCGGGCCTTTATAGGCCCTTGGGATTAAAAATTACACTTTAATTCCTTGGTGCAGGGCCGGACCTATAGTTATTAGGAGGGGGGGCAAATTTTCCTGTTGGCGCTCTCCGCAACAAAAAAAAAATTTTCCCTGGAAAAGGAAGTTATGACCAAAAAAAAAGTCACCTGGACCCTATCAGAAATGGACACTGTTGACCTTTTTCTTTGGTCATCACTTCCTTTTCCAGGAACAAATTAACCTGAACCCTTCAGAAGTGAGCACTGTTGACCTTTTTTTTGGTTATAACTTCCACAAAAATTTTTAAAATCCACTGCGCCAAAAAAATCTTAAGTATTTTCACTGTTTTGGCGCCCCTAAAAGCTTACAGGGGGGCACGTGCCCCGCTGCCCCCCTAGATCCGGCCCTGCCTTGATTATATAATGTTATATTTATACACCAAGGAATTAAATTATGTATGTTATATATAATTAAATAAAGTATTAAGAAACAAATTAAGCTGTTCGAAGATGTCAGTTTTTATTTTATTTATTTATTTATTTATTTATTTTTTTTTTTTTGTTTAATATTTCTTATCCAACTTAAAGCATAATCACTATTGATACCTAATTAAAATTGACATTGTGTTTGAAAAATTACCAAACTGGATCGGCTGGGACTCGAACCCGGATCTCTTGGTTACCAGCTAAGCGCCTTACCAACTAGGCCACCGATCACTTGTTCGAGTGCCACTCCAATTCAGTAATCAATCAAACACAACCTCTCTCTAATGCGAGACGCAGTTTTATACTTTTAATTTCAAATGTTATCGAGTGCCTGTGAAATATTATTAGTGTGTGGCGGATTTTTATCAGTATTTAAACATACACCAATATTCATATGTTCACTCAATGTCCAGCTTTGGCTGATACTTGAACACTCGATGTACTTTGGCAAATGGCCAATTCATTATGTTAATTAAAATTGACATAGTGTTTGAAAAATTACCAAACTGGATCGGCTGGGACTCGGACCCGGATCTCTTGGTTACCAGCCAAGCGCCTTACCAACTAGGCCACCGATCCCGGGCCCTACTATTGATACCTAAAAAAATGATTATTTCACTATAGTTTATTATGACAACTTAACTTATGTGTATCAAGTATAGGAAAGAATGTATAAGAATGGTATTGTAATTTTTTCACTTTTACCATGGAAAAAGCTTTTCCATGTTGTAAAAAAAAAAGTGTAAAAAATTTTTATAGCGAAAAAAATGGGACAAAGCATTTCATTGGTCATTTCATTGTAGGTAAACACCAGGTAAACACGATAAAAATGAAACAAAAATTCGTATTAGTAAATTTAATACTTTAAATGCTTAAGACGAGTTAACTCGTTCTGCAATATGGCGGCTCAAAATGCTGTCATATGTATATATTCACTGGTATAGGTGCCGCCATCTGTGACAATACGGTATAATTCTAAATAATCTTCAATTTTATCAACATAGTTTAGTATAATTTATTTTTTGTAAATTCCTAGGGTTCACTTTTTTAATGTTGGGATCTTTGATTTTTTTCTTTTTCTTTTTTTGTAGCCTTATCTATTGTACTTATCACTTGGCAGTAAAAAGTCTGGCATTTTCAGACAAAAAAATTTTACCATATGGTTTGTTTCAAAGCGTTAAATGATTTTAGAACCATGGCAACAATGTATTAAATAATAGTATAACTTATGCTCATTTATTTTATTCGTTAAATGGGGAATTTGACTAATTTTGGGAAACTATTTTAAAATACGCATATTTATGTATTATGAATGTAAATAATTTCAATTTTTAAAAATAATGCCGAAAATAGTTAGAAAAAAATAATTTAATATTTGTTCTCAAAATTTGCGCGAAAACGTTCATTAGCTTCAATTACGTCACTTTCTCTAGATAGCAACAGGTGTCATGTAACTAAGAAAAAAAACTGTTTATTTTTCTTATAACTAGGAAAAAAAATTTTTGATTTTTAAAAAAATTAATTAAATTCAAATTAATTTCCATAGTTATATTTGCTAACCGGAATTTACGTAGCGACCCTAGTGGCGACAGTGTTGAAATATAAGAGAAAGCAACGTCACAGCCCATTTCGGCTGACGTAATTTATAGCTGAAAAATATTAATTTTTTTAAAATTAAATAAAGATAGGTAGTTAGGATGAATTAACATAATAAATTGCTGTCTTTTATTATCAATTTTCAATAAAATTTGTTTTTATTGTTTTTCTTTGATACTGTCAAATACCCCATTGCCTTACCGTATTACACTTGAGATTTATATTTTTTCTGAATAAATTTGTGTTTTCTACAACTCAAATTTCTTGCCTAATAATTAAAGCAATTTAACTCGAAGAACTGTCAACTCAAAAGCGCTTTCGCGTTTCTGTATAAGTTGACGGTTTTTCTCGTTTAATTGCTAGGCAACAAATTTTCGTTAGACAAACCTAAATTTATTCGAAAAAATACAAACCTCTCGCGTAATAACAAGTGAAAAAAAAGAGTTAGTTTTTACGTCTAGTATTTTTGAATTAATGAATAACTTTATTTATTTCATCCGTTTTACGGTAACTTATTTCACATCTTAAACTCTCAGCAGGGTAATATGGCCAACATTAAACCAAAATTTCATCATAGCCATTCGAAAATCAACGCCATTTGCTATCACTAATTTATTTTTATGTATCTACTTACATATATTTTTATTGTTTCTAATTTATGTCCTAATTAGTGTTAACTAATTGATGTCATAAAATTAAATATAATTGTATAGATATATTTTATGGATATACAAACAGAATTAAGTGGACCAAAATCTCGAATTCATTACATAATGAAGAACATAGCTTTGTTACTGGTCTTATGTTGTTATCAGGTGAATTAAAATTAGTCTATGCTTATTAAATATCACAATAATGTTATCTGAAGTACTATTTATTTACTTTTTTATTTTTGATTAATTTATTTTTTGATTTATTTATTCCTTTTTTATCATAATTTTTACAAATATTTTTCAAATGTGATAATAGATATTATCGGCCAGCCCAACAAAAACCGTAGTAACCAGTCCTGTCGTCAGAAATTTGGATCAGATTGACGTCCATCTGCACCGTTTCTGACGAATATACAGACGGCCGACAGAATCTAACGTCAGGAAAAGACGGCCCAGATACGTAAGTCTGACGAATAATTTTTATAACAACTCGGTCGACAGACTTACGTCAAAAAGACGGCAGCTACCTGCTTTAAATTCTCCCCTCCCATAAGTTTTCAGCGGTTCTCCCAGAGTATGGACACTCAATAGTTTATCGGACAAATTATTCGTCGGTGTGGATCAAACAGTAGCCAACATAATGATAAAATATTCACTAAAATAATATAGGACTTTCATTCAGTGATACCAGTAAAATAAGTTTTTACAATTTAATTTTGGTGACTTTGGTGTTATTGGTATCGCTTTGATCCACTCCACACCGTTTGAATCAGGAAAGAAGTGGAGGGGAGTATCTAGTGTCCATACCCTGGGTTCTCCTTTTCATTTTTTTAATTATGTTAATTCAAAGTGTCAGTCCGTTGTAAAAATTCTTGTTTCCATATATGTATATAATAAAAAAGATGAGAGTAGTTCTTATTATTAAACAAAACTGAAAAATTATAAGTTTTTTCAGTTATTGACGAATATAGTTTCATTAAACGTTTAAAAATGAAACAATTTTCTTACATTTTAAGGTTATTTTGTTACAGATTCAGTTTAAAAAAATCATGTAAGCTTACGAGATTGTATATTATATAATACAATCTCAAGAATTTAAAGCAGGTAGCTGCCGTCTTTTTGACGTAAGTCTGTCGAACGAGTTGTTATAAAAATTATTCGTCAGACTTACGTATCTGTTCCGTCTTTTCCTGAGGTTAGGTTCTGTCGTCAGTCTGCCGTCTGTATATCCGTCAGAAACGGCGCAAATAGATGTCAATCTGACGAAGGGTAATATAGACCTAACTACGTAAATCTGATGTCAGTCTGACGTCAAGTTGGTTACTAGGGAAGTCGGACAAAAAAATATAAATAAACCGCATAAAAAAAGTTTTATCGAGAATACATAACTGAAAACGCTCAAAACCTCACGATTACTTTAGAGGTTGCTTTTCTGAACAAGATAAAGCATTAATTTGCACGTGGGAACATTTTATTTCATTTTTATTATAATATTATGAAAATTGTGAAAAGTACATCTGTAAAAAAAATAAATGATGCAATAACTTATATTCTTATGCAATGTACTAATTAAATGTTTAAATAAAAACCAATAAAAAGTATTTCTATCAAAGAAAGTTATTATAGTTATTGTTCAAGTTTCTTACTTTCTCTTGATTGTGGTTAACATTATGCATTTTAATGAACATTTTTTTTTAAAACCACACAAAAAAGGACCGCATAAAAAAGCTTCAGCTGTACTGTAACTTCAGAACAGATTCATCTTATTAAATAATAAATTATATGTATTTATTGTGTGAAAATAATAGTTTCAGAATCAAGCATCAGTATTAAAAGAGACCAATAATCAACCAATTGGACTACGAAGGAGTACTCCGAAAGAAGTAGACGAAAATTTTAAATCACTTTTATGGACCATTTTGAAAATGGTAACTAACCAAATAGATTCGTTCGGTGCGAAAGTGTTAAAGACGTTGGGTTTACAACCAACTGGAATACAAAAGGGCAGTCTGGAAGAGATAAGCAAGTATTTGAAAAAGCTTGTTGGGCCACTTACGTTGTCTGTTTTCAGAATAGTAGTTAAAAATTTAGTTACCGCTTTTTCAAACTAATTAAAGAATACTTTTCGTAATGTAATATAAATGTATTTTCCAACGTATCCGAAAAATTTTAAGTTTTCTTGTATATATTCATCTTTTAATATGTACTCCAATTTTAACAATAACTTCGACTTGCTGATGTAAAGAATATAAAAGAATATCCAGAAAACTTTATGTATTGTTTATGTTATAAATTACAATAAAATCAACCATATTTATACAAACAATTCTCTAAAGTGCAACATTGACCCGTACAATTAGTTGATTTTATGGATTTTATGTAATAGCATATGAGAGTATACATCATCTTATCAAAATATCAAAATAAAGTTCTAACTTTTTGCTTTTTATAGTATTTTGTTTAATGGTGTTTGATTTTTTTACTAATTTTTGACACTCCTAGCAAAAAAAGTTAAACTTTACCAATCCGCCGAATCAAAAAATTTTGGAACAGAATTTAAAGTGAGACCATTGATATAGAAGAATATGGATGGAGACTATTTCTTAAGAGAGGGACAAGATATAGTTTAATATGATATGTTAGAATGAATACGTAGATTCTTTTGAATGTACCACAAAAAATAAAAAACAAAAGAGTAAATATACACTATAACACGTGCAAATAAGCACTAAACATCCAGTCCTACAAAAAATTAAATTTAAAATAAAATTAGTAAACGTAATACACCGTAAATATAATATATGGGTAAGTAAATATTGTATTGATCAATAAATGCAACCATTTCTAGGGAAAATTTGTTAATTTTTCTACATTTTTCATTTAAAAAAACAGGTTTATAATAAGGGGAAAAATACCAATTTTGACATTATACAAAGTAAAGGAAATATCGAAAAAAGAATCATTCTACTTAAATAAGGAATTCGTTTTTTAGTTAAAATATGTGATAATAACGACAAAAATTTTAAAAATATTGTAAAAAAATAAAACTATGTAAAAATTAAAATATAGGTCAGATTGACCCTTCATTTCAGTAGCGTCTTATATCTAAAATTAATGAGCATATAAAAATTTAACTTCAAGATTATGTATTTTGTTTGTATTTATTTATTTATTAATAAAATGATAATTTAATAACTGTATAGTTTTATTTATGTTTGTGTCTACTTTTATCAAAAAGATATGTCTTATTAGTGATGGAAAATTATAAACCAAAACGTAATCTTTTTACAAAAATTGTTATAAATTGTAAATAATCAATTCATTTGAGCAATTTTTGTTTTCAGTTTATGGTAATTTATAATATTCTTTAAGCACCGTTAAAAAATACAATAATTTAGTAAACAATTAAGAATTCGAAAAATTAACTGATAAAATAGTCGAACAGCATTCGAGGAATTGATTATTGAATTAAATAGAATAGATATTAAAAATAATTAATTAATTGTTTATGTTTTTATATAGAAATCACAATTATAAGAAAAATATACTAAATATATTGTTTTAAAAGCAATGGCAATGTTTTAATTAACTTAAAACCGTTACTGTATATTTACAAAATGACGTCATTCATAATACGCACGTTTAATATTCATAATATGTTGATCAGTATTTTGGGAAATGCTCCTTCCTTTACAATATTATATACCTCTCCTTCTTCCATGAGTGAGACACTATCACTATAATGCTGGAGCTGAGAAGCAAAAAAGATCTTGTCTAGGGCTGTTGATAAAATATCGATATATCGAAATATCGATATTATTATTTAGAAATATCGATATTTATTACTAATATTTTTTTGGACGATATATCGATAGTTCGATATTGAAATGTAGATATCGACACTCGATATTTTTTTTAAATAAGTTTTTATTTTTTATTTTTTCCCGCCAATTATTCTACTGTATCTACTGTACTTTCTGTACTTTATTTACACTGTATTATCTACTGTACTTTATTTACAGTATATTATGTTTTTCCTCTTTTAGTTTATTTATTTGCAGATTATCCTAAGACGAAATGTAATTTTGTATAAAAAAGATACTATAATCAGATATGTAGCTAGTATCTACGGTTATCACTTGTCACTGTCAGCGTTAATAGCTTTAGCACACAGATGAGACAGATCGAGCCTACATATAAAAAAATCGTCAAGTGCGTGTTTTTGACACGCACTAAGTAATGTCACCTCAGTGAAAGTGTTAATTTATGATTTTTTGGCTCGTTTTTTAAGTACAGTGAGAATACAGACCTCTTGCGTTTATACAATATGCATGTACAACTCTATAATACAGTGAGAATACAGCCCTCTTGCGTTTATTCAGTATATGCATGTACAACTTTATAATAATGTTTCCCCCACTATGATCACACAACGATATTAATATGTCATTCTTCGATGACATAAAAAGTGAAATCTTAAAGTTGCAATAAGTAGCAATTTACACCACTACCACTTTAGTCTGTTTATGTATTATGCATGTATATAATTTTAATTTTTAAAAATAATTCGGAAAATCGTTAAAAAAAACAATTTAATATTTGGTCTCAAAATTTGCGCGAAAACGTTCATTAGCTTCAATTACGTCACATTCTCTAGATAGGAACAGGTGTCGTGTAATAAGAAAAAAAACTGTTTATTTTTCTTATAACTAGACAAAAAAATGTTGATTTTTTAAAAAAATTAATTAAATTCGAATTAATTTTTATAGTAAGGTTTTCTAACCGGAATTCCCGTAGCAACCCTACTGGCGTCAGTGTTGAAATATAAGAAAATGCGACGTCACAGCCCATTTCTGCTGATGTAATTTATAGCTGAAAATTTTAATTTTTTTTAAATTAAATAATGATAGTTAGGATGAATTAACATAATAAATTGCTGTCTTTTATTATCAATTTTCATTAAAATTTGTTTTATTGTTTTTCTTTGATACTGTCAAATACCCCATTACTAAGAACTTGACATTTTCATACATTTATAATTTAATTTGTTTAATAAATATACTGAATTATAAACTGTGTAAATTATTTTTGAGCCGACTTACGATTGTATTTTTAAAACAAAGCCGATTAAATAAAATCGAAAAAAATATCGATATATCGAAATATCGATATTTTTTTTCGATATATCAAACTCCGATATTGATATATTTAAAAATATCGATATATCGAAAATCCGATATTTTAAAAAATATCAACAGCCCTAATCTTGTCCAAAAAATTCAAAATTGAGATTTTTATGTATATATGGAACACATCGTAATATCTATATGTCTAAATAATTGTATTTAGCCAAAAAAATTTTTTTCCCACTAAAAAATAGATTTAAAATATGTACCTTCAAGCAAAAAGAATCATGTCCATTTAATTCGGCCATTTGTAATTTATTTATCCAATCACAGTGTTGCTTGAGTATGTTTAGTTCAAAATTTCAGTTAGAAATGTGCTTCTGCTTGTGCTTTTCAACGTTTTTATTTTAGTTAAAATTTATAAAGTGGATAAAAAATATTATTTTTCAATTAAATATTTATTACTAATATTCTGCAAACAATTATACACAATTTTTGTTTAGTAATAAGAAAGTTATTAATGAATTTAAATTTGGAATTAACAACGGTAGGGGTGACCAACAGAGACGCTAAGACTTATCCGAATTTTTTGTTTCTCTATAAAATATTAAATCAATGAATTGTTGCACGTTTTATTTAAAATCTGTTAGATACTTTGTTTTTTGTTTATTTTTGAAATAAAAAGAAATCTGCAATAGACGTGTTGTTTTTATTTACATAAAACTTATACAGCCCTACAATAATGTCTTTATAGCAAAAAGTATTATGTCCATTATAAAATTAGGCAAATGAAATTATGTCCAATATGTTTAAGCAAAAAACATTATGTCCAACAAAAAAATATAAAAAAACGATTTTTCTTAAATTTTCTGATTAAAAAAGTATAATTAATAAGTTTCAAAATTAAATTAGTATCCATTTTACAATAAATTTTGTATTTTGATTTCATATTTAATTAAATAACCATTTTTTTTAATTTCTGAAAAAAGTGACTTCTGTGACTAGATCTTTTTTGCATCTAAGCTCCATTATGATTCTTTTAATACGTTGCTAGGTGATTTTGTATGTGCGATCTTTTTGTGAGATTTGAATTAATCTCACAGTTCTGAGAAATTAAAATTGAGATCTAGGGCGCGTTTATACATCCGATTTTGATTGCATGAAAATCGAAATAGAAATCGTTTAATGATACTTGCGGGTTTATACACATATGATTTTTTTTTATCTAAAATATCAGCTTATAAGTCATAGACCATATACATGGAAATCTAACGGAAGAATTAACAAAATTGGTCAGGAAAATGGTAGTTATTAGGTTTTATTTTTTTATCACTCGTGGTGTTAATATTCCTCATCACCTGATGTGAATCTAGCGAATATAGTAAGAAAAATAGTGGAAAAATAGAATGTAAATAGACTTGAAGTATCAAGTTACCGTAACATGGACATTCTTAAACCCAATTTTTGATAATTTCAAAATGATTTCAAAAATCTTATAAAATTGTTTTTCAAGTAAATACGAAGAATTTATTGAGCTTAATTTTAAATCAATAATATCAAAATGGGCAGGGTGTGTGGTGTTAAAAATTATTCTAGTGGCAGTGTAATTGATATAAAGCGACCCAGGGAATTAAATTTGAAAAATCCTGCATTTTTCAAGTACTCACAAGGTAAATCAAGTAAACTAAATAAATTTTATTTTATTAATATTGCAACTTGTTCTTTATGATGTAAAAATAAAACTATTTCAAGTAGTATTCAAACTACCGCTTTGGTACACAAGGAACACTAATGCCCTCTTAATTTTAGAATCCAATTTGAATGTATTGAGTTGATCACCTTCTTATAGTCACCATCACAGAAAATTAGAGTTCAGTTCCTACTCTAATATGTTTGCTTGCGTTAATACGAACATTTAGGAAGACAACCAATGTTCAGTGCTTTCCGTCATTCCGTGCATTCAGACTTGAAAATTGTCAAAATCTCGAAACGACAGAATTATTTTTTCGAAGAAAAGAAAGAAAATAAAATGGAAAATAAACGGTGTGCATCAAAGGTTGATACATATACTGTTAAATTAATCAAAGAGGAAGAAAATTTACAGAATGTAGACAACTCATTTTCAACTATAACAAAAACGGAATTACCTGAATCTTCATGTTATGCAAATGAAATAAAATTGGAACTGGAAGAAAGCAATTATGATAATCCATTAAATTTGGAAAGTTTACATACCGAAGTTAAGTTAGAAAATGATGAAGAGGATATATTAACAGAAAATAGTGATTTATTTGACCATAGTTGTGAAAATTTAACAAATACCAACAGTGCAACTGAACAAGGTAGATTAAAGCGATTAAAGACTTGTGAAAAAACTCAAACCAGTGAAAAACCATACAAGTCCAGCCATCTGAAAAAACATCAGAAACGCCTTACTTACCCAACAGAAAGACCATTCGAATGTAATATATGTTTTAAAACATTTTCTCAGTCAAGTCATTTGAAAACACATGAAAGAACACATACAAAAGAAAAACCATTCGGGTGTGATATATGCTTTAAAACATTTTCTGAATTAGGTAATTTAAAAAAACATGAAAGAACACATACAGGGGAAAAACCATTCAAATGTGATACATGCTTTAAAACATTTTCTGAATTAGGTAATTTAAAAACACATGAAAGAACACATACAAAAGAAAAACCATTCGGGTGTGATATATGCTTTAAAACATTTTCTGAATTAGGTAATTTAAAAAAACATGAAAGAACACATACAGGGGAAAAACCATTCAAATGTGATACATGCTTTAAAACATTTTCTGAATTAGGTAATTTAAAAAAACATGAAAGAAAACATACAGGAGAAAAACCATTCAAATGTAACACATGTTTTAAAACATTTTCACAGTCAAGTAGTTTGAGTGAACATAAAAGAACACATACAGGAGAAAAACCGTTCAAATGTGGTATATGTTTTAAAACATTTTCTCTGCTAAGTAATTTGAAAAGACATGAAAGAATACATACGAGAGACAAACCATTCAAATGTGATATATGTTTTAAAACATTTTCTCAATCACATCATTTAAAAGATCATAAAAGAGTACATACAGGAGAAAAACCATTCAGATGTGGCACATGTTTTAAAACATTTTCACAGTTAAGTAGTCTGAATGAACATAAAAGAACACATACAGGAGAAAAACCATTCAGATGTAGCACATGTTTTAAAACATTTTCACAGTCAAGTAGTTTGAATGAACATAAAAGAACACATACAGAAGAAAAAGCGTTCAAATGTGGTATATGTCTTAAAACATTTTCTCTGCTAAGTAATTTGAAAAGACATGAAAAAATACATACGAGAGACAAACCATTCAAATGTGATATATGTTTTAAAACATTTTCTCGGTCAAACGGTTTAAACGGACACATCAAAAGACTTCACACTAAAAAAAACAAATTATAAAAAATTTGGGTGAGACAGGCATATTCAGAGTACCCCTAAAGACTATTGTACATGGCTCCAGCAGTCCGAACGAAGAAATTCGAGATGAACAATATTTCATAAACTTATACTTAGTTTCAAAAATTTATTACCAAAAAATTTATTTCGTCTCACATTTTTTTATTTTTTCTGTAAAAATATTTTTATATAATTATGGTCTGTTAAGTAAGATCGTGGTCGACCATACTCACAATTGGTAAAATTTTGTCTCTAAATATTTTGTGAGCAGATAGAGTGAACCTTTGTCTACCACGCACTTTAAAGAAAGATTCAGTTGTTTGTCTTTTGTTAGAATAACACGTGAAGAACCATGGGTGCCAAATACGCGGCACGAATGCACAAATCTAGCATCTTTACATTCGACTGGCCGTCACAGTCGCCCGATCCCAATCCGATTAGGTCACATATCAAGTACAAACTTCGAGAAAAACGCATATATACATTTAAAGCAGTTAACTCGCGAGATTCGTCTCAATCTAAAAAAACTGAAATCTAAGAAATTCGTCAATTTAACCGAAAGTATGCCTCGAAAATAGCGTCACCACCGGCGATTATCGACGCCGGTGGTGACTGGACACCTTATTAAGCTAATTGCGTCATAGTCCTCATCAAGTGGAACGTATATATGTATTTCAAAATTTTTTTATATAAATTATTTCGACCACGATCTTACTTAACAGACTGTATATGACATGTTGTATAAGAGAATGTATATAATAATAATAATTATACAGTCTTGTATAATGTTTATAACATATATAATGTTTATAACAATAAACTTATTAAACAAACAATGGAATAAGTTTGTTAAAAATTATCTATCCTGATGGCAATGAGTTCTAACCATTTTCTGTTATATATAAA
The DNA here is from genome assembly GCA_035578155.1 of Brachynemurus nebulosus. Classification (NCBI taxonomy): domain Eukaryota; kingdom Metazoa; phylum Arthropoda; class Insecta; order Neuroptera; family Myrmeleontidae; genus Brachynemurus; species Brachynemurus nebulosus. The sequence goes on along the minus strand of JAPWDM010000008.1, from coordinate 2,506,133 downwards.
TTCATAATACATATTTAATACATTTTTTATCACTCATGCAGGAGAAGTATAGCTTGGGCCTTTTTACTTGGCAGTGCGCAGAAAACGAATTTAACACGTAAGTCTAATAGTAGGTAATAAAAGAGGGAACGAAAAAGAACAACATGTTTGTTAAAAAGATGTCTCTTTTTAATATGATTTAAACCTAGATATTTTTCAGATGTTATTGTCTCTTACTTGTAATGTATTTTCAAATATATCTATCTGTATCATGCGCGAGTTACTACCAAGTAAAAAGACCCCAGCTATACTAATTTGGCGTACACATTTTTGTACGCAAAATAGCTGTTTGCCCACTGTACTTTTCCTACATACTTTTTAGTATGTGGGAAGTAGAAAGTATACTTTTCGCACGCAAATTGACAATAAACCTGCCACCTCTTGATTTTTCAATTTTTCATTTAATAAATATTTTGCAACGTATTTTTAATGTATTCAATAAATTACTTAAATATTTTCAATATAATTTTCTTAAAATTAATTTATAACATTTGAAATCACTGATATCAGTGTTTAAAATACATACGCATTCCAAACCTGTTCTCACTGAATTAAAAGTACTGTTCTATTTTATGTTATAATATCATACAATCATACACAGTTTAATAGTTATTTGTGTATTAAGAGCGCAAAATGGTCCATTGCCGCTCGATTGAGAATGTTGACGCGTGACGCCGCCAGGCAGAGCGTGTTATTCTCATGAGAGCGGCAATGTCATTTTGTGCTTGAATTACACACAAAAATTTTTCTACAATCTTATAAAATGTATTTTTTATTTAAAGGATACTTGAAAAAATAATAATGGACATTAATATTTACTTTAAGTCATAGTGTACTTGAGAAATACTATCTTAGTGTCACTATTACATATTTCCATCATATATGTACAAATTTTTTTATCTTATTTATTAATTATAGTTATTTATTATTTTTAATTAATATTTTTTAGTTATTTTGAAATTTAATAAAATTAATATTTCACTTGATTATGATAAAAATAATAATTTTAAAATCTCTTTATTTGTTACCATAGAAAATATAAACAGCGCCTTCCCAATTTAGGGGTCATACACAATCAATGAAATAAGATTTAAGGAGTATGCCATCTAGTGATGTTGAATGGAATTTTAACGTAACTGGTCATAGATATAAATATGTAGGTATTTTTTTACGTCAAAATTCGTGATTTTTTTCACTTAGTGACAAAATAGTCATCACGAACGTTACTTTTTCATGAATTCTGATGTACAAAAATACCTAAATACATTTACTTATTAGCAGTTAAGTTAACAGTTTCATTCAACGTCACTAGATGGCATACTCCTTAAAACTTAAATCTTATTTCATTGATTGTGTATACAGCCTTATAATTAAATATACGTTGAGCGACGAGCGAGTGACAAACACAGAGCAATGAACATACTATTATGTATATTATACTACTATAGACAAAGCGTAAAGCCAGTTTCTAGGCATTTTTTTTTTTTTTTTTTTTGAAGCAGTTAACAAGAGTGAAACGGGTGAAATTTAATGAAATAATATAATGTCAATTTTTGAGCAAATGCGACTATAATTATTGCAGGACATAATTTGTATACGTACGTATTTTGAAAATAAAGCGAATACCAGTTTTTTTCTTTCAAAATTTTGTAGTTTCTTCTCAAAAAAGTAAAATTTGATTATCAATATTATATTTTTACCATAATTATTTGAAAACGTAACTACGGTTACCATCCATTATTACATATTACAGAATACTATTAAGGCTATTAAGGTCGGAACTTAGTCGTAACTGGTAGCCTCAATTACACATTTATATTATCAATCTACATATATAATATATAATTTGTTCATTGATCTGTGGTGACAAAGTATTACTTTTCCGCTTTAAAGCGAAAAGTATTACATACTTTGTTGTTCGGCAACTAGAGTCTTCGGCAAATACAGATTTTGTGCTCTCTTCACAGAGTGCAAAAGCCTACTTTCCACTAAGATTGTAGAAAAATACTCTGCCAATTGGGTGGGCACACAGCTTCCTCGTAGTCGTAAAAGACTTTAAAACAGTATTCTACTAAATATACATATTATATACCGTGAAATTATATTTTCGCCTTGAAGTTTATAAAAAACTGTTGTAACTCAAAAGACTTAAAGGCTAAATTATAAAATAATAGCAAAAATATTTTAGAAACTAACCCCCAAAATACCCTAAAAATTTGAGCGAGATAGGACTAGCAGTAAATGAGATATTGACATTTAATGGGATTTCATGGTAGCGGCGTAGCTACCGTTACTCCGATTTCGATTAAATTCATAGGGGACCATATAGGAACCAAACTACATAATTTCTGAAAATTTCATAAAAAAGAATTGAGTAGTTCAGAAGTTATACCACTTGGTGTAATTTTGGAATGACATGGTAGCGGCGTTGCTACCGTTACTCCGATTTTGATTAAATTCATAGGGGACCATCGCGGAGCCAAACTGTATAATTTCTGAAAATTTCATTAAAAACAATCGAATAGTTCGGAAGTTATGCCACTTGGTGCAAAATTGGAGACACACAGACGGACGGACAGACAGACACCAAACCAGAATTGTTCAGGAAGCTCTAAAACGTAAAATGTGCGTAAAAAATTTGATTTTGGAGAGAAAAAATTTTTTATTTTTCAAAAGTGATCACAAGGCTTCCGCTATTTTAGTAGTCTCGGAAGCAATAATGTTTAATTGTTATTGAAAGAATAAAGTACAAATGTAAGGAGGAGTGTTAATTTATTCATATTCAAATATAATACATTTGTATTTTATTTATTAAAAATACTATATCTAAGTAAGTGGTGCAAACTAATATAAAATATATGAAATACCTGTGAAAATAAATAAATAAAAAAAAGACTGTTACCAAAAACAATATTTAGTTTAGTTGTTGTTATGTAGTCTTTGAGAAAAGATGTTCAATAATTTGTAAAGTAAAATAATTTATAATAAATAGAAAAATAAAGTAATTTGTTGCTTATTTATTATAACAAAACTATACAAATACATTTTTTGGAGAAAAAAATAAAATGGAAAATAAAGAGTGTACATCAGAGAGTATTAAAATTACTGTTAAAATAAAAGAAGAAGCGAATTTCAAGGATCTAAGCAATTCCTTTTCAAATGCAATAAAAACGGAATTATCCGAGTTTCCAGTTTATGGAAATAAAATAAAATTGGAATTGGAAGAAGGCAATACTTGTGATTTATTAAATTTGGAACGTTTACATACCGAAATTAAATTGGAGGATGATGATGAGAATTTGTTAACAAAAAATTGTGTTTCATTTAGCGAAAGTTACGAAAATGATTTAAACCTAGAAATGTCAACTGAGCAAGGTAGCGAAGGTAGCTTAAAGACCGATGAAAAAACTCGAACTAGCGAGAAACCATTCACGTCAAAGCATTTAAAAAAACATGAGAAAATACAAAATGGTAAAAAGCCATTCAAATGTGATATATGTAGTAAAACATTTTCTCACTCAGGCGCTTTGAAAGCACATAAAAGAACACATACGGGAGAAAAACCATTCAAATGTGATATATGTAGTAAAACATTTGGTCAATATTCTACTTTAAAAAGACATGAAAGAACACATACCGGAGAAAAACCATACAAATGTAACACATGTTTTAAAACATTTTCTCAGTCAAGTGATTTAAAAACACATGAACGATTACATACCGGAGAGAAACCATTCAAATGTGATATATGTTTTAAAACATTTTCTCAGTCAAGTCATTTGAATGATCATAAAAGAACACACACAGGAGAGAAACCATTTAAATGTGATATATGTTTTAAAACATTTTCACGGATGTATCATTTGAAAACACATGAAAGAACACACACAGGAGAGAAACCATTTAAATGTGATGTATGTTTTAAAACATTTTCTCAGTCAAGTATATTGAAAAGACATGAAAGAACACATACAGGAGATAAACAATTCAAATGTGATATATGTTTTAGAACATTTTCTCGATCAGGCCATTTACAAAGACATAAAATAATACATACAGAAGAGAAATCATTCAAGTGTAATGTGTGTTTCAAAACATTTTCTCTGTTACAAAATTTGAACACACATGAAAGAACACATACAGGTGAAAAACCATTCAAATGTAACACGTGTTTTAACTTTTATAACATTTTCTCAGTCGGGTAGTTTGAAATTACATGAAAGAATACATACGGGAGAAAAACCATTCAAATGTGATATATGTAGTAAAATATTTTCTCACTCAGGCTCTTTGAAAGCACATAAAAGAATACATACGGGAGAAAAATGATTCAAATGTGATATATGTAGTAAAACATTTGGTCAATATTCTAATTTACAAAGACATGAAAGAACACATACGGGAGAGAAACCGTTGAGATTTTTTTGTAATCGTTTGTAAACCGTTTGTGACTAATTAGTTAATTAATTATTAAATTGTTGATTACGAGTGTGTGAATAGCCAACATTTTTTAAAATTTATTGCAATATTAACTTCCGGGCACTTAATCGATCGAAAATCGTTTGTGAATTCCAAATATACGGCATACGATAAGTACGGCGCCAAGATTTGATGACACTTCCTTATAGAACTTGACAAAATAAAACGAAAAACAAGAATAAAATTTTTCGAGATCTCGCTTCGTTTTCGAGTTAAACTTGTTTTTGAATTCCAATATATTTTGTATGTATGGGATGTGGGCATGAGTACGATATCCGAGGCGACAAGAGCGGATCTGATAGATTTTGGCATTCTAAGCAAAAAATAAAAAATTTTGAAATTCGCCTTAGTTTTCGAGATATCGATCGTTAAACTTGTATTTAAGTTTTCATGAAATTCGGATATATTGTATTTGGTGAAATATATTTATATCAAAAATCGAAGTTTATTGTCAAAACTGGCCCAACCTTCGGGCAAAGGGTAACCTTAACTAACCTCACCACTTACTTTTTATATCAAAAATCGAAGTTTATTGTCATAACTAACCTAACTTTCGGGCAAAGGGTAACCTTAAATACAAGTTTAAAGATCGATATCTCGAGAACGAAGCGAGATATCGAAAAATTTTATTCTTGTTTTTCGTTTTATTTTGTCAAATTCTATAAGAAAGTGTCATCAAATCTTGGCGCCGTACTAATCGTAGCATCCCCAAATATACCATTAAAAACATTTGTGACAGCGTATTTTTTAGAAAAAATAATAAAAAAAATCAATTATTTTTTGTAATACCTAATGAAGTTTTTTATATTGGCCACTCTGTTTAGTTGCACTCCAATGCCCTCTAGTGTGAGAAAAAATAACTATTTTGTAAATGACAGCAGTATACAGAATTTTTTTTATTATTTTTTAAAAAAATACGCTGTCACAAATGTTTTTAATGGTATATTTGGAATTCACAAACGGTTTTCGATCGATTAAGTGCCCGGAAGTCAATATTGCAATAAATTTTAAAAAAGTGTTGGCTATTCACACACTCGTAATTAACAATTTAATAATTAATTAACTAATTAGTCACAAACGAAAATAATAGCGTCACAGACGGTTTACAAACGATTGATCGAAGCAAAAATAAAAAAATCTCATTTTTTAAATTTATGTTGGCTATTTGCACAAGGGTAACATTGCTGGCGTTCCGGACGAAAATTTTGTTAGCCTAACGTTAGCTAACGGAGCTTTCACCGTTACAAACCAGAAGGCACGCATTCAAAAATTCAAATACATTATATGTTAAAACAACAATTTATAACATGGTGACTGATTATTTTTATTCCATAATTTTTAAATGTGGCTGTACTTCAGAAATTAAGTATTTATACCGTGAAAAACTATGAAAAATAATTAACGTGCATTAATTTTTTGAATCAGAGCCCCCCGTTAGCTAACGTTAGGCTAACAAAATTTTCGTCTGAAACGCCAGCATTATTAACGCTTTTAAACAAACCATATGGAAACATTTTTTCATCACAAAATGCCGGAATTTTTACTTCCAGTTATAAGTACAATAGATAAGGTTACAAAAAAAGAAAAAATATCAAAGATCCCAACATCAAAAAAGTGAACCCTAGGAATTTATAAAATATAAATTATACTAAACTACGTTCAATATTTAGCCTTTGATATTTTATTGAACAAAAAATGGTGAGTGTCGCTAACGCTTAAGTGCCAAAAAAATTTAGTTAAATTAAAAAATTAAAAATATTTATTATAATTTATAGATATAACTATAATTTTTTTTTATACTTTACTTAAGGTGGGTACACAATATATATTAAACTTGATTAAATTGCCTCAGTAATTTCCTCAAAAAAAATTTTATTTTTCAAAAATTTTTATGCTATTGTCTATTCATAAACTATTAGCCTTGGAGGGTTGAAATCTTGAAATTTTGTTGGAATGTATCTGTAGCTAAGAGGTATTATTTCCTTTAACAACAATCAATTTTGCGTCAAGAGCCGTTTTCGCTATCTTACTCGGCTATGCCCTTTGCAAGATACAAACTAGTATATTTTTTTGAATGTCATTTTAATTTTTATAATAACTGCATAATAATTTACTGTTTCCAATTAAAAACGGAAAAACGGACAATTACAAATTGCTACCATTTTTAAAATGTCGATTTCTGCCATCTGATGACGAATGATGAAACTACTGCCGGTAGTTTAAGTATTGAACCACGCCTAAAATACATTTCATTTCCCATAGCTACCAACATAAAATAAAATATATGTACTATAAAAACATCAAGGCAAAAAAACTTACCCGGTGACACCCGGGCGATATTTGATTACCCAGAACGTTCAAAAATCACGTAGGTCAAATTAAAGACATTACCAACACTCGTTCAAAAATAATTATGATTTTAACCCAGAGTGACTTTTAATCGCCGCGGTCTGGACTGGAGTGACTTTGGGTAAAATGTTAACTCATGCGCAGTAATTCTGTACTTGACATTTAAACATACGTATAACATAATTAGATGTGGATTTCAAACGGTTTAACGGTTTATTATTATTGTATTATATTATTAACTTTAGCTTATTAGGATTTTAAATACAAAAACGACAGTTACGTAGAAATATAAAACTGATAATGAAAAAAAGAGGTTATGTTGTATTTTTAATTCTCGAGATCGTTCAAATATTAACACATACGGTGTGACATCCTAAGGATATTCCGACAATCACCCTATCAAAACACACTCTACCTTCACCTTTTATTCCTGAACGCAGCCCAACTGTCATTAAGAATTAATACTCAATTAAAACCTTAAAATTATCAAAACTATACAGATAAATTTTTCGGAGAAAAAAAAATGGAAAATAAAGAGTGTACATCAGAGAGTATTAAAATTACTGTTAAAATAGAAGAAGAAGAGAATTTCAAGGATCTAAACAATTCCTTTTCGAATGTAATAAAAACGGAATTATCCGAATTTCCAATAAATGGACGTAAAATAAAATTGGAATTGGAAGAAGGCAATACTTGTGATTTATTAAATTTGGAACGTTTACATACCGAAATTAAATTAGAGGATGACGAAGAGAATTTGTTAACAAAAAATTGTGTTTCATTTAGCGAAAGTTACGAAAATGATTTTAACCTAGAAATGTCAACTGAGCAAGGTAGTTTAAAGACCGATGAAAAAACTCAAACTTGTGAGAAACCATTCACGTCAAAACATTTGAAAAAACATGAGAAAATACAAAATGATAAAAAATCATTAAATTGTGATATATGTAGTAAAACATTTGGTCAATATTCTAGTTTACAAAGACATAAAAGAACACATACGGGAGAGAAATCGTTCAACTGTGACGTATGTTTTAAAACATATTCTCACTCAAATAATTTGAAGGCTCATAAAAGAATACACACAGGAGAGAAACCATTCAAATGTGATGTATGTTTTAAACCATTTCCTCACTCAAATAGTTTGAAGGCTCATAAAAGAACACATACAGGAGAGAAACCATTCAAATGTGATATATGTTTTAAAACATTTTCTCAGTCAAGTAATTTTAAAACACATGAAAGGATACATACAGGACAGAAATCATTCATGTGTAATATATGTTTCAAAACATTTTCTATGTTACACCATTTGGAAGCACATGGAAGAATCCATACAGGAGAAAAACCATTTAAGTGTGATATATGTTTTAAAACATTTTCTCAGTTGGTAAATTTAAAAACACATGAAAGAATACATATGGAAGAAAAACCGTTTAAATGTGATATATGTTTTAAAACATTTTCTCAGTCAAGTAATTTGAAATTGCATAAAAGAAAACACTTGCAGACGCATGAAAGAACACATACAAAAGAAGAACCGTTCAAATGTGATATATGTTTTAAAACATTTTCTACGTCAGGTAATTTGAAATTACATGAAAAAATACATACAGGAGAAAAACCATTTAAGTGTGATACATGTTTCAAAACATTTTCTCAGTCAAGTACTTTAAAATCACATGAAAGAACACATACAGGTGAAAAACCATTCAAATGTGATATATGTTTTAAAACATTTTCACAGTCAAATAATTTGAAAACGCATGAAAGAACACATACAAGACAAAAACCATTCAAATGCGACACATGTTTTAAAACATTTTCTCATTCAAATAGCTTAAAATTACATGAAAGAGTCCATACAGGAGAAAAACCATTCAAATGTGATATATGTTTTAAAGCATTTTCTCAACGAAGTAGTTTAAAACTACATGGAGGAGTTCATACAGCAGAAAAACCATTCAAATGTGATATATGTTTCAAAACATTTTCTCAGTCAATAAGTTTGAAGACACACATAAAAAAAATTCACCTTTAAAGGATCGATTACACTTAGCGAGTTTACTCGCTACTAGCCGGCAAGTTTACAAGCGGGCGAGTCAGCGAGTACGCTAGTGATGATGACACAGAAAACTTTTCACTCGCTCAGAAGCTAACTAGCTAACGAGTTTTGAACCATGTATTGTAGATATAACCTTGTTTTTTTCTTTTATTTGTTCACCTTTTTTGGGTATTCTAACATTGAAAAATAAAGTGGAATATAAATAACATGTGAATATTTTTTATTTTTAATATTTCTCACGTCTTTTTTCCATTTTTTTTTCCTTTTTAACTCCTTTTTGATAATATGAGCTAAAATAACAACTTCTGCACGAACTGGTTTCGTTGACTGGACAAATGAAGTATTTTATTTATTTTTTATGAAACAGCTACCGGTATATTCGCAGCGAGTTTATTAGCAACTGTGATGACACACGGCTAGTTTACTAGCTAACAAGCCAACACGCCAGCGAGTAGCGAGTAAAGTAGGCCGGCTTTCAACTTTTGTTGTGGCTTGAGCTTCTTTATAGGCTGCTAGTTGTCTAGTGAACATGATGACACTGAGCGAGTTTACTAGTGATATGTATTGGAATAATGTTTACATGGACAATGTTTTCACCAAATTTCGTAAAAATTGGATTCTTCGTTCAAAAGTTATCGCGTGGACATATGTAAATATATATATATATATATATATATATATATATATATATATATATATATATATATATATATATATATATATATATATGTAGACTAATTATATAACTGTATAATTGAGGCAGCCAGTTCCGACCTTAATAGTATTCTGTAATATGTAATAATGGATAGTAACCGTAGTTACGTTTTCAAATAATTATTGTCAAAATATAATATTGATAAAAAAAATTTACTTTTTTGAGAAGAAACTGCAGAATTTTGAAAGAAAAAAAGTGGTATTCACTTCATTTTCAAAATACGTACGTAAACAAATTATGTCCTGCAATAATTATAGTCGCATTTGCTCAAAAATTGACATTATATTATTTCATTAAATTTCGCCCGTCTCACCCTTGTTACCTGCTTCAAGAAAAATGCCTAGAAACTGGCTTTACGCGTTGTCTAGTAGTATTGTCCACTGAGCACTGAATCGAACATATTAACATATGTTTCCTAGAGATACCACAGGCATTAAATTTTGAAGCATGACTTCATTTTAGTAAACCTAACTTGTAACCACGAAAACTTGTTTATAAATATTAGATAAACCATTAAGCTAATGGTTTGACCGCCATTAAAGTAATCCCATCAGCCAGTTTTTTTTGCTCACATCAGTCAATTTTTTTGCTTCAATTTCATAATGGGCGTATTCGTTGCTGAGTTTTTCTGCTATGCGCAAGAACTTTTTTTATGGAATACACAAGTATGTCGTACTTCATAAAGATGTTCTTGCGCATGCGCACAGCTCACTTTGAGCAGAAAAACTTAGCAACGAAGCCGCCCACCGACGCCACCCATTGACGCCCCAAATTTACATAAATCAAACCGATCTATTGATACAGTGTAAACGGTATAATTCTATGTTGTTTTTTATTTATAAATTTTGTATAAAAATTATTCGGCTGTACTAAAAATAAATAATTTTTTTAAAAAAACCCTTTTTTTATTTTTTTTTTGAAAAAACGGCACTCAATTTTGTATACGAAATAAATTGCAGGTATAAATGTATATGTATTACTATATTGAACTACAAACACCCTTACCGTACACCCTTGCCGTTATTATTTATTAACACAAAATAAAATTTGTTACACATCATAAAATTATATGCATTTATCTTTGTTAGTAACCACGACCTAACAATGCTTGTTTGCTTTGGTAGAGCTGATGCACGACTAGTCACCTTAAGCTGTGATAGACCAACAAATGACTCCAAGCAATCTACACTTTTTTTATTCTTTTAATAATTTTAGTTTGCTTCTAGTGTTCTGTGAGTACCTATGTTCTGGATGTTCTCTATGCTCTAGGGCAGGGGCTCTCAACCTTTCAGGCTCTGAGCCCGCCCTCATACTTTGGTGTGAGGTCACACCTCCCTTTACGAATTAAGTTAATTAAGACATATATGATAAATTTACGAGTTCATTTCAAATGGATTGAACCCTGTTACTATTGAATTTACATAAGAAAAAGGGTCAATCTATTTGAAATGAATTCTACATTACGTTTGAGTAAAATGACTTTGAACTTAGGCTAGACATACTCTGGTAAGGAATATAAAATCATATTTGTTCAAATACAAATTTTAATTACACAAACCATCGAAATATCACAAGTCAGCTAATTTCTCACGCCTGGCCGGACGCTCACTTACATTTTATTGAGTTACTAGCTATAAAGAAATTTCAATGATTGTGTGTTTGTGTCCAGCATCAAATTCACTTTTTCGTTGTTGTAAATATACATGAAAAAACTACAAACTTATTTAATTTTTTTTAATTTGTTGACGCCTCCCCTGGAATTCTTCCACGCCCCCCTAGGGGGGCGCGCCCCCCAGGTTGAGAACCGCTGCTCTAGGGTATCAATGCTTAAATATCATGTTGGAATACCTACATATGTCATAATTAAAATACAATTTTTCTGTTTTCTTTTTTTTTTAAAATATATTTTTTGTTTTATTTATTTTACTAGTTATACGTAAGTGTATTTCGCAATGTTTTGTTATTTTTACCGTTTCCTATAAATAAATTATACACTAACTTGCTTTAAAATATGTGCTATATCGTATAGTTGTCATTATAAAAAATTGTGAAAAATATTAATAAATTTGAGTTTTCCAAAACAAAAATATGCTACCGCGCTTTAACTTTTCATTATTTAAAATTTCCACCACTATTCCTTTGTTTTTACCGGTTAAAAAAGAAAAATCGCATGTTGTAGTCCTCTACAAAATTCCCAATATCTGTATCGTTTATTTACACATGCACAACCAAAAATACATAAGATCTAAATTATAAGTGTTGATTTTTTTTTTTTTGTAAAATTTTAGAGAGCGTTTAAGTACATATCGTACATATATACGATTATGGAGAATAGACAAGGAGTCGAAACTCTCAAAGTATTTAAAAGTGTCCAAATCAAAGGTGGCACTCGTGTTGGACGGATAATAGAGTCCCTATAATTAGTAGAGTCGTGACATGTGTGCTGAACGCTGATTGGTTCCGGCATTTTCTATCCAAAGTTTTCGTAAAATACATTGGAAATAAATTAAATCTTAATAAAAACCATTTAGTTTAACTTAGAAAGAATAGTTAAATTAAAAATTTTTAATTGTTCATTAGTTTATAACTTAGGGCCCGTCCACACGCTCAAGCTTTACCACCGACTTACCTGCGCAAACCAGGTTTGTGCAAGTAAGTCGCTACGTTTTTTCCCGTCCATACGTACATGTTTACTTGCACAAACTGGTTTGCGCAAGTAAGTCGGTGGTAAAGCTTGTGTCGTGTGGACGGACCCTTACTAACAATAATTATGTACTCAAAAAATATTTACTCAAACATGTGATAATTAATTTTGAAGCTTCCGGCTCTGTTTTGGATACAAAATGGATGACATGTCACGACTCTATTTATTATAGGGACTCTAACGGATAAGAGTGATGACATGTGTGTTGAATGCTGATTGGTTCCGGCATTTTCTATCCAAAGTTTTCGTAAAATATATTGGAAATAAGTTAAATGTTAACAAAAACCATTTAGTTTGACTTAGAAAGTATAATTAAATTAAAAATTTTTAATTGTTCATTAATTCATAAGTTATTAACAATAATTATGTACTCAAAAATATTCACCCAAATATGTGATAATTAATTTTGAAGCTTCCCGCTCTGTTTTGGATACAAAATGGATGGCATGTCACGACTATATTTTAGGGTCACACCAATGCTAACGTCCATAGAGCACTAGAGATAAAGTACCTATCTGTATACTACTGGAACCAGTGTAACAAGTTGAGATAGAAAATATGTTGTATACGTGCACGGTGTTTACTTTTTATTTGTGCGGTAAACTCTGTTAGTGTGAGTGATCGCAAGTGGGATGGCCGTCACGTGAGCCTGGTTCACATACATATGTGTGATACTACAACATTACGTGTGGGGGTTCTACAATGCTAACAACAATCAAATTCATTGTTGTTTGACTGACCTACACTCAACGACGGATACTAAGCGTGAGCAAGTGACTACTAAGCAGCCTAAGATCCACATAAATGCCCATAAGTGATTACAGAAAAGAGATAGTTGTATTCGTTCTGTTTGTTCTATGTTAACGTCTAACGTAATGTCTAATGTCTATAAACGCAATAATTATGGCGCTAATATAACGACTTAAATTACACGTAAATTGGGCGGCTACACTATAGCATTTAACGTATTATCTCCATAATTATCGTGCTAAAACAAAAATGAATACCATTTTTATTTTTAATTAATATAAATCTTAATTTTATGTAAATACTGTTAATTTAAAAAGAGGAAAATTTTAAATAATTTTTATTTTAAATTTAAAACAATGGTATGAATGCTTTTATTTAAATGATGATATCGATGATATACCATACTACATAAGCACATAAACATGCAACATAAAAATGATTGTTCTTGTTGCCTGGAAATACATAAATAGACATATTGGCCGTATTCGTTGCTAAGTTTTTCTGCTCAAAGTGAGGTGTGCGCATGCGCAAGAACATCTTTATGAAGTACGAAATACTTGTGTATTCCATAAAAAAGTTCTTGCGCATGCGCTCAGCTCACTTTGAGCAGAAAAACTCAGCAACGAATACGCCCAATATGTACATATGATACATATCGGACATATTTGTACGCATCCAGAGTAGAATGATGTGGTAGAATGTCCAGGCATGTGTAGCCACCAATTTTAAGGCCATAAATGACGCGCTAAAATCCTTTGATGTGCCAAAAAGAAGGCCACCGGAGTTATCGCCTAATACCTAACATCATTATTAATGACGTTAATAAATTAACGCGTTAAGTTCTGGTCACACCTGCATTTAATGTCGATTAACGCGATAATTAACGGCATTAACCGTTAGCGAATGTATTACCGTTAATTATCATTTTCTTTACTTAAGTCTTTGTAGAATGTATTTTACTTAAAACGAATATCATAAAATTCAGAAACTTATATCTGAAATAATTTAAAAAAAAATTATTACCTGTTCGAAGTATTAGTTTAATACCGACTTTAATACTATACATACCGTGTATAGGAAAGAATAAGATACTCGATATTAATGCAAAATATAACAATGTTTATATTTTATGAAATTAAGGAAACAATAATCTTTATTTCCACAAGTACGCAGATAATATGTAAACAATTTTCTCTCTTTATCAATGTTTATACACCTGTCTTTTAGAAACAAAAATTATTTGGCAGCCATAAAGTTAATGAATGTCGTAAAATACAGAAACTAACATTTAGTAGATATTTCGAATAATATAAAAATAAAATTTATCTTGGAAATGTTAGTTTAATACTGACTTTACCATAAAGTATTATATACATAATATATGTACATACACCGCGTATACAATCAAATCTTCAATATGTATTATTTTATTTATTTTTATCACCCAAAACAAAAGTGTTTTTATATAGCTATGAAATGAAATTAATTAGGAAAATAAAAAAATTCTACACACAGATACGTAATATAAACAATTTTCTGTTTCTTTTTATGTTTACACATTCTCTCTTTTACAAGATATTTTATTTCGGCATGAAAAAAATTAAGAATATTCAAACTACCGCTTTGGTACTCAAGGAACACTAATGCCCTCTTATTTTTAGACACTTTTTTGAATCCATTGAGTTTGAAACCTTCTTATAGTCACCATGGTTGTCTATAGGATGGAAAGGATACTAAAACTGACATATTATGCAAGCCCTAAGCGTTTCTCTACAAAACTGTGGATAGCTGTGTGCTAGTTTGTGCTTGATACCGTTTAAGCTGATTAGTAGGCTTGCGCAATTTAGTTCTCTTGTAAGAGCGCTCAGTTTAGTTCATAGTTCTTTAATGAACTAGTTCGTTCTTTTAGTTCGTTAGTTCACAGTTCTGAATCAACAGTGATGAATATGAACTGCATTAATTTAGTACTTTAGTTAGTTCCTTTTTCTGACGTTTTTATCTTAAAGATTTAAGATCTTTTTAAACTAGTAATCTTTTATTTTTGACAATTTTCCCATATCGGGAGCGAAGAATTTCGATATGAGGAAATGTCTAATAATAACAAATTTACCTGATTTTACAATGCTCATTTGTGTGTCTTTATTTTTTTATAATAGGTGTTTTTTAAAAAAAAAAAAAGCCAAAAAACAATATGTGACAATTTTTACAAAATTATTTAAAATGTTCATTTGTATGTTTTTATTTTTGTGCGCTCTGCAACGGTAAACACTACCTTGATTTAATAGTACTTTTTACAATTACTTCGCGAACTAATGAACTTACTGAACTGAACGAACAAAGTAACTAACTGAACTACTGAACTACCAAAATAATTTAGTTCACTAGATCCTCATAGAACATAATTATATGATAAGTGATAAGCATTGATAGCTATTAGCTACATACCTACGATACTTACCATAGATATAATACCTACGAGTCAGTGTCTCTAGCAAGGGGACAAACTAGATTGGCTTTGCCTCTGTTCCACTTGTAATGAGTTTGTGACGTACTCTGTTTGTGTACATACACACTGTTTGCAGTGTATTAGTTTGGTTTTTTGTAGTAGTATGTGTATTCACGCATACTACCATAACACACGTATTACCAGAGAGAGCTGTTCAACGTGTTTAACTAACAATGGGTATACTGTTAATACAATGCAGTGCGAACTCGACGACGGACAACGAGTGACTACATGCCTTAAGCTGTGACTGGTGTCAAATGACTCCGAGCGAATTACACTTTTTTTTATATTAGTTGGCTTCTAGTGTTCTATAGTCTCTAGTGATCCAAAAATTGAACTAACGAACGAAGAGTGGAATTGAAGGTGAACTAGTTCGTTCAGATCACTTGTAAGAACGCTCTTTTGAACTAGTTCGTTCACGAACTACACAAGCCGACTGATTAGTCACACAGCAACTGTAGCTGCGTAAAGATCGATTGTTTGTATTGTTATCAACTACTTCCCAACAATATAAGCGAATACATACATAATATATGTATATGCAGGAGCTGTACGTATTAGTGATGTGCCAAAAAGAACAGAACTGTTCTTTTGAAACTGTTCTTTTGTTGGAACTGTTCCGTAAATGAACAGTTCCGTTATTTAGCCTGTTCATCTGTTCACCTGTGGTTCATTTGTTCATCTATTCATCTGTTCTGTGCTTTATTCATATAATTATCTGTTCAATTTGTAAAACTGTCTAGCGATATGTTGTTATACATATATGCACGTACATATGTATTCTCTGTTTTTTAAACAGTTGAGCACGATGTGACTTTAATATTATAGATGTCTCCACTACAAAAAACTCTGTTGATAGATTTTTATTTTAAATTTTAACGGATATAACGAATAAACTAGTATTGTTTGATTTAAATTTTCAATTTAAATAATATAATATAATGGTTATTGTCAGACAGACATTCAGCTATTCAGCATAAAATTCAACATTTCTGTGGAAGATTATACTAAGTAAGCTATAATATTGTAATGGTACAAAAAATAAAAACTAATCTAGTCAATTTTAGTGAAACCAAAAACTAATCGGTGATTGATATCGTAGAAATAAATATATTATCCAGAATTAAATGTTTTGATAACAAATAGTTGTATATTGGCAACTTTAGTCCCATCGTAATGAATTTTTCCAAAACCGGACGACCAAAAAAGTGGTTTGAAAACCAAGTATGTCCAATAAATATTTTATTTAAAAAAAATTCTAATGTGGTTTATTAAAAATGGAATTAAAAATTTATCTTCAAAAGTAACTTTTAAATGCTTTTAAATAATTAATGTATGAATAATTAAGTATGAATTTAGAATAAAATATAATTGATATTTATAATTTGAGACTCATTATTTATTTTGTATTTGCAACTTAACAATAATTATTAATTTTATATTTTCTTATAAACATCAACGAAATTATTAAATAATTTCGTTGATATTTTGATATTTTTAGGCACTAATAAAATTGTAAGTGAAATACCTAGTTGAACATATTATTAGAACGATGTTGTCCTACAAACTTGTTTGTATCATGAACAGTTTTCGCTTAATGAACAGGTAAGAGTATACATAAAACTATTCTTTTAGAAACTGTTCTTTTAAAACCTGTTCTTTTGCAAACTGTTCTTTTGGAACTGTTCTTCTGAAACTGTTCTTTTTACAGAACTGTTCTCTTCGGAACTGTTCCGTACAAAGAACAGTTTGGCACATCACTAGTAGTATACATACAATCCCCACTTTCTACAGATAGAATGACGCGCATAGAACACTAGAAGCCAACTAATATAAAAAAAGTGTAATTCGCTCGGAGTCATTTGACACCATAGTCACGCCAGTCACAGCTTAAGGCATGTAGTCACTCATTGTCCGTCGTCGAGTTCGCACTGCATTATATTAACAATATACCCATTGTTAGTTAAACACGTTGAACAGCTCTCTCTGGTAATACGTGTGTTGCGGTAGTATGCGTGGATACACATACTACTACAAAAAACCAAACTAATACACTGCAAACGCTGCAAACAGTGTGTATGTACACAAACAGAGTACGTCACAAACTTATTACAAGTGGAACAGAGGCAAAGCCAATCTAGTTTGTCCTCTTGATGACGCGTGACACACATACCAGCGCATATTACACATACATAGATACCAAACTTATGTAGAAACCACAGAACAAATAGAACGAATATAACTGTCTCTTTTCTGCAATCACTTATGTGGAAGTATGTGCATCTTAGGCTGCTTAGGTGTCAGTTGGTCAGCACCCGTCGCTCAGTGTAAGTCAGTCAAACAACAATAAATTTGATTGTTGAACCGGCACAAGTAGCGTTGTGGTATCACACACATCACATACATGTATGTGAACCAAAGGTCACGTGACGGCTATCACCACTCACACAAACGAGCTTACCGCACAAATACAAAGTAAACACCGTGCACGTATACAACATATTTTCTATCTCAAGTGGTTACACAGGTTCCAGTAGTATAGAAATATGTATTTTCTCTCTAGATGCTCTATGGTAGAAACATGTTGTGCGCTTAGAGTGGGAGAAAAATTTTACGTCACCTCTTGCCCACAAAAATCTTGCTAGTATAGAGATACGTAGTTGGAATATGTAATACATGTAATAGGTGGACATATGTATTACAGTCAGATATTATTTCAAAACGACAGAATTATTTTTCTGGAGAAAAGAAAGAAAAGAAAATGGAAAATAAGCGGTGTACATCAAAAGTTGATGCATATACTGTTAAAATAAAAGAGGAAGAAAACTTGCAGAATGTAGACAACTCATTTTTAAAAGTAACAAAAACGGAAGTACCTGAATCTTCATGTTATGGAAATGAAATAAAATTAGAACTCGAAGAAAGCAATTATGATAATCCATTAAATTTGGAAAGTTTACATACCGAAGTTAAGTTAGAACCTGATGAGGAGGATATGATAACAGAAGAAAATTTAACAAATACCGACACTGGAACTGAGCAAGGTTGTTTAAAGAATTATGAAAAAATTCAAACGAGTGAAAAACCATACACGTCAAGTCATTTGAAGAAACTTCAGAAACCCCTTACAGGTGAAAGACCATTCGAATGTAATGTATGTTTTAAAACGTTTTCTCACTCAAGTAATTTAAAAAAACATGAAAGAATACACACGGGAGAAAAACCATTGGGAATTTTGTAGAGGCCCGGTTCATGCGATATTTTTTTTTTTAACCGATAAAAACGAAGCAATAGTGGTGGAAATTTTAAATTATGAAAAGTTAAAGCGCGGAAGCATATTTTTGTTTTGGAAAACTCAAATTTATTAATATTTTTCACAATTTTTTATAATGACAACTATACGATATAGCACATATTTTAAAGCTAGTTAGTGTATAATTTATTTATAGGAAACGGTAAAAATAATAAAACACTACGAAAGACACTTACATATAACTAGTAAAATAAATAAAAAAAAATTTAATTTAAAAAAAAAAAAAAAAAAAAAAAAAACAAAACAAAACAAAACGGAAAAATTTTATTTTAATTATGACATATATGTAGAACATTGATTCCATAGAGAACATCCAGAACATAGGTACTCACAGAACACTAGAAGCAAACTAAAATTATTAAAATCCAAAAAGTGTAGATTACTTGGAGTGATTTGTTGGTCTGTCACAGCTTAAGGTGATAAGTCGTGCATCAGCTCCACCAGAGCAAACAAGCATTGTTAGGTCGTGGTTACTAACAAAGATAAATACATATAATTTTATGATGTGTAATAAAATTTGATTTTGTGTTAATAAATAACGGCAAGGGTGTAAGGTAAGGGTGTTTGTAGTTCAACATAGTAATACATATACATTTATACCTGCAATTTATTTCGTATACAAAATTAAGTACCGTTTTTTCAAAACTGCATAAGTTTAATATAATTTATTTTTAATACAGCCGAAAAATTTTTATACAAAATTTATAAATAAAAAACAGCATAAAATTATACGGTTTACACTGTATCAACAGATCGGTTTGATTTATGTAAATTTGGGGCGTCAGTGGGTGGCGTCGGTGGGTGGCGCGCGCCGCCCACCGACGCCACCCACTGACGCCCCAAATTTACATAAATCAAACCGATCTGTTGATACAGTGTAAACCGTATAATTTTATGCTGTTTTTTATTTATAAATTTTGTATAAAAGATAAAGGAAAATTATAATTACTATAAAAGGTCATCTCAGTGCCGCGCCTGGGACCCTAATTTGTAGGATGCCATGCGTCATGCTAGTAACGGCGCTTCGCGCCGTAATTTGTACGACGCTACGCGTCGTTCTCATAACGGCGCTCCGCGTCGTAATTTGTACGACGCGTAGCGTCCGGGCCACAACGGCGCTTCGCACCGTAATTTGTATGACGCCCGCATCATTCTCATAACAGCGCTCCGCGCCGTAATTTGTACGACAACGTATCTGACACACTCAGACACACTGCTATCCACAATTTTTTACACATACGCTTAGGGCTTGCATGTATATATATATCACAACTGGAGTATATTCTCTCCGAATAAGAAACATACATAATATGTCGTTCTTTTCAGACGTATTAAAATAAAAAGGTTAAAATTATTTAAAAAATTTTTTTTTGTAAACTTTTATTATAATTTTCTTTTTTTTTTTAAGATTTAGTAGTTTTACGGTTTTCTCTTATTAAATAATAATAAATAATGCAAGTAATTGTGTTAAATTAATTGTTATATCAAAAATGTGAGTAACATTTAAAATGTAATATTTAATAATAAAACGCAATTATTTTTAATAAAAATATGTGACCGCGCTTTAACTCTTTAAGTACAATAATTCTCAGCCACATTTGTTTTTTTTTTTCGGCAAACATCGAAATTACAGCATGAACCGGTCCTCTACAATTTACCCAAACCATTTAAGTGTAACACCTGTTTTAAAACATTTTATGATTCAAGCAGTTTGAAAAGACATGAAAGGCTACATACAGGAGAGAAACCATTCAAATGTGATATATGTTTTAAAACATTTACTCAGTCAAGTGGTTTGAAGTTACATGAAACAACACATACAGGAGAAAAACCATTCAAATGTGATATATGTAATAAAACATTTTCTCACTCAGGTCATTTAAAAATACATAAAAGGACACATACAGGAGAGAAACCATTCAAATGTGATATATGTTTTAAAACATTTACTCAGTCAAGTGGTTTGAAGTTACATGAAACAACACATACAGGAGAAAAACCATTCAAATGTGATATATGTAATAAAACATTTTCTCACTCAGGTCATTTAAAAACACATGAAAGAACACATACAGGAGAGAAACCATTCAAATGTAACACATGTTTTAAAACATTTTCTCAGTCAGGTGATTTACAAAGACATGAAAGAACACATACAGGAGAAAAACCATTCAAATGTGACGTATGCTTTAAAACATTTTCTGAGTCAGGTAATTTAAAAAAACATGAAAGAACACATACAGGAGAAAAACCATTCAAATGTGATATATGTTTTAAAACATTTTCTCACTCAAATAATTTGAAATTACATGTAAGAATACATACGGAAGCAAAAACCATTTAAATGTGATATATGTAATAAAACATTTTGTAGGTCGGACAGTTTGAACAGACACGTTAACAAACTTCACAATAATAATTAATAATAATTAGTAGCAAAATTAATTAAAATCTAACTTCCAGAAATTAATTTGAAAGCACATAAAAGAACACATACAGGGGAATAACCGTTCAAATGTTACGCATGTTTTAGTATATGGTTTCCGATCTCTGACAAAAAAATTGATCTTGTGGATTGATTGGAGTCGTCAAACCAAAAATCGATGCAGGAGAAAATTGGCTTACAAAAGATCGATCTGATGAAAATCGATTCAATATTTGTACTTAACAGAAAATAAAAAAATAAAAAAATTTTAATAAAGTTTCTTATTAAGTAAATCACAAACCAGTTTCAAAACAATTTTTAACTTCTTTTGAAGATGAACTGCTGAATTTAATATCAATAAAATAGTTTCCAGTTTGCGCTAAGTGTCACATGAATCCAAAATTTTACTAAATTTTCTATAAATGAATTATAAAAGTGGTAAAATTATTATAGTTAAAATATATTCTTCAATAATTTTGAAAAAAATATATTTTACTAAAAGATCGATCTCCGATCCCATAAATTTTTCACGATTTGGTTTGGAGGTACGTATAACAGTATAATTAACATTTATTAGTTTATTTTTATTTGAAAATAATAATTGCTTATCTTATTATCACAGTAAATTAATTAAAAACTTATTTTATCTGTTGCAGAAAAATGGGGGCACACTTGTCAGAAATTTGAATCAGTGCGAGTGATCTTCATTTACGAAATATTTGATTAATGTATAATTTTGAATAAAAACAAATTTACTTTAGTTTTTAAACAAATATATGAGTTTATAATGGGGTATTTGACAATATCAAAGAAAAACAATAAAAACAAATTTTAATGAAAATTGATAATAAAAAACAGCAATTGAAAAATAATTAAATTCTCGGAGAAGAAAATGGAAAATAACGGGTCCGTGTCAAAGGTTGATGCATTTACTGTGAAAATAAAAAAAGAGGAAAATTTACAAAATGTAGACAACTCATTTTTAAATACAGCAAAAACGGAAGTCCCGGAATCTTCATGTTATGGAAATGATATAAAATTGGAACTGGAAGAAAGTAATTAATAATAGTGATGATTTGATAAATTTGAAAAGTTTACATACCGAAATTAAATTAGAAGATGATGAAGAGGATATGATAACAGAAGAAAACGTTTTATCTGGCGAAAGTTGTGCAAATTTAACAAATATCGACAGTGTAACTGAGCAAGCTTGTTTGAAGAATTATGAAAAAATTCAAACCAGTGAAAAATCATACACGTTCAACCATTTGAAAAAACATCAGAAACCTCTTACTGGTGAAAAACCGTTTGAATGTAATATATGTTTTAAAACGTTTTCTCAGTCAGGTCATTTAAAAACACATGAAAGAACACATACCGGAGAAAAACCATTCAAATGCAAGACATGTTTTAAAACATTTTCCACGTCAGGTACTTGACAAAGCCATGAAATAACACATACAGGAGACAAACCATTCAAATGTGATGTATGCTTTAAAACATTTTCATACTTAAGTCATTTGAAGAATCATAAAAGAACACATACAGGAGAAAAACCATTCAAGTGTGATGTATGTCTTAAAACATTTTCAACATCAAGCAATTTAAAAACACATGAAAGGATACATACAGGAGAGAAATCATTCATGTGTAATATATGTTTCAAAACATTTTCTCTGCTATGTACTTTAAAAACACATGAAAGAACACACACAGGCGAAAAACCATTCAAATGTGATTTATGTAGTAAAACATTTTCTCAGTCAGGGCGTTTGAAGTTACATAAAAGGACACATACAGGAGAGAAACCGTTCAAATGTAATATATGTAATAAAACATTTTCTCTGTTACATAATTTACAAAGACATGAAAGAGCACATACGGGAGAAAAACCATTCAAATGTGATACATGTTTTAAAACATTTTCCCGGTCAAGTCATTTGAAATTACATGAAAGAATACATACAGGCGAGAAACCATTCAAATGTGATACATGTTTTAAAACATTTTCTTTCTTATCTACTTTACGGAAACATAAAATAACACACACAGGAGAAAAACCATTCAAATGTGATATATGTTTTAAAACATTTTCTCACTCAGGCGATTTAAAGAAACAAAAGAACACATACAGGAGAAAAACCATTCAAATGTGAAACATGTTTTAAAACATTTTCACAGTCAAGTAGCTTGAAGCGACACGTCAAAAAACATATTTTAGAAAAATAGGAACATATTTATATTTTTACTGGTATCTTTGTTGTTTAGTTTTTTCTGTTGTTTTATTTAAAACTGACTTGTATGTGCTATGTATTAGTATTTTATTACAATATAAGTTCGGTAAGTTGCTTTTACTGATTCAGTTTTGCAATTTCCGAGATCAGTAAAAATTCTTAACGCATCGTGTATTGTATAATATTTTTTGCACAATCAATTTAAGATAATTAAAGAATAAATATATTAAATAAAAAATAAAATTCGGATAATGTAGATTAAATTTAAATTTCTATATTTACTAGCCGTATACCCGATGGGATTTCCCACCCACAATATGTTTTTCAAAAGCCTAAATCAATATCCACGTTTCTAACTTCAAAAATTCGTCAAATGCGTGTTTTTGACACGCACTAAGTAATGTCATCTCAGTGAAAGTGTTAATTTATGATTTTTTGTTAACTCTATAGTTGTTAACTCTACAGCCCTCTTGCGTTTATTCAGTATGGATGTAAAACTCAATAATTATTCAGTCACACAACGATATTATTGTGTCATCTTCGATGACATAATAATGACGAATTTCCCATACGAACTTTCATTTCCTGTTTTAACCCTTAGGGAATAAATTTCCAGAAACGTTTATAACAACGGACTCTTATTTATAAGGTACGGGAGGGATTTCCTTTGCTCGTCCTAATAAAATTTACTTATTACATAGTTTTCAAATTTTCCCACCATTTTATCACTAGCGGTAGCACGGGTACCAACATCATAATTTATGGTTTCACACCAACGTTCAGACCATAGAGAAAGTACACCAGAATTTTATTTCTAGAAGATAGCCAACTTCAATACATTTTTTTGACCCTCTATTACCTCTCTATGGAACTAAAAGCGGGGGCACCGGGTATAGATGTTTTTGTTGTCGTAATCATTATGCGTAGTACACTTGAGTAGAACAGAGATGTCACTATAATAACTTTAAATTATTTTTAGCCTTATCCGATAATGTAGATTACTACTAGTAAGATAATCCACGAAAATTTTTCTAATTGCATTTTATTTTGATCAGTTTTTCATGTTTAAAACTCATACAATAATTATACCCATATAGTTGTTTAAAAATTCAAATAAATTTATTTTTATTCAAAATTATACATTAATCAAATATTTCGTAAATTAATTATCACTGATTCTAATTTCTGACAAGTGTGCTTCCATTTATTCTAATTTTTTAATTAATTTACTGTGATAATAAGTAATTATTTTCAAATAAAAATAAAGTAACAAATGTTAATTAACCATACCTCCAATAATAATTAAGTAAAATTATTAAATTTAGTATTAAACTCAAAAAAATAGACGAATTACTCATAAATAATTCGAAAGAAATGAAAACTGCCTAATAGAATTTTTTGTAATTGTTACTATAGAAATGTTACAAATTATAAATTTCTAAAATAATAGAATAAGTTCTATGAACAGTAAATTCCACAGATATCAGCTAGTAGCACCGTCTACAGTTACCAATTTTTTAAATATGTTGTGCAGTGCTACTGCACTGCCCTCTGAAAGCGCCAAAATAACCACCCGCTAAGAAAAAATCCTATAAGTGAGTGCTCTTCTATATATTATATAGTGTTATTCTCTATAGTTCAGACTTAAAAATTGTCAAAATCTCAAAACGACAGAATTATTTTTCCGGAGAAAAGAAAGAAAAGAAAATGGAAAATAAACGGTGTACATCAAAGGTTGATGCATATACTATTAAAGTAATAAAAGAAGAAGAAAATTTACAGAATATAGGCAACTCATTTTCAAATAAAACAAAAACGGAAGTACTGGAACCTTCATGTTATGGAAATGAAATAAAATTGGAACTGGAAGAAAGCAATTATAATACATTATTAAATTTAAAAAGCTTACATACCGAAATCAAGTTAGAAGATGATGAAACGGATACACTGGAAGAAAATAGTGATTTATTTGACGATAGTTGTGAAAATTTAACAAATACCGACAGTGCAACTGAGCAAGGTTGTTCGAAGAATTACGAAAAAACTAAAACCAGTGAAAAACCACACATGTCATGCCGTTTGAAAAAACATCAGAAACCCCTTACTAGTGAAAAACAGTTCGAATGTAATATTTGCTTTAAAACATTTTCTCAGTCAAGTCATTTAAAAACACATGAAAGAGTACATACAGGAGAAAAACCATTCAAATGTACCACATGTTTTAAAACATTTTCTCTGTTACAAAATTTGAACACACATGAAAGAACACATACAGGTGAAAAACCATTCAAATGTGACACATGTTTTAATACCTTTTCTCAGTTAGGTGATTTAAAAAGACATGAAAGAACACATACAGGAGAGAAACCATTCAAATGTGATATATGTAGTAAAACATTTTCTGATCCATCAACTTTACGGGTACATCAGAGAACACATACAGGAGAAAAACCATTCAAATGCAATACATGTTTTAAAACATTTTCACATTCATATAGTTTAAAATTACATGAAAGATCACATACAGGAGAAAAACCATATAAATGTGATATATGTAGTAAAACATTTTCTAATCCATCAGGTTTACGGGTACATCAGAGAACACATACAGGAGAAAAACCATTCAAATGTAATGTATGTTTTAAAACATTTACACAATTAAATAATTTGAAATTACATCAAATAAGACATACAGGAGAAAAACCATTCAAATGTGATATATGCTTTAAAACATTTTCTCACTCAAATAGTTTGAAGGCTCATAAAAGAACACATACAGGAGAGAAACCATTCAAATGTGATATATGTTTTAAAACATTTTCTCACTCAGGCGTTTTAAAGAAACATCAAAGAACACATACGGAAGAAAAACCATTTAAATGTGATATATGTAATAAAACATTTTCTATGTCGGGCAGTTTGAACAGACACGTTAACAAACTTCACAGTAATAAATAATAATAATATAGTAATAAGTTTTAATTAAGATGGCGCTGCCAGAAATTAATTTCATATTATTGTATAATATTTATTTTTGAGTTCATTTTACATTAGTATTTTCCTCTTTGCTTTTATTTAAAACAAACTTGTATATTACGTGTGTTTATAAGAATAAATTTTTCTCTTTATTAAAAAATTGGAATTATTTCATCATAAATTATCCTGATTTTTGGTCTTGGGTGCAAACAAATTCATGGAGTTATATCGATGTCAAAGATCAGGGGTGTTTACCCTATGCACTTGGATTGGTTGAATTACACATAAATTTGTTTGAAACATGCTACAAACATTAGTTGCGTTTTTACTTTGAATGGGAAATTCGAGGAATTTTGTGAAATTATTTTAAAACACATATTTATGTTATGCATGCATAATATGTTGCGAATGGTTAGAAAAAACTATTTAAGTATTTGTTTTCAAAATTTGCGCTAAAATTCGAAGTTATTTACGTAGAGAATGCTGAAAGGATCAGCTCTGAATTTTTTTATAATTTTTGGGGTGGTTTTGGTGGAGTTTAGAAGCCAAGAACTGTTTAAAAGAGCCTATAAACAGTTCTTGGCTTCTAAACTCCACCAAAAATACCCCAAAAACTATAAAAAAAAAATCAGAGATGATCTTCTCGACATTCTCTACGTAAATAACTTTGAATTTCAGAGAAGCAACAGTTACACGATTAATTATAAAAAAAAGAGAGCCAGCGGAGGCTATCTTTTTACAACTCTGGGCCTTTAACCTCTTCCAAAACCACCCCAAAAATTATAAAAAAAATTCAGAGCTGATCCTTTCAACATTCTCTTCATGAATAACTTTGAATTTTAGAGAAGCAACAATTACACGATTAATTAGCTGGAGCTGCCAGCTTGAGATTTATGAATAGTTTCTCTCCTGTATGTGTTATTTGATGTAATTTCAAATTATTTGACTGAGAAAATGTTTTAAAACATACATTACATTTGAATGGTTTTTCTTCCATATGTATTGTTTCATGTAATTTCAAATGATGTGGCAAAGAAAATGTTTTATTACATGTATCACATCTGAAAGGTTTCTCTCCTGTATGTGTTTTTTCATGTCTTTTTAAATGACTTGACTGTGAAAATGTTTTAAAACATACATTACATTTGAATGGTTTTTCCCCCGTATGTGTTCTTTTATGTCTTTGTAAATGATGTGACAGAGAAAATGTTTTAAAACATACATCACATTTGAATGGGTTTTTCCTATGTGTATTCTTTCATGTGTTTTTAAAATGCGCGACTGAGAAAATGTTTTAAAACAAATATTACATTGGAATGGCCTTTCACTAATTTCACTGTTTTCATAATACTTTAAACACGCTTGTTCAGTTCCACTGTCGGTATTTGTTAAATTTTCACAACTATCGTCAAATAAATCACTATTTTCTTCCAATGTATCCGTTTCATCATCTTCTAATTTAATTTCGGTATGTAAACTTTTTAAATTATAAAATTATCATAATTGCTTTCTTCCAGTTCCAATTTTATTTCATTTCCATAACATGAGGGTTCCAGTACTTCCGTTTTTTTTATATTTGAAAATGAATTGTCTAAATTTTGTAAATTTTCCTCATCTTTTATTTTAACAGTAAATGCATCAACCTGTGATGTACATCCTTTATTTTCCATTTTCCTTTCTTTTTTTGTCGGAAAAACTAAATCTGTCTTTTTATTTAAGATTTTGATAATTTTATTTTATTATCAAGTCTGAACACTGAACGTCAGTATTTAACCATAGATTATGTATATTGATTACCTTACCCACTGAGCACTAAATCGAACCGGTTAACATATGTTTCCTAGAGATACCGCAGATATTAAATTGTGAAATATAACTCCATTTTGCAAGCCCGATCGTATAATTTGTCAAAAAAAAAAAAATGCCAACACTGCTGAGGTGTGAGTTTTAATCTCAGTCTCGAGCGTGAAGTTTATTACTAGCTAGAGGGCCTGCAAAGGCCCGAGAAAACCAATTCACACAATACTTCACAGTTCACATAAAAATTTAATTTTAAACTATAAAATGTGACATAACTATGGAAATTAATAAAAATTTAATTAATTTTTTAAAAACTCAACAATTTTTTCCTAGTTACATGAAAAATCAACACTTTTTTTCTTAGTTACAAGACACCTGTTGCTATCTAGGAGAATGTGACGTAATTAACAGCTAATTAACGTTTCCCACATCACACAGACACTTGTATTTAACATATTCGGTAACGAATTTAAGAGCAGTGCCGGATCTAGAAGGGCAGCGGGGACACGTACCCTGGGCGCCAAAACGGCAAATTCGGGAGCGCCAAACTGTCTATACGAAATAATTTAACCAACCCAATAGGGTAAACACCCTTGGTCTTTGACATTGATATAACTCCATGAATTTGTTTACACCCAAGACCAAAAATTAGGATAATTTATGATGAAATAATTCAGTTTTTTTTTAATAAAGAGAAAAATTTATTCTTATAAAACATACGTAATGTTACACAGCAAAACATACAAGTTAGTTTTAAACAAAACCAAACAGAAAAAAACCAATGTAAAATGAACTCAAAAATAAATATATAATAAAATTAAATTACTTTCTGGAAGTTCGATTTTAATTAACTTTTGCTACTAATTATTATTAATTATTATTGTGAAGTTTGTTAACGTGTCTGTTCAAACTGTCCGACCTAGAAAATGTTTTAAAACATATGTCACATTTTAATGGTTTTTCTCCTGTATGTGTTCTTTCATGTAATTTCAAACTGCTTGACCGAGAAAATGTTTTAAAACATATATCACATTTGAATGGTTTTTGTCCTGTATGTATTCTTTCATGTGTTTTTAAATAGCCCGACCGAGAAAATGTTTTAAAACATATATTACATTTGAATGGTTTCTCTCCCGTATCTGTTCTTTCATGTTTTTTTCAAATCACTTGACTGAGAAAATGTTTTATTACATATATCACATTTGAATAGTTTATGAATCTCAAGCTGGCAGCTCCAGCTAATTAATCGTGTAATTGTTGCTTCTTTAAAATTCAAAGTTATTCATAAAGATAATGTTGAAAGGATCAGCTCTGAATTTTTTTATAATTTTTGGGGTGGTTTTGGAAGAGGTTAGAGGCCCAGAGTTGTAAAAAGATAGCCCCCGCTGGCTCTCTTTTGCTTATAATTAATCGTGTAATTGTTGCTTCTCTGAAATTCAAAGTTATTTGCGTAGAGAATGTCGAGAAGATCATCTTTGATTTTTTTTTATAATTTTTGGGGTAGTTCTGGTAGAGGTTAGAGGCCCAGAGTTGCAAAAGATGGCCTCCGCTGGCTTTCTTTTGTTTACAAGTAATCGTAGTAAACCGAACGCTAAGGTTAAGGTATATGTATATACGATGTATACCGAATAGCGTTCGGTATACATCGTATACATATCTTCACCCTTCTCTCAAGAACATGGAGCGTGTGTTTCGAAATATAATCCAGCATACTGGCCAGTGTCAATGACGTCATAAATCGACGCCATGATGGCGAATCGTTCCGAAATACACTGGCCAGGCTGGCCATGCGTTGTCGTAACTTTGACACTTATAGGCTGGTCGTCCATTGGATGCGTAGTCGTGCGTAATTTAATTCAGACGAATACGCGTGAAACGGACGAATGATCCAAACAGCTGTGAACCAATACATCCTCGTCCATTGAGAGAGACGCTTTCAATGGACGAGGATGTATTGCTTCACAGCTGCTTGGAACGTTCGTTCGTTTCATGCGTATTCGTCCGCATTAAATTTCGTACGTCTACGCAACCAATGGACGACCAGCCTTAGTTGTGAATCATAGATATGATAGATATAGATGCTCACCAGTACAATATGGCGTCGAAGTCATGACGTCATTAACACTGGCCAGTATACTGGATTATATTTCGGAACAAGCCCGGAAAGTGAGACAGGAATATACAAATATTTCAAAAGTAAGGCAAAACCACTTCAAAACAAGTGTAATGTTCAAGAGCAAGACACTTTGACTAGATGCACTACGAATGCGCCCAAAGATTACAAAAATAAACAAATTTAGCAGCGAACTTGAAATTGCAAGGAACGATGGGAATAGAAAGTTTTGGTCAATAAGAAATCGTAAAAAAAAAATTAAAAATATAAGATCGACATATTCTCAGGAAAGAAAGAAAATTAAAGACTCAAGCATTCGACTTTATACTAATCGACTAAATACTAGCTGGATGTGAACGATTGTTTTGACTCGCAGAGCTCGCAGTATTTCAGCAAACTTTACTAAATTACTTGTCCTGTATGAACAGTAGGTATCTCCACTTGACTAAATTACTATACTCTACTAAACTACTGGCTGCGTCTGACAAGGGCTTTAGTTACGTCACATTCACTAGATAGCAACAGGTGTCCTGTAATTAAAAAAAAAAAAAAAATTTCATGTAACTAGGAAAAAAATTGTTGAGTTTTTAAAAAATTAATTAAATTTTGATTAATTTCCATAGTTATGTCACATTTTATAGTTTAAAATTAAATTTTTATGTGAATTGTGAATTTTTGTGTGAACTGTTGCCCTCGGGCCTTTACAGGCCCTCTACCTCTAGCTAGCAATAAACTTCACGCTCGAGATTGAGATTAAAACTCACACCACAGTCCCTCGGTGTATATAATATCTCTATAAAAATTACTTGGTTTTCAAATTTTCCCACAGTTTTATCACTACAAGTAGCATTGGTAAGACCATTGAGGAGAGAATCTACTAGACAGAATGCTGTCTTTTACAAATACATATATTAAAAAATTGAAGTAAAAAATTTGACTGATGCGATTACTTTAAAGTTTAATGGTGATCAAACCATTATGGCTTCCACACAATGAATGAAATCAGAAGTAAGAAAAAATAAAAAATAACAGATAATGGGTGTTCGCAATCGAGTGACGTTGAATGAAACTTTAACTTAAGTCCTCATCGGTGTGTGTAGGTATTTTTGTACATCAAAATTCGTGATTTTTTTTGTCACTACGTGACGAAAAAAGTCATCACAAACGTTATGTTTCCATGAATTTGGATGTACAAAAATACCTACATATACCTTTAAGAAGTTAAAGTTTTATTCAACGTCACTCGATGGCGAACACCTATTATCTCTTATTTCTTATTTCTTATTTCATTCATTGTGTGAAAGCCATTAATTTAATGGTTTTTAGCGAATTTCCAGAATGGAATTCAGCTATTACAGCCACTGTCATGACGCGACTTGAACCCGGGACCATGACAGAAATTTGTTTTGAGGTCCCCAGAAACCGAAAATAATATTCACCAAAATTTATATATATATATATATATATATATATATATATATATATATATATATATATATATATATATATATATGTATATATATATATGTATATATATATATATATATATATATATATATATATATGTATATATATATATATGTATATATATATATATATATATATATATATATATATATATATATATATGTGTCCGCACGATAACTCTCGAACGAAATGTCCTAGGTTTACGAAATTTGGTGAAAATGTTGGAAGTCCCAAACCGTTGGACAAGTTCGTTAGCCAGACACGTCGGATGCCAGGAACATGGTGTTTGTTCTTGCAAAAAATTAGTTTTTTGCCAAAATTTCCACTTATTTAAAAATTTTTGCGAAATTTTTTTACATCATTTAAACGACGAAAAAAAATTACATAAAAAAGGTCTTTAAACTATTATTCTATGTCAACTAGTTTCCGAGAAAATTTAATTTTTATAAAAGGGCATTCGCTATGTTATGCAGGATGCTGCGATAGGGGTATACCTATATGCATAATTATATGAAAGACTGTGTTTGTGGTACAGGAAGATAGATTGTATATAAGTCATATACGTCATACATATGTATATGTTTGTATGTTACTTATATGCCGTTTTTTAGGGTTCCGAAAAAAGTTCTATTTTTTAGAGCTCCGAAATAAATCTCCCGAAACTATAATAGAAATTTGTTTTGGGGTCCCTAGAAACCAAAAATAATATTCACTAAAATTTATGTATTAAATTTATATTTAGTCCCACACCGTTGGACAAATTCGTTAGCCAGCCATGTCGGATGCCTAGAACATGGTTTTTTTGACCATTTTTCGTGAAAAAAATTAGTTTTTTGCCAAAATTTTCTAAAGTTAAAATTTTTTTGACATTTATTTACACCATTAGAAAGAGGGAGAAAAATCACTTAAAAGGGTGAAAAATCACAGAAAAACGGATTTTTATAAACGGAAATTCGCTATGTTATGCAGGATGCTGCGACAGGGGTATTCTCTATATTTATAAACAAGATGTCTCCGTGGTTACAAGTTGGGTTTAATAAAATGGAGTCATACTTCACAATTTAATGCCTGTGGGGCCTGTGGTATCTCTAGGAAACCATGAGCACTGAATCGAACATATTAACGTATGTTTCTTAGAGATACCACAGACATTAAATTGTGAAACATGACTCCATTTTATTAAACCCAACTTGTAACCACGGAGACTTGTTTATAAATATTATATAAACCATTAAATTATTTCAATTTCAAATATTATCGAGTGCTTGTGAAACATTACTACGTATGACAAACTTTTGTTTGCATTTAAACACAAGTTTGTCATACGTAGTAATGTTTCACAAGCACTCGATAATGTTTGAAATTGAAAAACTGTAGCTGTTTCTCGCATTAGAGATAGTACCAATACATATAGGTAGTTGAATGATTGTCTGGCTCGGGTGGCTGTTAACACAGGATCGTTGGTCTAATGGCAAAAACACCTGGCTAGTTACCGGGAGACCCTCGATTCCGAATTCCGGGCCGATCCGATAATTTTTTCAATCATTGTGATTTTTAATTTACATTAAATTAATTGTTTGACCCCCATTAAAGTAATCATATCAGTCAATTTTTTGACTTCAATTTCTTAATGTATTTGTAATACACAGCATTCTCTCTAGTCGACTGTCCTCAATGTAGGAAACAAATGTTAACGCACAGAGCAGTAGATACAACATATCTATCTCTATACTACTGGAACCAGTATAACCAGTAAGAGATAGAAAGTATGTTATATATGTGCACTGGGTTTACTTTGTATTAGTGCGATATTGTGTATTTGTGTTAGTTATTGTTGGTGGTAGTGGTCGTCACGTGGTTGTGCTGTTGCATACATATCCATGACACCACACGTATGTATGTGGCTTCGTGTGGGGATGTAACAATACCAACAACAATCAAATCCATTGTCTTGTGGTTGATCTACACTCATCGACTGCTACTGAGAGATTGACTACTAAGTAGCCTAATGTGCACAGAATTGCACACTACAGATTTCATGATAGAGATAGTTGGTGTACCTCTGTACTCTGTGTATTAACGGGTTCGATTCAGTAATCAGTGGGTAAGGTATGTGATCAAAATATGGTTAAATACTGACATTCAGTCCGTTCAGTGTTCAGACCATCTGACCATCAGACTTGATTATTGTCAAAATCTTAAAACGACAGAATTATTTTTCCGTAGAAAAGAAAGAAAAGAAAATGGAAAATAAAGGGTGTGCATTAAAGGTTGATGCATATACTGTTAAAATAAAAGAAGACGAAAATTTACAGAATGTAGACAACTCATTTTCAAATAAAACAAAAACGGAAGTACCGGAATCTTCGTGTTATGGAAATGAAATAAAATTGGAATTGACAGAAAGCAATACTGATGATTTATTAAGAAGTTTACATACCGAAATTAAGTTAGAAGATGATGAAGAGGATATGATAACAGAAAATAGCGATTTGTCCGGCGAAAGTTGTGAAAATTTAACAAATATCAACAATGTAACTGAGCAAGCTCGTTTAAAGAATTATGAAAAAAATCAAACCACTGAAAGGCCATTTGAATGTAATATTTGTTTTAAAATATTTTCTCAGTCGAACAGTTTAAAAATACATGAAAGAACACACACCGTAGAAAAACCATTTAAATGTGATATATGTTTTAAAACATTTTCTCAGTTAGGAAATTTGCAGACACATGAAAGAACACATACGGGAGAAAAACCATTCAAATGTAATATATGTTTTAAAACATTTTCTCAGTTAGGAAATTTGCAGACACATGAAAGAACACATACGGGAGAAAAACCATTCAAATGTGATATATGTAATAAAACATTTTCTCTGTTACATCATTTACAAAGACATGAAAGAACACATACGAAAGAAAAACCATTTGAATGTGATATATGTAATAAAACATTTTCTGATTTATCTGCTTTACGGAAACATCAAATGACACATACGGGAGAAAAACCATTTAAGTGTAATGTGTGTTTTAAAACATTTTCTACGTCAAGTAATTTAAAAATACATGAAAGAACACATACGGGAGAAAAACCATTCAAATGTGATATATGTTTTAAAACATTTTCTGACCCTGCTAATTTACAAAGACATGAAAGAGCACATACGGGAGAAAAACCATTCAAATGTAATGTATGCTTTAAAACGTTTTCTCAGTCAAGTCATTTAAAAACACATGAAAGAACACATACGAAAGAAAAACCATTTAAATGTGATATATGTAATAAAACATTTTCTGATTTATCTGCTTTACGGAAACATCAAATGACACATACGGGAGAAAAACCATTTAAGTGTAATGTGTGTTTTAAAACATTTTTTACGTCAAGTAATTTAAAAATACATGAAAGAACACATACGGGAGAAAAACCATTCAAATGTGATATATGTTTTAAAACATTTTCTACGTCAAGTATATTGAAGCAACATAAAAGAACACATACGGGAGAAAAACCATTCAAATGTAATGTATGCTTTAAAACGTTTTCTCAGTCACATCATTTAAAAACACATGAAAGAATACATACAGGACAAAAACCATTCAAATGCAATACATGCTTTAAAACATTTTCTGATCCATCTGCTTTACGGAAACATCAAATGACACATACGGGAGAAAAACCATTTAAGTGTAATGTGTGTTTTAAAACATTTTCTACGTCAAGTAATTTAAAAATACATGAAAGAACACATACGGGAGAAAAACCATTCAAATGTGATATATGTTTTAAAACATTTTCTCGGTCGGACAAATTAAAAACACATGAAAGAACACATACGGGAGAAAAACCATTTAAATGTGATATATGTAATAAAACATTTTCTGGGTCGGACCGTTTGAACAAACACGTTAACAAACTTCACAATAATAATTAGTAGCAAAAGTTAATTAAAGTCGAGCTGCTAGAAATTAATTTTATTTTATTATATATTTATTTTTGAATTCATTTTACATTGGTATTTTTCTGTTTGTTTTTATTTAAAATTAACTTGTATGTTGCAGTATGTAATATTACGTGTTTTATAAATATATCTTTTTTTTTTTATTCTAAAAAAAAAAAAAAAATTTGAATTATTTCATCACAAATTATCCTTTTTTTTTGGTGTACCTAGACAAATTCATCCAGCTAGACGTCAAGGACTAGGACTAAGGTAAAAGACCCGGTAATTGACCCTGGCCCAGTTTCTGAACTTTTCAACTTTGTTATAAATTAATAAAAAAACTATATTTTAAATAAGAAAAAAAATAAATTCTTAATTTAAAGTAATCTATTCTGTGTCTAATGAACAGCAATTTAAAAAGTTTAGAATATATTAACTAAATAAAAAAAAAATTTTAGGTTTAAAATGTGTGTAAAAACTATTTTTTTGGTAGTTTCCTAACAGTTTATGTTACAAAGTACTCATTTTGATCTGTGCAATATTCATCATGTAAGTATGAAAACTTAATTAAAAATATATCAGCAGGTTAATATTTGTTTAAAATTTATTTTAAATTATTTATAAAATACCTTAGAATGATTTTTATTATTGAAATATGAGGGTCAATTGCTAGGCTCACTTCTAAAGTGGTATGGCCCAATTAAATTCTAACCAGTTTTTGTTAGTTATTTTGTTATTTATAGTTATCTTCGATTAGTTTTTGTTATTTTTCATAACGTATATAACATTAAACATTCATTTTTTTATCAATAAAAAATTATAAATAAATTAAATTTTAAAAAACTGTATTTTTAAATTTAAGAATCAGAAACTAGGCCACTGCCAGGGTCAAAAACTGTCACATGAGAAATTTTGAAGGTCAGAAACTGGGTCCTTTTTGTCAATTTTTAAAACATTAATTTAAATTATTAATTCAATTCAAATAATTATTTTACTTGTATGACTTTATTTTGAAAGCCATAAACTAGTTGATAAAATTATTAATTGTCTCTTAAGTTTAAACTTATATTTATTACTGTCGTTTAACCTCAGCCGTCACTCTTAAAAGGTCAGAAACTAGGCCCGTTACCTTAGGAGTATTTACCCTATTTACTTGGATTGGTTGAATTACACATAAATTTGTTTGAAACATGCTACAAACATTAGTTGCGTTTTTACTTTGAATGGGAAATTTTGTGAAATTATTTTAAAACACATATTTATGTTATGCATGCATATGTCGCGAATGGTTAGAAAAAACTATTTTAGTAATTGTTCTCAAAATTTGCGCGGGAAACGTTTATTAGCTGTTAGTTACGTCACATTCTCTTAGATAGCAACAGGTGTCTTGTAACTAAGAAAAAAACTGTTGATTTTTCATGTAACTAGGAAAAAATTGTTGAGTTTTTAAAAAATTAATTAAATTTTGATTAATTTCCATAGTTATGTCACATTTTTATAGTTTTAAATTAAATCTTTTTGATCCCTCGTGTGAATTATTGCCCTCGTGCCTTTACAGGCCCTCTGGCAATAAACTTCGCGTTCGAGATTGAGATTAAAACTCACACTTTAGTCCCTCAATAATTTACCAATCATACGTTTATAAAAATTACTTGATTTTCAAATTTTCCCACAGTTTTATCACTACAAGTACCATTGGTAAGACCATTGAGGTGATAATCGACTGGACAGAATGCTGTGTATTACGAATATATTAAAAAATTGACTGATGTGATTACTTTAATGGCAATGAAATCATTATGGCTTGCATACAATGAATGAAATCAGAAATAAGGCTGGTCGTCCTTTGGACGCGGAAACGTGCGATATTTGATTCAGACGATTATGCACGTTTGTCGTTCGTCCGAAATGATATGTCTGCTGTCCGTCCACTAGCCCAATATTCGTCAGTCTTTTTAATTTTTTTTTCTCAAGCTATAAATGCTATAAAAATACGTAAAAAAAATTTATGGCACGTAATATGCAAAGGTACATAGTTATAATTGTAATTTACCTTCAGTTTCATCACAATAAAAATAAAAATCTCACGAAACGGATGTCTTCGCGCGAATAAATCCAAACCGAATTGGATTTGTTCGCACGGAAACAGACAAACGAGACGCTTTCAATGGACGAGGGTGTATAGCTTCACAACTGTTTGGATCGTTCGTCCGTTTTCATGCGTATTCGTCCGAATTAAATTCCGCACGTATCTGCAACCAATGGATGGCCAGCCTAACAATAAGTAAAATAAGAAATAAGAGATGGTACATACTATGTCAGAAATATTGAGAATAAGCATGTGCTAACACACTGTGTATGGCGGAATCATCAGAAATAAAGTGCTGTTACACACAATACGGATGCAGTGCAGTGTCGCCAACATCAAATTTCTTCTCCCGTTGTAGAGAACCCTAAAATCCCGTCAAAACCCGTCAAGTAGCAGGGCCCGTAAATTTTGGTAAAAGGACGGCATTTTATACCTGGTGAGCAAAAAAAAAAGGGAACAACGCCGGCTTTATTTTTATTTGTAAAACAGATCTAAAAAAAAGACATACATTTTTGCTGTCCCGTTGAAAAATCCGTTCATTTTTGCTTAGAGTCCCTATAATAAATAGAGTCGTGACATGTGTGCTGAATGCTGATTGGTTCCGGCATTTTGTATCCAAAGTTTTCGTAAAATACATTGGAAATAAATAAAATCTTAACAAAAACCATTCAGTTTAACTTAGAAAGAATAATTAAATTAAAAATTTTTAATTGTTCATTAATTCATAACTTATTAACAATTATTATGTACTCAAAAATATTTACTCAAACATGTGATAATTAATTTTAAAGCTTCCCGCTCTGTTTTGGATACAAAATGGATAACATGTCACGACTCTATTTATTATAGGGACTCTAATTTTTGCTGTCCCGCTGAAAAATCCGTTAGCCGTTAAACAAAGTTTTTTCCCGTTGCCAACCTCGATATCCCGGGAATCTAACGGGAAATCCTTTAAGTTGGCAGTTGGCAACACTGATGCAGTGTTAGCAACCCTGGAGAGTGAAATTATTGTGCTAGGGTCGCAAAATTATAGTAAGGCTGTATACACAATCAATGAAATAAGATTTAAGATTTAAGAAATAAGATTTAAGATTTAAGGAGTATGCCATCTAGTGACGTTGAATGAAACTGTTAACTTAACTGCTCATAAGTAAATGTATTTAAGTATTTTTGTACATCAGAATTCATGAAAAAGTAACGTTCGTGATGACTATTTTGTCACTAAGTGAAAAAAATCACGAATTTTGACGTAAAAAAATATCTACATATTTATATCTATGACCAGTTACGTTAAAGTTCCATTCAACTGATTTCTCAATATTTCTGACATAGTATGTCAGAAATATTTCTCAATATTTCTGACATACTATGTCAGAAATATTGAGAAATCAGTTCCATGTGGATTTGATTTACACGAATAAAAATCGAGTAAATTGAATCTGTCAGTATAAAAGAAAAAATGTTGGAAATAAAAACTACTAAAATTTTTGAGTATTTTATAATAGAAATGATAACGAATCTGTAGAAATTTACATATTTAAATTTTGAAAATGTTATTTTCGACATCGATAATTTTCGATACCGAAAAGTAAGTTTTGACAGTCCTAATATGTTCAGAATACCCACAACT
The DNA here is from genome assembly GCA_035578155.1 of Brachynemurus nebulosus. Classification (NCBI taxonomy): domain Eukaryota; kingdom Metazoa; phylum Arthropoda; class Insecta; order Neuroptera; family Myrmeleontidae; genus Brachynemurus; species Brachynemurus nebulosus. The sequence goes on along the minus strand of JAPWDM010000008.1, from coordinate 2,466,538 downwards.
GGCTTCGCTTAAGCCTTCAAAAATTTCGTTGTTTTTTCGCTACGACGCATCGTTTACGAGATATTTACGATCAAGAGTTTACGTTTACGAAAAGTATCGAAAACTAATTTTTTCAGAAATATTCTATTGGTGACTAAATCAATGGAACTAACAGAGCCTAACTTAATCAGTTATAACCAATCTTTGATAAGTAGTTCGTTATAGATAATTTTCGATAACGAAAAGTAGGTTTTACAGTCGCAATATGTTTGGAATACCCACAACTTGCTTCGCTTAAGCCTTCAAAAATTTCGTTTTTTTTGAGCTACAATACATCGTTTATGAAATATTTACGATCTAAGTTTCAACGAATGCTCAATTCCATTCTATTTTAATCGAAATAAATACGCATTACATACAAATGTGTATGTAAGTATATAATTCAAAATTCGTTGCGTTATTTCTTTGAAATTTTTTTATATTTTTTATTTGCACACTTGTAATAGAAAATGCCTTGTCCCAAACAACACGGTTTCAAAGAACACGGAACCAATTAATCGTGTTCTTCGGGGGATTGCTGTACGCAACGTAAAATAAATTAATAAAAATGGCGGTACAATCGTTTTAAAATTTTGGCGTTTCCGACATATTATCAGAAACATTGAGAATAAGCATGTGCTGACACACTGTGTATGCTGTGTATGGCGGATAGGGTTGCCACCCGTACTTTTTTAAAAAGTATTGTACTTTTATTTAGGCAAACGTACTTTGTACTTTTGAAAGGAATAAAAGTACGCTAAAATACTTTTTTTATGGGAAAAAATTTAGTAAGCATAAAGTGACGAGCAAAACGTTCAAATTTCCAAATTTACCTAAAGTGACGAGCAAAAAAAAAAACGTCAATTCCAAATTTACATAGTGACGAGCAAAAATAAAAAAAAAACGTCAATTCCAAATTTAAATAAAGTGACGAACAAAAAAGAAACGTCAATTCCAATTTTCCAATTTTAACTTCCAAACGTCAATTTTTTTAATGCCTACTTTTTTCTTACTAACTGTACTTTTTATTTTTGCTAAAAAACCGAAAAATACTTTTTTTGCCTTAAAAAAAGGTGGCAACCCTAATGGCGGAATCATCAGAAATAAAGTGCTGTCACAGTACGAATGTGTCCCTTCCGGTCTTCCGTAATAATCTATGGTTAAAATACTGACGTTCAGTGTTCAGACTTGATAATAAAATTGTCAAAATCTTAAAACGACAGATTTAGTTTTTCCGACAAAAAAAGAAAGGAAAATGGAAAATAAAGGATGTACATCAAAGGTTGATGCATTTACTGTTAAAATAAAAGATGAGGAAAATTTACAAAATTTAGACAATTCATTTTCAAATATAACAAAAACGGAAGTACTGGAACCCTCATGTTATGGAAATGAAATAAAATTGGAGCTGAAAGAAAGCAATTATGATACATTATTAAATTTAAAAAGTTTACATACCGAAATTAAATTAGAAGATGATGAAGAGGATATGATAACAGAAAATAGTGATTTATTTGACGATAGTTGTGAAAGTTTAACAAATACCGACAGTGGAACTGAACAAGCGTGTTTAAAGTATTGTGAAAACAGTGAAATTAGTGAAAGGCCATTCCAATGTAATATTTGTTTTAAAACATTTTCTCAGTCGCGTATTTTAAAAACACATGAAAGAATACACATAGGGAAAAAGCCATTCAAATGTGATGTATGTTTTAAAACATTTTCTCAGTCAAGTGATTTGAAAAAATATGAAAGAACACATACGGGAGAAAAACCATTCAAATATAATGTATGTTTTAAAACATTTTCACAGTCAAGTCATTTAAAAAGACATGAAAAAACCCATACAGGAGAGAAACCATTCGAATGTAATGTATGCTTTAAAACATTTTCTTTATCACATCATTTGAAATTACATGAAAGAATACATACAGGACAAAAACCATTTAAATGCAATACATGCTTTAAAACATTTTCTGATCCATCTGCTTTACGGAGACATAAAAGAATACATACAGGAGAAAAACCATTCAAATGCGATATATGTTTTAAAACATTTACTCAGTTAGCGACTTTGAAGGCACATGAAAGAAAACATACAGGAGAGAAACCATTCAAGTGTAATATATGTTTTAAAACATTTTCTCAGTCAGGCAATTTGAAATTACATCAAAGAATACATACAGGACAAAAACCATTCAAATGTAATATATGTTTTAAAACATTTTCTCACTCAGGTATTTTGAAAATACATGAAAGAACACATACGGGAGAAAAACCATTCAAATGTGATATATGCTTTAAAACATTTTCTGATCCATCTGGTTTACGGGGACATGAAAGAACACATACGGGAGAAAAACCATTTAAATGTGATATATGTTTTAAAACATTTTCTCACTCAGGCGTTTTAAAGAAACATCAACGAACACATACAGGAGAAAAACCATTTAAATGTGATATATGTAATAAAACATTTTCTAGGTCGGACAGTTTGAACAGACACGTTAACAAACTTCACAATAATAATTAATAATAATTAGTAGCAAAAGTTGATTAAAATCGAACTTCCAGAAAGTAATTTCATTTAATTATATATTTATTTTTGAGTCCATTTTACACTGGTATTTTTCTGTTTGTTTTTATTTAAAACTAACTTGTAAACTAACTTTTTAATAAAAAAAATTGAATTATTTCATCATAAATTATCCTGATTTTTGGTGTACCAAAAGGAGTCAGATATCAAAGACCAAGAGTGTTTATCCTATTTAGTTGGATTGGTTGAATTATTTCGGATGTAAAGATCAATTTGTCGATATATTTATATTTATATAAAAAAATTTCAAAAAGAACTAAATTAATGTTATTTCTATTAGAAATCATTTTATGATAATGTAAAAAAGTGAAATGGGTTTGTACAATGTAATGTAAAGTAGTGAACTTGAGATTAAATCAGTGTTGCCAGAAAAATTTTAACAAAAACCGCCAATGAGAGGCGCTCGAGTAGCCATTCCGGAAGAAAGTGCACTTTTGGCGACGCAAAGATTACTCGAGCGCTCCTGGTTTTTTAAATTAGAAGTTGTATCAAGTAAAAATTTTTGTATACGTTTAATTGTCGTTAGAAAAATGTACTATACAAATTATGCGTGGATTACTAGATTTTAATTCGCCCATTAACCGTATACGTATATTTTTACTTGATGCTAGTTCTAATTTTATCACCAGAGGCGTGAGTGAGAATCTTTGCGTCGCCAGTTAAGTATTCAGTATATATTTTTGGGATAATATGCTAATTTAGAATGTTTTAAACCGAAGTTCCCAAATATTTGACCAACTTTCACAGGAAATGAAGGATTAAAAATAAGTCAACATTCTCCCATGTAATAGTAGTTACTTTATTATTTTTTCCAAAAATTTTTTGATATCTTTCATACCTTCTTCAGTTGCGATTTACACTTAAAAATTTTTTCTTTAAACCACTCTTTACTACAACCATAAAAATAGTAATTTAAAGAGAGAAATGATTATTTTTGTCCAAATTAATTTTAAAATGCATTTCATTAGAAATCTATACATATAATAAAATAGTAACGAGACCATTTCTGTACATGGAATATTTTTTGAAAATTGTACTGGTACTGTAAATAGTTATCGATGTAGATACCAAAACAGCGATTTTTAGAATTTTTGTCTGTCTGTCTGTCTGTTCACGCATAACGTAAAAACTATTGGACGAATTTTAATGAAATTTGGTATGATGATAACTTATTACCTGAGTCAACATCTAGGATACTTTTTACTCCGGGAAAATTTCTCATTCCCACGGGAAAATGGAAAAACCATTTTGAACATGTGCACACATTAAGCAAAAACTGTTGAACGGATTTTAATAAAACTTGGTGTGGTGATAACTTATTACCTAGGGCAACATTTAAGATACTTTTCATTCTGGGAAAATGCCTCATTCCCACGGGAAAATAGAAAAACCGTTTTGTGCATGTGCACGCATTACGCAAAAACTATTGAACGGATTTTGATGAAATTTGGTGTGGTGATAATCTATTACTTGGGTCAACATTTAAGATACTTTATACTTCGTGAAAATGTTCCATTCCCAGGGGAAAATGGGAAAACCATTATGAGTCTGTGCACACATTGGGCGAAAACTATTTGATGAAATTTGGTGTGGTGATAACTTATTACTTGGGTCAACATTTAAGATACTTTTTACTCCGGGAAAATTCCTCATTCCCACGGGAAAATAGAAAAACGATTTTGAGCATGTGCATGCATTACACAAAAATTATTATTCTTTGCAAGTTCTGTATAATTATTACACTTATATAGGTACTTCTCATTGAGTTTATAACAATATTTTGCGCGAACGACGTCGCGGGCATGGCTAGTTTGTCAAAAAAAGAAACGAGTCTTAATTGAATACAATTAAGTTCGTCAGAATTATTTAAAAAGTTTTTAAAAAACTTATAAATTTTAACTGATTATATTTTGACCATTTTTCCTATGAATTTCACATATCACCAAATCTAATGAAATGCATTTTAAAATTCGTTTTAACAAAAATAATCTTTTTATGTGAGATTATCATTTTAAATTACTATTTTTATGGTTGTAGTAAAGAATGGTTTAAAGAAAAAATTTCTAAGTGTAAACCGCCACTGAAGAAGCTATGAAAATACCGAAAAATTTTCGGAAAAAATAATAAAGTAACAACTATTACATAGAAGAATGTTGAATTATTTTTAAGCCTTCATTTGAAAGTTGGTGAAATATTTGAGAACTTCGGTTTAAAACATTCAACAATGTTCCAAAAATTTTTGGGAAATACAGTTGGATACCTTTTCTTATCAAATTTTCCCACTATAATCACTATGGAGATTAGACAAGGAGACGAAACTTATATGAGAGGAATTGACAAAATTGGTCAGGAAAATGGTAAATATAAGGCTTTCTTTTTTTACCACTCGCGGCGTTAATAATGCTCGAATACTGATGTGAATATAGCGAATATAGTAACATAAAACGGATAAAATAGAATGTAGCTACAGTACTTATTCTTAAATGGAAACACGTCGGGACTGGGGAAGTGAGTTTTTCCATTTGAGAATCATCAATGTCGGTTGATGATATTTAATAATAAGGAAATACGTAGAAATTACATATGTATGAAATAAACTCTTATAGTTTAAATTACTTTATACGGCGGATATCCAATGGTACTGCTGACTCCGATTTTACATAGTGACGTCAGCGAATTATATAATATACAATGTAAATGATGCGACGCAAAATAAAAATTGTTAAGTTTATTTTAAAAAAGTTGTTTAGCCTTGTAATAATTAGAGTGCGGACACTGGTCCGAACAAACGGGTTCCTGAAGGAAGTTTTTATAGTTTATGTATAGGTGTAATATACGTGTGCATATGTGTATGTGTATTATGTATAAGATGCGTCCAAATCATGGAAGACTGGAAGGAATACAACTATCTCTTTTCTGCAATCACTTATGGGCAAGTATGTGCATTTTACAGAACTATGTTATCATTCACTTACTAGCTTCCAGCGGATGTGTTTCAGTTATTATCATATTGTTGTCGTTGTGTCGACACGGTATGTTGCATGCACGTACCACATACATATTATCTATTTTTTTAGTATATGCGTATGCAAGACACGCAGCCACACAAACATATATCCCACTACCACACATAACTCCGCGTGCACATATATAAGATAGTGGTGGTGGTATTTTTTATCCTTTAGCGTTATGCTGGTTTCAGTAGTATAGAGGTACTACCGCTCGTTCTGTGTTATTCTGTGGTCCAAATAGTTTTGAAAGAATATATTATACATTACGTACTAGCATTTACCCGCTGCTTCGCTCGCGTGGCAGTAGTAGGGTAGAGCCGGTTAGCGGGTTCTAGACACACTACGTAGTCAAAAGTATGGGGACACCTTAACCCAGGGGGGCACACTTTTGACAGGGCAGTATACCGCAACGTTAAGTACAGTACCGCGTCAAAAGTGTGGGCAATCCCTGGGTTAAGATGTCTCCATACTTTTGACGACGTAATATGTGCTGGAGGCCCTACCTTTATTTCCTTTTAAACCTAATTTTTTCGCTATCGAATTTTTTTAATTCGAATTATAGCAGTTTTTTATTTGTATATTTTAAGCAAAAGTAATCGTAATTTTGTAATCAAATTACTGAAACGATTACTTTTTTTGTAATCCAGAAACGATTACAAAATGTAATCAAAAATTTTCTATTACATTTTTTAAATGTAATTTGTAATCGATTACAAATTACAAAATGTAATTTGTAATCAAAAATCACTGATTACATTTTGTAATCGTAATTTGTAATCTGTAATTTGATTACATTTTGCCCAACACTGACATACCCCGATAAGCGGTACGCTTGAAGCTTGGTTATTTTTTTTAAATACTATCAAATATTGCCAAAACAAAACCGCGTCGGTTCCTCATTTTAGTGGGCACATTTTGATTGTATAATTTTTTGAAAAAAGAAAAAAATTTTGAACACAAACTCACCCATTCCGTCCCACCTTTGAATTAATTTCAAAATTTTCTATTCATCGAGTAGAACAAACTAATATACATCCGCTTCGACGCTGCCGGTAATAACGCGGTGGCACAAATTTTTAACTAAATGTTTTTTTGACCACGAACGTCACCAATTCTGATCCACTTAAAACTTTCGGCCATCGTCAGAGTGATGATGGCCGAAAGGGTTGAAAACGCGTTAAGTAAAAAGAATATTATTTTTCGTGAAATTGACAAAGTAATTAAAACTTTAATTATTTTCAATATTTAAAATAAAATTTCACAAAGTAAATCTCTCAACAGTGAATTATTTATCAACTTTTATTGTGTTTCTGCAGAGGGCAGCATAAACAAAGTTACTAGATTTTTAAAAAAATAGATTCAGTCTGCTTGGTATACTTTTTGTGACTCCCAATTAGGGTCCGTCCACACGACACAAGCTTTACCACCGACTTACTTGCGCAAACCAGTTTGTGCAAGTAAACATGTACGTATGGACGGGAAAAAACGTAGCAACTTACTTGCACAAACCTGGTTTGCGCAGGTAAGTCGGTGGTAAAGCTTGAGCGTGTGGACGGGCCCTTACATGCATAATTTAATTAAAAGCAGATAAAAGGTTAGTTATTTAAATAAAATTAAAAAAAAATCAATTTTTTGTGAAAAAACAAAGTACAAAAATCACGAAAATTTGGTTGGCATTGCTTTCCCCTAAATGCACTGTGTTACACAGTGTCGTTTGTGTTTGCTAATGGAACACGGTCAATATGCATTAGATATTAAAACAACAATTTCTAACATGGTCACTGATTATATTTATTCCATAATCTTTGGATGTGGTTGTACTTTAGAAGTAGAAGTCAATTATTTATATCGTGAAAAACCATGAAAAAATATTGAATGTACATTAATTTTTTGTAATAGAACCCTCTAGTTTGTAACGGTACAAGCTTGGTTAGTTAACGTTAGGCTAACAAAATTCTCTGGTGAACGCCACATTGTCAAAAGGACTCCAAACAACACTTAAAACTATCCTTCGGAGGGCCATACGGAGGGCAAAAAATATGGAAAATAAAGCATCTAAAGCAGCGATTGAAACATATACTGTGAAAATAAAAGATGAGGAAAATTTACAGAATGTAGACAACTCACTTTTAAATATAACAAAATTAGAATTACCCGATCCTTTATATTGTGGAAATGGAATCAAACTGGAATTGGACGAAAGCAATACTGATGATGCAACTTTACATACCGAAATTAAATTAGAAAACAATGAACAAGATATATTACCAGAAAATAGTGTTTTATTTGGTGAAAGTTGTGAAAATGATTTTAACACAGAGAGTTTAAGTGTACAAAGAAGTACTGTGAAAATAAGTGAAAAACCATCCACGTCATGCCATTTGGAAAAACGTAAAAAAACGCGAAATAATGAAAGATCGTTCAAGTGTAAGGGTAAAATGTAGAGGACTACAACACGCTGCAATTTCGATGTTTGCCGGAAAAAAAAAACAAATGTGGCTGAGAATTATTGTACTTAAGGAGTTAAAGCGCGGTCACATATTTTTATTAAAAATAATTGCGTTTTATTATTAAATATTACATTTTAAATGTTACTCACATTTACCCAATACGTCTGAACAGAACGACATTTATTAACGACAGAGAGAATATACACCAGTTGTGATATATATGCATGCAAGCCCTAAGCGTATGTTTAAAAAAATTGTGGATAGCAGTGATAGCAGTGTGTCTGAGTGTGTCAGATACCGCTTAAGGCATTTAGTCGGTTGGTTATGAGAACGACGTGGCCGTCATACAAATTACGGCGCGAAGCGCCGTTTTGATCCGGACGCTACGCGTCGTACGAATTACGGCGCGGAGCGCCGTTATGAGAACGACGCGTAGCGTCGTACAAATTACGGCGCGAAGCGCCGTTACTAGCATGACGCGTGGCATCCTACAAATTAGGGCCCCAGGCGCGGCACTGAGATGACCTTTTCTAGTAATTATAATTTTCCTTTATTTTTTATACAAAATTTATAAATAAAAAACAATATAGAATTATACCGTTTACACTGTATCAATAGATCGGTTTGATTTATGTAAATTTGGGGCGTCAGTGGGTGGCGTCGGTGGGTGGCGCGCGCCGCCCACCGACGCCACCCACTGACGCCCCAAATTTACATAAATCAAACCGATCTATTGATACAGTGTAAACGGTATAATTCTATATTGTTTTTTATTTATAAATTTTGTATAAAAATTTTTCGGCTGTACTAAAAATAAATAATTTTTTTAAAAAAACCCTTTTTTTATTTTTTTTTTGAAAAAAACGGCACTCAATTTTGTATACGAAATAAATTGCAGGTATAAATGTATATGTATTACTATATTGAACTACAAACACCCTTACCTTACACCCTTGCCGTTATTATTTATTAACACAAAATAAAATTTGTTACACATCATAAAATTATATGCATTTATCTTTGTTAGTAACCACGACCTAACAATGCTTGTTTGCTTTGGTAGAGCTGATGCACGACTAGTCACCTTAAGCTGTGATAACCAACAAATGACTCCAAGCAATCTACACTTTTTTTATTCTTTTAATAATTTTAGTTTGCTTCTAGTGTTCTGTGAGTACCTATGTTCTGGATGTTCTCTATGCTCTATGGTATCAATGCTTAAATATCATGTTGGAATACCTACATATGTCATAATTAAAATACAATTTTTCTGTTTTCTTTTTTTTAAAAATATATTTTTTGTTTTATTTATTTTACTAGTTATACGTAAGTGTATTTCGCAATGTTTTGTTATTTTTACCGTTTCCTATAAATAAATTATACACTAATTTGCTTTAAAATATGTGCTATATCGTATAGTTGTCATTGTAAAAAATTGTGAAAAATATTAATAAATTTGAGTTTTCCAAAACAAAAATATGCTACCGCGCTTTAACTTTTCATTATTTAAAATTTCCACCACTATTCCTTTGTTTTTACCGGTTAAAAAAAGAAAAATCGCATGTTGTAGTCCTCTACAAAATTCCCAAGTGTAATATATGTTTCAAAACATTTTCACAGTCAAGTAATTTGAAGAAACATGAAAAAACACATACAGGAGAAAAACCATTCAGATGTGATATATGTTTTAAAACGTTTACTCAGTTAGTGAATTTGAAGGTACATGAAAGAAAACACACCGGCGAAAAACCATTTAAATGCGATACATGTTTTAAAACATTTTCTCAGTCAAGTATATTGAAAAGACATGAGACAATACATGCAGGCGAAAAACCATTCCAATGTGATATATGTTTTAAAACATTTTCCCAATCAAGCAATTTGAAAAAACATGATAGAATACATACAGGTGAAAAACCATTCAAATGTGATATATGTTTTAAAACATTTTCGCTGTCACATCATTTGAAAGGACATGTAAGAACACATACAGGAGGACAACCGTTCAGTTGTGATGTATGTTTTAAAACATTTTCACGGTCAGATATTTTGAAGGATCATAAACGAATACATACGGAAGGAAATCCATTCAAATGCAATGTGTGTTTTAAAACATTTTCACAATCAATTAGTTTGAAAACACATGAAAAAACACATACAGGCGAAAAATCGTTCAAATGTAATATATGTTTTAAAACATTTTATACGTCAGGCAGTTTGAAATTACATGAAAGGACACATACAGGCGAGAAACCATTCAAATGTGATATATGTAATAAAACATTTTCACAGTCAGGTACTTTGAATGATCATAAAAAAATACATACAGGTGAAAGACCATACATTTGTAATATATGTTTTAAAACATTTTCTGAAGCAGGTAATTTAAAAAAACATGATAGAACACATACAAGAGAAAAACCATTCAAATGTGATATGTGTTTTAAAAGATTTTCCCATTCAGCAACTTTAAAATCCCATGAAAGAACACATACAGGAGAAAAACCATTTAAATGTGATATATGTTTTAAAACATTTAGTCAGTTAGCGACTTTGAAAACACATGAAAGAACACATACAGGCGAAAAACCGTTCAAATGTGATATATGTAATAAAACATTTTCTCAGTCAGCTCATTTGAAAGGACATGAAAGAATACATACGGGAGAAAAGCGATTCAAATGTGACACATGTTTTAAAACATTTATTAAGTTAGGGAATTTGAAGGTACATAAAAGAAAACACACAGGCGAAAAACCGTTCAAATGTGATATATGCAATAAAACATTTTCTCAGTCGAACAACTTGAATAGACATATAAAAAAAGTTCATAATAGTCATTAAAAATAATTACAATAATGTAGTAATAAAAATAATAATTAAATGAAAATAATTCATTTCGTTTTACATTTTTGACTTTCATTTAACTTATCCTCTTCCCTCTGTAAAAACAAAATTTGTAAAAATTGTTTATGTGGTAACTAGAGTTGTGCGAATAGTGCTCGAATCGAATCGAATCGAATAGTGCTATTCGATTCGATTTCGAATCGAATAATTCGACTTTTCGAATAATTCGATTTTTCGAATTATTCGTTTCATTTTTTCGGATAGTTCAAACTTTTTTATTTTTTATTTTTAAGACTCAAACATACTTAGAACTTTAATAATATAATTTGTATATTATATATAGTTTGGTTTACAGAGCAGATTCGTCCAAAAAATAATTAAGTATTTTTAACTCGCATTGTGTTCTTTTGTCACATTTTTACGTTTCAACGAATTTTCGAATCGGAAATTCAGCTATTACAGCCACTGTCATGTGGCAACTTAAGTCCGAGACAGTGGCAGAAATTTGCTTTGAGGTCCTTGAAACTCGAAAACGATATTCACTAACATTTATATAAGTATAATATAATTACATATTGATCCATCGTTACATAACTACATCGTTACAAGTTTTTATAACAATAAACTTTTATTACTACTGATTAATTTATCCTGTTATTTAGGCATAATGTAACTTTCTATTTATGAAATTATTGTAATGTATCGGATTTTTTTTTTATATTTAAATTAAATGTTTAAAAACCGCTAAGAATCAAAAGAAAAAACAAAAATTCGAGCTTTTCGAAAAAAACGAATAATTCGACTTTACGAATTATTCGTTTTCCTTCGAATAATTCGATTTTTCGAATTATTCGTTTTCTTTCGAATATTTTTCGAATTATTCGATTCGAAATTTGAATCGAATATTATTATTCGATTCGATGCCAATTATTCGACATTTCGAATAATTCGCACAGCCCTAGTGGTAACGTAAAAACCCCTGTACCGGAACGCGATCATATGTCCGAACAGTTCTGACATATATATATTATTAATGTAGTTATTTCTGAAAGGAACCCCTGATAACAAAAATTATTATTAATAGAATAGTTATTTTTCAATTTAAATTCACCTCGCATTTAATGTTTCCTTACTTAATTAAAGAAATACATGTGTATATTAAACAATTGTTGTTGAATACACTATTTTGATCCTTTATTTACGTCTCATACTTAAACCATTCTATGTTTCCTACTTTGACGTCTAGATGTCACTCTGTATGTCATATTACTCATATTACACGTCTGTTTGTATATCGGCTCACAGCTCCTAGTGTTATTAATATTTCTTTTATAGAAGGTAGATATCAGGAGGACCATCTTGGACGGAAAACAATAGAAAAATAGTTCAAAAAGTGTCCCGTTTAAGTACTAACAGTAGTTCAAAAACTCGCCAGAATAGCGCTAGAGTAGCAAAAGAGTATAATGATTTTGTTGTGTTGAGTTTTATAAAAATTTTTAAAATAATAAAACTATTATATGTAACAATTATAATAAAAAAAAAAAACAATAATTACATAACAACGTGGATGTTTTTCTTTCCTTGTTTACTTCTTTAAATTTACCCTTTTGCTACAATAGCGCCGCCACTATTTACGCCTTTCTATGGACACTCTTTGATACAGAGATGGTACTCATGATATCTACCCTCCATAATTTCTTTGTTTGGATATAGGTGTCGACATTTTGTAAAAGAAAAACATATGTATGTACAAAATTTATGATAGTTGGACACAGAACAAATAGAACGAATATAACTGTCTCTTTTCTGCAATCGCTTATGTGCAAGTATGTGCATCTTAGGCTGCTTAGTGTCAGTTGCTCAATACCCGTCGCTCAGTGTAAGTCAGTCAAACAGCAATAAATTTGATTGTTGAACCGGCACAAGTAGCGTTGTGGTATCACATACATCACACACATGTATCCGAACCAAAGGTCTCGTGACGGCTATCACCACTCACACTAACAGAGTTTACCGCACAAATACAAAGTAAACACCGTGCACGTATACAACATATTTTCTATCTCAAGTCGTTACACTGGTTCCAGTAGTATAGAGATATGTATTTTATCTCTAGTGCTCTATGGTTTTAATAATACATAACCTAATGGGGTACTTGACTGCAATTAAAAAATGATTCTAAATGCTTTGTTTTTACATATTAACTAATTAATTTTTAATAAATTTTTGAAAATCGTAAAAAAAAACTGTCCAAATTTAAATGAAGAAATTGGCGCGAAAAACGATCCACCATGGTGACGTATGCGATGACCTCACATTTTGATGCAAGCAAATATTAATGTGTTCGCACTACTGTAACGTTAGGAAACGTTTTACGACATTTTTAACAAAAACATATTTTCAATAGATGTTAGGCTTTTTGTTTTGCAATATTTACAATTATTGTATCCAGTCGAAATAATATTTAACACACGTGTAAAAATTATGCATTAAACTATAGTAACTATTTACATCAGTTACATGTTACTTATCTTATCTATGATATTTGTCATATTTGCTACAAAATATGACGTCATTTTAATGTAGCGGCGCGTTTTTACTCATTTAAATGAAGGTTAAAAATTTGTCATTTTCAAAATAGAATTTTTAAATAACTAAAGAATATTTTTATTTATCACTACTAAAATTAAATATATTTACGAGTAATTGATAAAATTATTTAATATTTAAAATAAATTTTGAATACAGTCAGGTACCCTATTCATAATATTTTTTATTTTAATATATTTTAATTATTATTCAGAGAAATTAATAACTAACTTTTAAATTAGATGGAGCAAATTGGGAGCAATTTTTTGATATAAAGTAATTGTATAAAAATGCATTATTTGACAAGATTTTGATAATAGAAATAGTCAAACAAAAAAGTTTTTTTGTTTGTAAATAACTAATTAAGTAATTAAGTTTCAGATGGAGCAATTACTGATTCCAAAGGAGCTATTTGGGAGCAATTTAGCCATATAAAAAACAGAAAGATTTTCCAACTTTCGGCGCCAACTTCTTTCCGGTGATATTTTGTAGTTTATAACCCAATTATTTTTAATTAATTTTTTATTTATTATATACTTATTATTTTTAAAATTTTTTCGCATCGATTATCAATATTATTTATGATATAGGGTTGCTTCGCTAGTTTTCGTCTAATTAATGGAGTTGACAGTTTTGCGACATAAAAAGAATATGTTCAACTGCTTTCAACTAATCTAATGCTAATGAATTATATTGCTATTTATTGCTTACATAGTCTATTTTAAGTTGACATAAAATGATAACTAATTACGTTCAGTGTTTTTTTTTATAAAAAAATAATAATGATAAATATACAGATTTCGCTAGTTTTCGTCCAAAAAAGTTAGTTGCCGTCCATATGTAGGCTAGTTTTCGACCACCATTTAGTTTAAGTTTTGTTATAAAAAAATTAATTTTAATAAAAAGCAAATGTTTATAAGTATGTATTCAGAACGTTTTATCTTCCTTCTTAAACTTTTTTATTTTATTTTATAATTTTTTTGATTCTAAGGACGTTATCTAAAAGTTTGAAAATATAATTCACATACAGAAAAATATATGGACGAAAACTGAAAAGTACAATTTAATGCAGTTTTCAGATTTCGTCCATATAATTTAAACTTTCCATTCAACGCAAATAATTGAGTAGACGAAAATTAAATCTCTAATCAAGCAGCCAATAGTAATTGTCTAAGACAAAGCTTTTTACTATTTCACAATATTTAGCTAGATTGAGAAATAAAATAAATTTCATTTGATTGTTTTAATTTTCGTCCAAGTGGTCGAAAGCTGAAGTTTTTAATAAACTGATTACTTAATATCCGTCCAGCAAATTTTTACAACTTAAGTTTTTAAAAAATTTTCACTTCTAATTGCGTTCAATAATGTGTCTTAAATATTAGTATAAAAACAAAAAATAAAACTTAATCACGCCATAACAGTATTAAAACTAACCGTGAAATGTCACCATGTCACTATTTTTTTTGAATATTCACACACCTGTCTGCCCAACATGAAAACAACTGGCTGATTAATAATTTTTTTTAAATACGCAACTCTATCAAGTAAATATTTTTTATCTGTGTTGTCACTGGTTATTGGTCAGGGATGTCACAAATTCAAACATGCTTATCCGTTTTTATATCACTATTACACGAGGTGTGTTCAAAAAGTAAGGTGACTTTATGTTTTTATCAAAGAACTTTTATTTATTCATCAATATTCATGTTGTTCCCTTTAAAGCCTTTAAAGTACGTAATCCGCCTAAGATACAATACACTCGTGTCAACGCATTTTCTAATCCTCAAAGCACTTCTGATAGGCACTTTTTGGTATAGCCTTGAGCTCTTCCGGCGATGCAGTTTTTATCTCCTTAATCGTTGCAAATCTCCATCCTTTCATGGGTTTCTTCAATTTTGGGAACAGAAAAACGTCACAGGGGGCTAAATCCGGTGAATATGGTAGCTGAGGCATGATTATGGTGTTGTTTTTGGGCAAAAAATCCCGCACAAGCAACGATAAGTGAGCAAGTGCTTATCGTGATGAAAAAGCCTGTGAATTGTTTTCTCACAATTCCGGACGTTTTTTTTTCGTATCGCTTCTCGCAAACGGTGTATGACTTCAAGTTAATACTCAGCAGCTTCTCTAATGGTGATTCCACGATTTCCCAATACCATTTTCTTCACTTTTTCAACGTTTTCATCAGTTCTTGACGTGCTGGCGTGTCCAGAGCGAGGTTCGTCATTGACATCTTCTCGGCCTTCTTGGGAGAGCTTGTAATACCTATAAACATTTTTTTTACTCAGAGTAGACTCACCGTATACCACTGTTAACATTTCGAGTATTTTGGAGCACTTAATTCCATTTTCCACACAAAATTTGTTGCAAATCCTTTGATCCATTTTTTTCGACAGCAGAAAATCGCCGTACACACCAAACACTTCTAACTTTTATGCCTCTCACAAATGAACAAAGAATGCTATATAACTGAAACTGTGAACATATGTTCGGGACGAATGTATTAACGCAACAAAATAAAAAAAATCGAAAAACGAAGGTACGTAACCCGAGAAATTTGAAAAGTCACCTTACTTTTTGAAGACACCTCGTATGCTACTGCACATTGAAATAGACGAATACTGGCTTTGAACGGGAAACTAGCGAAGCTACCCTAGTTAATACTGAAATAAAAAAAAAATGATAATTATTTTTTATTTAAAAACCCAATTGAAGTTAAACTTGCAATAAAATTTATTTTTATGACCATTTTAATTTTTGTCTAAATAATTTTACATGATTCTGAAAGTACATTTATAAGATTTCGAAAACATTTCAGAATCCCTTATGAAATCATGCGGTGTGTAGCTATTCACTGAATTCCACAGTCCCGTAGATATTTTTTTTTTACAGGACAAAAATCAGGATAATTTATGATAAAATAATTCAAATATTAAAAAATAAAGTTTATTAGCGAATTTATATTACAGGTAACGTTATTTATAGTGATTATTAATTATTTATTTCTATAAAAGGTGAAATTTTTTTATGTGTGTCTTCAAACTTATTGACTGAGAAAATGTTTTGAAACATATATCACATTTGAATGGTTTTCCTCCAATATGTAGTCTTTTATGTGTTTTTAAATTGCCTAATGTGGAAAATGTTTTAAAACATATATCACATTTGAATGGTTTTTCTCCTGTATGGACTCTTCCATGTAGTTTTAAACTACTTCGCTGAGAAAATGCTTTACAACATATATCACATTTGAATGGTTTTTCTCCTGTATGGACTCTTCCATGCAGTTTTAAACTACTTCGCTGAGAAAATGTTTTAAAACATGTGCCGCATTTGAATGGTTTTTGTTCTGTATGTGTTCTTTCATGCGTTTTCAAATTATTTGACTGTGAAAATGTTTCAAAACATATATCACATTTGAATGGTTTTTCACCTGTATGTTTTCTTTTATGCAATTTCAAAGTACTTGACTGAGAAAATGTTTTGAAACATGTATCACACTTAAATGGTTTTTCACCTGTATGTATTCTTTTATGCAATTTCAAATTATTTGACTGTGAAAATGTTTTAAAACATATATCACATTTGAATGGTTTTTCTCCTGTATGGACTCTTTCATGTAATTTTAAGCTATTTGAGTGAGAAAATGTTTTAAAACATGTGTCGCATTTGAATGATTTTTGTCCTGTATGTGTTCTTTCATGCGTTTTCAAATTATTTGACTGTGAAAATGTTTCAAAACATATATCACATTTGAATGGTTTTTCACCTGTATGTTTTCTTTTATGCAATTTCAAAGTACATGACTGAGAAAATGTTTTGAAACATGTATCACACTTAAATGGTTTTTCACCTGTATGTATTCTTTTATGCAATTTCAAAGTACTTGACTGAGAAAATGTTTTGAAACATGTGTCACATTTGAATGGTTTTTCTCCTGTATGGACTCTTTCATGTAATTTTAAACTAGTTGCGTGAGAAAATTTTTTAAAACATGTGTCGCATTTGAATGGTTTTTGTTCTGTATGTGTTCTTTCGTGCGTTTTCAAATTATTTGACTGTGAAAATGTTTTAAAACATATATCACATTTGAATGGTTTTTCTCCTGTATGGACTCTTTCATGTAATTTTAAGCTATTTGAGTGAGAAAATGTTTTAAAACATGTGTCGCATTTGAATGGTTTTTGTCCTGTATGTGTTCTTTCATGCGTTTTCAAATTATGTGACTGTGAAAATGTTTCAAAACATATATCACATTTGAATGGTTTTTCACCTGTATGTTTTCTTTTATGCAATTTCAAAGTACTTGACTGAGAAAATGTTTTGAAACATGTATCACACTTAAATGGTTTTTCACCTGTATGTATTCTTTTATGCAATTTCAAAGTACTTGAATGAGAAAATGTTTTGAAACATGTGTCACATTTGAATGGTTTTTCTCCTGTATGGACTCTTTCATGTAATTTTAAACTAGTTGAGTGAGAAAATTTTTTAAAACATGCGTCACATTTGAATGGTTTTTGTTCTGTATGTGTTCTTTCGTGCGTTTTCAAATTATTTGACTGTGAAAATGTTTTAAAACATATATCACATTTGAATGGTTTTTCTCCTGTATGGACTCTTTCATGTAATTTTAAACTAGTTGAGTGAGAAAATGTTTTAAAACATATATCACATTTGAATGGTTTTTCACCTGTATGTGTTCTTTTATGCAATTTCAAAGTACTTAACTGAGAAAATGTTTTGAAACATGCATCACACTTGAATGGTTTTTCTCCTGTATGTGTTCTTTCGTGTGTGTTCAAATGATGTAACAGAGAAAATGTTTTAAAACATATATCACATTTGAATGGTTTTTCTCCTGTATGTGTCCTTTCATGTGTGTGCAAATTGCCTAATTGAGAAAATGTTTTAAAACATACATTACATTGGAATGGTTTTTCTCGTGTATTAGATAATTTTGAACTTTGGTCGTCAAATAAAACGCTATTTTCAGTTAACGGATCATCTTCTAATTTAATTTCCGTATGTAAACTTTTCAATGAATTATCAGTATTACTTTCTCCTAGTTCCAATTTTATTTTATTTCCATAATACGAAGAATCGGATAATTCCGTTTTTGTTACATTTGAAAATGAGTTGTCTACATTCTGTAAATTTATCTCCTCTTTTATTTGAACAGAAAATGTATCAGTCATTGATGTAGATTCTTTATTTTCCATTTTCTTTTTACTCAGAAAATTTTGTTGTTCAGTTTCTGCGACAACTGCAACAAATTTTGACGTTTGACCAAATTTTTTATAATGATAAAACGGTGAGAAAATTTGAAATTGAAATTTATTTTATAGGTAGACGTGGTGGCTGGCTTGGATGTTTTTCAATAAATATTTGTATCGTTTATTTACACATGCACAACCAAAAATACATATACATAATGACCCTGTCCCCGCCACTCTGCATATAGTCCATTATAACAAAATGGACCGTATTTTGACGCCGTTGTAACTAATATACCAGATGGCTTTTATATGTATTATAGGCGCTTTCAGTTAAATTTAAGCATGACTCATTACTTAGGAATTTAAGGAATTCCAGTGCTACAACTTTAAGAAAACGTTTGTCTTAGGTAATAGCATAATTTCTATGGATAAAATATACTAAAAATGTTTATGATAATGTTATTGTTTTACAATAACCAATTAGAAAATAGAATTTGACAAGCGGACAATTCAAAATTTAAAAAAATTATACATACCTATTTAAATTAATAAAATTAATCATAAAATTTATTGAGTCAAAATGTATTTCTTTACATTCAAATATACTAAATATAGTTATTTAAAATTAGAGGGACATAGTTTTTTCTGAAATAAAAAGCTAAATTAAAGTCATAATCTTCTTAACATTTTTATGTTTTTGGCCATTTTGGCTACGTAGATGATGTAGCTGCCGTTTGATGTGACTTTTTTTACCTTCTACGTCTATAAACAATAAAAAAAATAATATTTTTATAGCATCTTTTTCTTATCACTACTGAGTTCATTTTAATTTTGTATTATTTTTGGAAATCTACGGTTTTAAAATACTTAAAACTTTAAACAAAAAATGTAATAATACATATGCATTTGGTAAGAGTGATTTTAACAGTCAGTCATAACAGTAATTTTAATTCACTGATAAAATTCAAAATTAGTAAAATAAGGTGAATTTTCAACAAAAAAAAAAAACTGTAATTATAAAATACAAGTATAGGTTTTAGACATAGTTATTAAGTTATATGATAAAACGTTAACGATTTTCTAATATAAGTACTATACAAACCAAGAATATGGTTAATAATTAGTAAAACCCTACGTACTTTCTCAATAAATTAATATAAAACTTATATTCGACAAATTATATTAAGAATTAAATAAAACAAAACATATTTTTTATTTTAACTTTATTTTAAATAAAGTAATACAAAATTTACTATGTACTATGAGGTTATGTTACAAAAACAAACCAATATGAAATAATACAAAACATAATTTTTTATTAATCACTAATAATTATACAGGATTGTGTTACAAAACTAAAAAAAAATTCACTGGAACACAAAATGTTTATTAATCAGTTCGAAAAACACACAAAATTTTACCACAAACGTACAAAATCAAAATACGAATATAGCTGCCAAACTATAACCTGGCCTCTGAAGGTCATATGCGCAGTAGAAAAATCCCCACTCGGTACACTGTTTTGTACATAGCTAGTAATAGTTTATTTCTTTTTAAAGTATTTACTATCTCTTTTGTTCGCGCACGTCACCGGCCAAGTTAAGTTTGGTGTACAGTACACAATTTACTAAAATTTTTAATAATCTTAACAGTAAGAAATAAACACAATATTAATTAATGAATAGATTACTTATTTGACAATTTTAATGTAACATTGTAAGTTTTTAAAAAATATAAATAAAAACAACACAAATTTTAAAAATAAAGACACTTGCCGGCCATTCTTTCGTAAATATTTAAACAATTAAATGATACAATGTAAATAATCTCTTTGAATTATTTGATTGTTGCCAAATTTAACGAAACGAAGAAAAAAGTTCGAATAAAAAACGATACAGTTAAATAAATTTTAAAGTTACAATTAACAAAGTCATTTATTTTTAAAAATAATTTTATTTTCCTTTTTAATTTTAATAAGAAGAGGTATAAATAAAAAAATCGATCTTTTTTAAAAAGCTGAAAATTGGCAACACAATTTTAAATGTGTATAACGTAGACATAAGAATCGGCAAACGTTTTTGACGTCTCCGGACGTCTCCTATACAAATACATTGGAACATTCCTTCTTAGCTTTATCTCTTTCATTATTTCAATTACGTACATTTTAAATCTGCAGTTTGTTTTTAGAAAAGAATGGAAGATTGGTTTGTTTCGAATATAAGATCACTTGATGATCAATTGTAACTGAAATACAGTATATATATATGGCCAATCCCTATAAGAGGCAGTGGTTCCGATGAAGTGAGACGGATAGACATCGGGTAGAGGCACTTCAGTTGTTTTGCGCAGATGCATCAACTAGTGTTTACCGTGTTCACTGTTCAGATTGGTTCATATTACCACCAAAAAAATCGCATTTGCGCAAAACGAACAAAATACTTCCAAATCTGCACCGTGATGTTGGGACGTTTTTTTCATATCCATTTGGCTATATATGTATACTACATATATGGTCTCAACACGACTGTAAATCCTACTTTGGAAATTGGATCAGTTAGACAAAGATGAATTTATCTGACTTGCCATATTCGTTGTCCTGTGTTACTAACAGCCAATCATAATTTTTAACTCTTAGCCTGCCGGACTATCGGATGAACTAAAAGACAAGCGTATGAATGTTAAAAAAGGAGAGGCAATTGTTTACATACAGATTTCCTTTAATATTTTTAGTTTTGAAATTTTCTTATTCAGATTCCCTTCTCTCATATTGATATAACAAAAATAAACATTAAAATTTTTTTTTAAATACATATTTATTATAAAGTCAGTATTAAACTAGCAGTTTAAAATTTTAATTTTCTTGAAAAATTAAGTAGAATAATTATTAACACGTTAGTTGTCGTGCATGCTGTAAAGCGTAAAGTGAAACTTGACCAATTGCCACACAAGGCTGTACCGCGTCAATAATTCCATATAAAATGTATTAACTAGTTGTTAAAATAATGTACGAACTGTACATTTCGTTGTCATAAGTTTGATCCTGAACATGTTAATCAGATTTTAGTTATCAATTATCATGTATATTACAATTTGATGATACCATCACAAATTTTTAAATTTCAGTTTTTGTTATTGTGTACATATATATCTACCATAAAGTAATTCATTTATAAATTTAAATAATTAATAAATTGTTATCATATAATACTGACTTTATTAAAGCAGGTAAGGTTTTGTTTTTTATTTGTACTATCCTATTGATATTGTTTATATTATACATTTATACAATCAATAATCATAAATTCCTAATCAGTATAGGGTTGACCGGGGTAGCAGAAGCTTGCAATAAATTTATTTCTACAATTTTTGTTATTTTTATTTAACCTTAATTTTTTGTACAAATTTGAGCTATGGGTAACTTGCATTAAACAAAGGGCAATTGTGAACGCTAAAGTATGATAAAAAATTTTCAAATTGGGGTAAATGTGAAGAATTTGAGTTGGGCTTTATTCTTATGTACCTCAACTTCTCTTGTAATGCATTCTAAATAATTTTTCTGATAGCATTCACTTTTATCCCAAAATTCATAAGATTTGCAAAACCGTGCCGGGGAAATGTAAATGGCTTATAAAATTTTTGTTTTTCATACGAATTTGCTAAAAATTTGTGTGGTGCATCCTGAATAATATAGAATTAAAAATAAATCAACCATAATGTGATATATAAAATAAAAAATACTTAAAACAACGCTTTTATCTCTATAAAAATCCATTCACAATTACCCCGGTCAACCCTAATCAAAATCATATATTACAATTAGTCGACAGCACAGAATTTTGTCAACAGCATTCTAATGCGATCCGTTGTATGTGTGTATGTGTATATTTTTATTATAGCTGATTGTGAGTGTTGATGTTTCTGTGGTTGATGAGATGGTCGAACCGTGTGAAAATTTTTTGCTAACAATAATAAACAAGCTTCCTCATATCATAGTACACTATAATTTCAATTATGTTAACACATTCAAGAAAAATTATTAGAAGCAACTTTTATATTTTTCTGTAAATATCTAAATGTTAATTTATTCACAGTATTATTTTTTTTATTATTATTTCATTTTAAAGCAAGTTGGGCAACTAGAGAGTTATCAATTTACCTTTAATTTAACATTTATTGGGGAAAAATTTCTAATAGGAAAATAACCCTAGCGTGGATTTTTAGTGTACTTGTAATTTGTTTTTATTATAAAACTGAGGAACAATATTTTTCAATCTAAACCATTCAAGTGCAGCTCAAATAAAAATGTCAAAATGATTAATGAATGAATGTAGTCTTGTTTTTTTTTTGTAAGATATATTTCCCTCTTTGTTTCCTTTGGCATGTTAACATGCCAATGGCACTCAATCGGTTAAAATTTTATGGCCAGTCAACTTTCTTCTCCAAGTTGGTGGATAATATATGTGATATACCTATGTACAGATGTAGTTACTTTAAAAAATATATGTTTAAAATTTAAAAACGTCAACTGTTGTTAAAACAGTCAGTTAAAACCGTTAAAATTATTAAAACTATACAAATAAATTTTTTGGAGAAAAAAATAAAATGGAAAATAAAGAGTGTACATCAGAGCCATCAGAGTATTAAAATTACTGTTAAAATAAAAGAAGAAGCGAATTTCAAGGATCTAAACAATTCCTTTTCAAATGCAATAAAAACGGAATTATCCGAATTTCCAATAAATGGACGTAAAATAAAATTGGAATTGGAAGAAGGCAATACTTGTGATTTATTAAATTTGGAACGTTTACATACCGAAATTAAATTGGAGGATGATGAAGAGAATTTGTTAACAAAAAATTGTGTTTCATTTAGCGAAAGTTACGAAAATGATTTTAACCTAGAAATGTCAATTGAGCAAGGTAGTTTAAAGACCAATGAAAAAACTCAAACTAGTGAGAAACCATTCACGTCAAAACATTTGAAGAAACATGAGAAAATACAAAATGGTAAAAAGCTATTCAAATGTGATATATGTAGTAAAACATTTTCGCAGTCAAATAATTTGAAAGCACATAAAAGAACACATACGGGAGAAAAACCATTCAAATGTGATATATGTAGTAAAAAATTTGGTCAATATTCTACTTTACAAAAACATGAAAGAACACATACCGGAGAAAAACCATACAAATGTGATATATGTAGTAAAACATTTTCTCAGTCAAATCATTTAAAAACACATGAAAGAGTACATACCGGAGAGAAACCATTCAAATGTGATATATGTTTTAAAACATTTTCTCAGTCAGGTCATTTAATTGATCATAAAAGAACACACACAGGAGAGAAACCATTTAAATGTGATGTATGTTTTAAAACATTTTCTCAGTCAAATAGTTTGAAGGCTCATAATAGAATACATACAGGAGAGAAACCATTCAAATGTGATATATGTTTTAAAACATTTTCTCTGTTACAAAATTTGAACACACATGAAAGAACACATACAAGAGAAGAAAAACCATTCAAGTGTAATGTGTGTTTCAAAACATTTTCTCTGTTACAAAATTTGAACATACATGAAAGAACACATACAGGTGAAAAACCATTCAAATGTGATACATGTTTTAAAACATTCTCTCGGTTGGGAAATTTAAAAACACATGAACGAATACATACAGAAAAGAAACCATTCACATGTGATGTATGTTTTAGAACATTTTCTCAGTCAAGTCATTTAAAAACACACATTAAAAAATTTCATATTTTAGAAAAACAAAAATTTAAAAAAAAACCAAAAAAAAAACAGTAACAATAATATAGTAAAAATAGATTCGTAAATGAAAGCCCATTGTCCAGTTTTTTTTTTTAAACTTTTATTTGTATTTTTTGATATTTTTCTGTAAAAGTATTTTGTATATGCACGTGGTTTGTGGTATGTAATCACTTGTATATATCACAGTTCACATAAGGTGATAATAAATTTTTTTTGAAAAAAAAAATAATTATTTTGTAATAAATTATCCCGATTTTTAATGTAAACCCAAAAACTTATCTAGCACATGGAGCTACACACATTTGTAAATATTGGAGTACATAGAAAGCCCCCATTTAACAATCCACTAGAGCCGATGTTGGATGCTTTTTTTTTATATTGTGATTTTCGATATGACAATGTGATCGATTAGCAAAAATAAAATGGGGTATGTGTTGTCAGGCATTACATTGTTCTTAACTGGTCTAAAATTGCAGTCACTGCGGTAACTGTTTGCTACGATTTTGTATTTTGATTTTTCAGTTTATATTAAATTAAATTCGATTTAAATGTGCTATTTATTCTGCCATAATTCTACTTACCTTTAAGCTATATTTTTTAATTCAAATGTAAATATTTAACCAAATACAAAAAAAAAAATGTATATTTAATTCCAATAAATAAATTTTTGTTCCTGTTTTGTTTTTATTTTCAAATTTATGGTTAAATTTTAATTTATGCGACATAAGTGTCAAATGTATTGTACAAATTGTATGTATGTATACAAATTTATTTTATTAATTTTTTCTTATTATTCTCCAAAAATTACAAAGATGCATTTATCTGATTTACCATATTCGTTGTCCTTTATTACTGACAGCCAATCATATTTTTAAAATATTATGGCCAGTCAACTTTCTTCTCGAAGTTGGTGAATAATACTACGCATGATGATAACGACAACGATGACATCTATACCCGGCGCCCCCGTTCTCACATCAGTTCCAAAGAGAGGTAATAGTCCAAGAGCCAGTGGTCGGCTACCTGTATGTATTTGACCAGACCTAGATTTTTGTGCAGTGAGTCCCCTATACCTACCATACATGAAATGGGGACTCGCTAAGCCCAATTCGGTGATAACAGCTGGAGCTGAGGTAGGCCAGGTATCAAAAATAGACGAAATTTAAATGTATTTGACCACGTCTGCCATTTGAAAATTTAAAAATACATTGTTATTATTATCGGAAAATGACGATGGCAGACCATTATCGTACGATTAACATCGTGGCAGACGATTTTTAATGTGCCGAAAAATATGCAATTTTGAAATTAATTGATCACGTCTGCCGTTGATATTATAAGTAGTCTTGGAAGTTTATATTTTTCACGGCAGACTATTTTAACACTATGAGGCCCGAGAACTTTCATGCGATGTTTATCATCACTCATCACAGGGATGTGTTCCTACTCACACAAATACATACCAACACACACTACTCTTTTGGTTCTATGTATAAAAATTTTTAATAAGATAAACAAAAAATACATAAAAAATATAATTTATATTTTTGAACAAAAATGATTTGAATGTCAATGTATATGTAGTATGTACGTTTCACGTCGTATGTTTACAGTTTTACACATACATGTTGAACTGTGTTGAATCTATTCAGTGTTTGAATCATTTTATTTTATGTATTTGTTTATATAGTTTTTTTTTAAATATTGCCGGCTTCCGGGGAAGTTTACTATGAAAGTTCTCGGGCCTCATAGTGTTAAAATAGTCTGCCGTGACAAATGTAAACTTCCAAGACTACTTATAATAAACAAAATATATCAACGGCAGACGTGATTAATTAATTTCAAAATTGCATATTTTTTGGCACATTAAAAATCGTCTGCCACGATGTTAATCGCACGATAATGGTCTGCCATTGTCATTTTCCGATAATAATAACAATGTATTTTTAAATTTTCAAATGGCAGACGTGGTCAAATACATTTAAATTTCGTCTATTTTTGATACCTGGCCTACCTCAGCTCCAGCTGTTATCACCGAATTGGGCTTAGCGAGTCCCCATTTCATGTATGGTAGGTATAGGGGACTCACTGCACAAAAATCTAGGTCTGGTCAAATACATACAGGTAGCCGACCACTGGCTCTTGGACTATAATAGAGGGACAAAAAAATTTATTGAAGTTGACTATCTTCTAGAAATAAAATTGTGGTGTACTTTATCTATGGGGTAGACTAAAGGTTAGACCATAGATAAAGTACACCAGAATTTTATTTCTGAAAGATAGCTTACTTCAAAACATTTTTTTGACTCTCTATTACCTCTCTATGGCACTGAGAACGGGGGCAGCGGGTATAGATGTCATCGTTGTCGTAATTATCATGCATAGTACACAGAAGAGCAGAGATGTCACTATAGTAACTTGAAATTATCTTTAGCCTTATCCGATAATGTAGGTTACTACTAGTAAGATAATCCACTAAAATTCTCTAATCGCATTTTATTTTAATCAGTTTTTCACTCAGTTTAAAACTCATACAATAATTATAAACTCATATATTTGTTTAAAAACTCAAGTAAATTTACTTTTATTCAAAATTATACGTTAATCAAATATTTCGTAAAAGAATATCACTATCATTGAATCTAATTTCTGACAAGTGTGCTCCCATTTTTCTGCAACAGATAAAATGTATTCTAATTTTCTAATTAATTTACTGTGATAATAAAATAAGTAATTATCTTCAAATAAAAATAAAGTAATAAATATTAATTATACATACCTCCAATAATAATTAAGTAAAATTATTAAATTTAATATTGAACTTAAAAAAATAGACGAAACTCATAAATAATTCGAAAAAAATGAAAATTTCTTGATAGAATTTTTTGTAATTGTTACTATAGATATGTTAAAAATTATAAATTTCTAAAATAATAGAATAAGTTCTATGAACAGTGAATTCGACAGATATCAGCTAATAGCACCGTCTACAATTACCATTTTTTTTAAATATGTATGTTGTGCAGTGCTACTGCACTGCCCTCTGATCTCAGTACCAAAATAACCACCTGCTAAGAAATATCCTGTAATTTAAGTGAGTTCTCTTCTATATAATCATAGTGTTATTCTCTATGGGTTAGACACTGTGGTTAGACATCAACGTTTAGACTTGAAAGTTGTTTCACCTGTTCTATAGGAGGCTAAAACTGACATAACACAGTCATATTATCTCAAAACGACAGAATTATTTTTCTGGAAAAGAAAATGGAAAATAAACGGTGTGCATCAAAGGTTGATACATATACTGTTAAAGTAATAAACGAGCAGGAAAATTTGCAGAATGTAGACAACTCATTTCTAAATATAATAGAAACGGAAGTACCTGATTCTTCATGTTATGAAAATGAAATAAAATTGGAACTGGAAGAAAGCAATAATGATGGTGATTTATCAAATTTGGAAAGTTTACATACTGAAATTAAATTAGAAGATGATGAAGAGGATATGATAACAGAAAATAGTGATTTATTTGGCGAAAATTCAGAAATATCTAATACCAAGCAATGTTGTTTAATAAGGAATGATGAAAAAACTAAAACCAGTGAAAAATCATACACGTCCAGCCATTTGAAGAAACATCAAAAACCTCTTACTGGTGAAAGACGATTTGAATGTAATATTTGTTTCAAAACGTTTTCTCAGTCAAGTAATTTAAAAACACATGAAAGAGTACATACCGGAGAGAAGCCATTCAAATGCGATACATGTTTTAAAACATTTTCTCATTCAAACAGTTTGAAAGATCATAAAAGAACACATACAGGAGAAAAACCATTCAAATGTAACACATGTTTTAAAACATTTCCTCGATCAGATCATTTAAAAACACATGAAAGAACACATACAGGAGAGAAACCATTCAAATGTGATATATGTTTCAAAACATTTTCTCAGTCAAGTGGTTTAAAATCACATGAAAGAACACATACAGCAGAAAAACCATTCAAATGTAATGTATGTTTTAAAACATTTTCACAATCAATTAGTTTAAAATTACATGAAAGATCACATACAGGAGAAAAACCATTCAAATGTGATACATGTTTTAAAACATTTACTACTTCAAGCGATTTAAAACGACATGAAAGGACACATACCGGAGAAAAACCATTTAAATGCGATACATGTTTTAAAACATTTTCTCATTCAAAGAGTTTGAAAGCACATAAAAGAACACATTCAGGAGAAAAACCATTTAAATGTGATAAATGTTTTAAAACATTTTCTCGATCAGATCATTTAAAAACACATGAAAGAACACATACAGGAGAAAAACCATTTAAATGTGATATGTGTTTGAAAACATTTTCTCATTTACATCATTTGAAAGATCATAAAAGAGTACACACAGGAGAAAAACCATTCAAATGTGACATATGTAGTAAAACATTTTTTTGCGTCAAGTAGTTTGAAGCGACACGTCAAAAAACATTTTTAGAAAAATGGAAACATTATTTTGTTGGTATCTTTGTTTGTTTTTTTAGTTTCTTTTGTTGTTTTATTTAAAAGTGACTTGTATATGTTATGTATACATATTAACGTCTTTCATTTGACGCCTTATGACGTTAATGACCGTCAGAGTGTTAAATATATTTATAAGAATAAATTTTTTCAAAGAAGTAATTTGTATTATTTCATCATTAGCGGTCCCGTACTTAAAAAAAAAATTATTTAAAATGGGGTATTTGACAGTAGTTGAAAAAATATCTATTTTAATTTTTAAATAATTACTCGAGTCAGAATGATACTGAATATTGCTTTTTTACAAGTTATTTCATTCAAAAATATAAAAATTTTAATTAAATAAAATTACAAAATTTACGTTAAAAATGACGTTATTAAAAACATCAAGCAAAAGCAGCTTACGTCACAAGCTCGTTCGAATATGTAGGTATTATAATTGTAGTTAGGAAAAAAAACTGTTTACTTTTTCGGTAACTATGAAAAAAAATTGTCATTACTAGACCTAGGTACAATAATTTTTACGTGTTTCTTTCTCAAAGAAATTTATACGTTTTGAGAGAATTTAATTTAAATTTTGATTATACAAATAAATGTTTGCACAGTTTTCTTCACACCTTAAACAAACCTGTCAGTTTCATCAATTTGAACACTGAAAAGATACACAGTATACAGGGAAAAATAACCATAACTCCGAAAATAATTCGAATATCCGTAAATCCTTTTAGAGGCTTATTCTTAAAGGTCTAAACTTTGAAAATATAAAAAGAAAATCGATTTTTTCGAATTTCTAAGCTAGAATACCCCTTTAAATTACCAATTAATGGATTTGTACAACGTTTTTAATACAATTTGGGAACTTTCACAAAAACTTCCCCAGCGGACGATAATAATTTTAAAAAAAAATTATAAATAAATTCACGAGATGATTCAACACGTGTAATCATGCACTTTTTTTAATAAAAACAATATTAATAACAGACAATCACACAAAAAAATAAACGGCGACCAAAAACGAAAAAATGGAATTTTTTTAACTTTTCCTACAAAAATACGAGCAATAAAAAAAATTCAAGTTCAAAATTTTACCGTCCGGAGCACTAGCCCCGCGTACCCCTAGTGTAAATCCAGGACTGTGTAAAAATATAAATACAAAAAAAATTATTTAACTCTGTCAATTTTGGTCAGCCTTTCTCATTGTCTACATTCACCCATTGATCGTTTCTTTAGACCCCGTTTTATTACCGAGCAACAATATTATGCACATTCATAATATTAATTTTTCTTTTTCAAAAACCAGAAATATTTTAGTTTCAAGAGTTTGTGGTCACTACAAGAAAGTAATCAAGCCCGAGCAAATTTTTATTAATTATATTAATAAATAGATACTCCTAAAAGAAAAATAAATAAATTTGAATTCGTGCCAATTCATTCCGTTTACGCTACTACTACCACCAACGTAGGTAATTGAAAACATCACGCGTATGGAGGGTGGATATGAGGAGGATCATCTTGGCCGAAAAACAATAGAAAAATAGTTCAAAAAGTGTCCCATTTTAAGTAATAAGTAACAGTTCACAAACTCGCCAGAATAGCGCTAGAGTAGCGAAAGAGTATAGTGATATTTTGTGTTGTTTTATAAAAATTTTTAAAATAATAAAACTATTATATGTAACAATTATAATAAAAAAACAATACATATGTAATTACATAACAACGCGGATGTTTTTCTTCCCTTATTTACTTCTCTAAATTTACTCTTTGCTACAGTGGCGCCGCCACTATTTACGCTTTTGTATGGACACTTTTTGTTACAGAGCTGGTGCTCCTAATATCTACGCTCCATACATCACGGGGCGGAGTGCCACACCATGGCCACACCCAACCACACAGTTACACTGACCTTCATAATTGTTAAAACCTCAAAACTGTAGAATCAAAATAATCAAATTCTCGGAGAAGAAAATGGAAAATAACGGGTCCGTGTCAAAGGTTGATGCATTTACTGTGAAAATAAAAAAGGAGGAAAATTTACAAAATGTAGACAACTCATTTTTAAATATAACAAAAACGGAAGTACCGGAATCTTCATGTTATGGAAATGAAATAAAATTGGAACTGGAAGAAAGTAATAATAGTAATGATTTAATAAATTTGAAAAGTTTACATACCGAAATTAAATTAGAAGATGATGAAGAGGATATGATAACAGAAGAAAACGTTTTATCTGGCGAAAGTTGTGCAAATTTAACAAATATCGACAGTGAAAAACCGTTTGAATGTAATGTATGTTTTAAAACGTTTTCTCAGTCAAGTCATTTAAAAAGACATGAAAGAACACATACCGGAGAAAAACCATTCAAATGTGATACATGCTTTAAAACATTTTCTTACGTAAGTCATTTGAAGAATCATAAAAGAACACATACAGGAGAAAAACCATTCAAATGTGATGTATGTTTTAAAACATTTTCACAGTCAAGCCAGTTGAAAAGACATCAGAGAATCCATACAGGAGAAAAACCGTTCGAATGTGATGTATGTTTTAAAACATTTTCTTACTCACGGGGTTTGAAAGTACATAAACAATTACACACAGGAGAAATACCATTCAAATGTGATATATGTTTTAAAACATTTTCTCTAGCACAACATTTAAAAAAACACGAAAGAACACATACAGGGGAAAAACCATTCAAATGTAACACATGTCTTAAAACATTTTCTCATTCAAGCAATTTAAAAACACATGAAAAATTACATACAGGAGATCGACCATTTAAATGTGATATATGTTATAAAACATTTTCGCTGTTGTGTAATTTAAAAACACATGAAAGAACACACACAGGAGAGAAACCATTCAGATGTGTTATATGTAATAAAACATTTTCCGTATCAAGTAGTTTAAAATTACATGAAAGAATACATCGAGTAGATGAAAAACCATACAAATGTAACGCATGTTTGAAAACATTTAATGATTCAAGTAATTTGAAAGTACATGAAAGAGTACATACGGGAGAAAAACCATTCCGATGTGATATATGTTTTAAAACATTTTCACATACAAGCGCTTTTAAAACACATCGGCGTTTACATACAGGTGAAAAACCATTCCGATGTGATATATGTTTTAAAACATTTTCTGAGGCTGGTAATTTACGGAAACATCAGACAATACATACGGGAGAAAAACCATTCAAATGTGATACGTGTTTTAAAACATTTTCACGTTCAGACCGTTTGAAAGGACACGTTAAAAAACATATTTAAAAAATAGAAAATTTTATATACATATACATAGCTATATGTATTTTTTTCTACAATCATAGTTGAAAGTAGAGATGTCGATTCTCCAAAAGAAAAGATCGATTTTTGGATCGATTTAAATCGAAATCAAAAAAATCGATTCTGTGAGATCGATCTAAAAAATCGAAATTTTGAAAAGTTTAATAAAATTAGCTGATAATTTTTGTTTAAGAGACTTACTTGATAGTACATAGGTAATATCGTGTAAAAACGCCTTACATTATATTTGTAAAGGCGATGAATGAGTTAACTTTTCAATTATAATTATAAAATATACGGCAATTGAATATGTAGGAAGAATACCACGAATTGAACCAAGTTTATTCAAAAAATTCAAACAAATTGACAAAAAAATGTTTTCTAAATAAGTCACTTTTGTGGGAAAGGGATCGTCGTTTGCACAGATAGGTGGTCTCTTCCCTTCTTTTGTATTAACAGTCTGACTTATATAGAGCCATAGGAGGGGTTCGTTGATATAACGAGTAAAAAGTGACAACAATAGAGTTTTTGGTGTTTCATTTTAACACATATTTCTTTGTAGAATTACTATTAAAATGAAGTTATTTTTGGAAAAAATCGGTTATCGATCTCTTAATAATCGATTCAAATGAAAAATATTGAAAAAAGAATCGATTTTTTAAGCTTCGATTAATCGATTTTCGATCAATCGATTTAAAATCGACATCTCTACCCCACATATTTCTGAAGCTTCAAAAATTATAACATTAATGTAAATATTAACGTTCATTATTATTTTTTCAAGTATCTTTTAAATAAAAAATACATTTTATAAGATTGTAGAAAAAATTTTGTGTGTAATTCGAACACAAAATGACATTGCCGCTCTCATGAGAATAACGCGCTCCGCTTGGCGGCGTCGCGCGTCAACATTCTCAATCGAGCGGCAATTGACCATTTTGCGCTCTTAATACACAAATAGCTGTCGTATCCTTTTCTAGTAAAAAGGACAAAATAAATAATTCGATAGCCGAATTACGTTGGATTGCTGCCACCAGTTGTTCGGTTCTTTAACTTGGGGAACAACACCCACTAAATCACAACGGAAGTAGGTCGATGACGTATGTGATCCGATTGACCGTCCATTAACGAGTATTAATAGCCATTAGCAGTATTAATGTTCTTTAAATGGTATTGATCACTTATTGATCATATTGATCGATCCGTTGTTTGTGATTGAAGAAAAGTTAAATATTATGCTATTTAAACGTTTGACGTGCTTCTGTTGAAATGATCGAGGTATTTCTTGAATTAAAATTCAGTTTCAATTATTATTAAACACTTATTGATTTTTAATATGTATATTATGCTTAAAATATCTGGTGATAACTCTTGTGCTGCTAAATTTTGTTTAAATCATTCAAAACAAAATTTCAATTTATGTTTTTTTCTGAGTGTCGTTTGATGCAAATTTGTAAGTATTATTATAATTTGAATGCTTATGTAAAAATACGTTAAATAATAAATAATTATTAATATTTTATAATAATTCAGTTATTTTTTCGATTTCGACAGTGGTTGTTGCTAACAGGTCGTGACGATCTAAATTCTCGTGTTGAATACTGTCATCAATTTCGCGTTTGCTCAATTCATTTTGAAGAAAGTTGCTTTTACTTGTTCATATATAATTTAACATGACCATTATCAACCATCAATCTCACATGTACAGACACATACAATCACATAAGTAAAAAAGGACATACATAATCGTTTGTACATACTTATATCAAAAAAGGATGGAAAGTGCGTTTCGCTACTGCCTATGGTAATAATCTTTTATTTATACTGTGGTTCAGCTTTTCGTCTCATGTCACCCGTTTTGGTGGAAGGTTATTGTCAAATTTATAATTATATTAAATTCTAAAAAGATCTAAAATCTTGAAAAGAAGATATTATTTTTTTCTAGAAGAATTCTAGATTGACCGAAACAAGTCAAAATTATCTACGCGTGATTTCTTGTTTTTTTGAAATCCAATGAAAAATCGCGGAGTTAGTATTTATTTAATTTTATTTTGCTTATAATCATACCGCACATATAAATACCTACCGATGTAATTTTAGCTTGTCGATTTGAATTAACTTAGTTGCGTAGCTAATAAAAGTTTAGTTTCGATCCAAAATTGTTCAGATTTAGTCTCTAAAAATAAAATAAAAAATCAACAACCTCTTTTTAAAGTATTTAATGTATTTTTGAAAGCAAAATAACATTTTTTTGTCCCTATTTTTGTTATTTTCGTAGAATCTGTTTTTATTTATCTATTAATTAAGAAATTTTAAAAATCGAGTCCGATTTTCCCGAATGATTGGTCATTTTAAACTATAACGAGACAATTTCTGTACATGGAATATTTTTTGAAAATTGAACTGGTATTGTAAATAGTTATGGATGTAGATATCAAAACCGCGATTTTTCAAATTTTTGTCACTACCATACCGCATTATCCATCAATAACCATTCCAACCTCAAAACTCAACAGCACATGACAAGGGTACATATGACCTAAGCTGTTGCGTGCCAAAAACCAATAGAAAAAAAATAATTTTTTATCTGTCTGTTTGTTCACGCATCACGCAAAAACTACTGGACGGATTTTGATGAAATTTGGTGTAATGATAGCTATAATTACCTGAGTCAACATCTAAGATACTTTTTACTGCGAGAAAATATCTCATTCTCTCGAGAAAATACAAAAACCATTTTGAGCATGTGCATGCATTACGCAAAACTACTGTTCGATGCAAATGCTTTATAATTATTATACTTTTACTTATATACTTGTCATTGATTTTATGCGTGAACGACGTCGCGGGTACAGCTAGTTTTAGAATATAACTTTGTTAGACTTTAAAATAAATCATAGGAGATGTGAATAAGGAGGTTATCTCCAGCTGATTTTCAATATTTCTAATTGTTCATCGGATACGAAAGCGGCACAGTACTTATTCTGCAATGGAAACGCGAGCTTCTATGTATATTATCTTTGCTAGCTTTTGAATAGAATCTTCTGGAATCTTTTTCAATGTTCAACTCAGTTATAAAGTGGGTTTTCCGATCATTTTTAAAATAAACTTAACAATTTTTATTTTGCGTCCCATTATTTATATTGTATATTATGTATAATTCGCTGACGTCACTATGTAAAATCGGAGTCAGTATCATTGGATATTCGCCGTATAAAGTAATTTAAACTATAAGAGTTTATTTCATATGTTAAATATATATCAAAACAGTAATCAAGTAACTATTATGTATCTAGGAAAATACATTATTGTTTTTTTGTTTAATAATAAAATAAATAAATAGTAGTTGTTTTGCTCCCGCTAACAGAACGTTTATTTGTATTTTTCACTACGTTTTACTGCGTTTCACTTTAGGTTATGGGCCCAGAAGTGTCCCAGAGCTAGAAAATATTGAAAAACAGTTAAAAAGTGAATATAAACGTTATATTGGTGTATTGCACAATGGCTTCAAATTTTTTAGTCAGTGTACCAAAGTTGAAAGGTTGGGAGAACTACGATGATTGGGCTTTCGCAGCGGAGAATTTGCTCGTGCTTGAAGGGATGCATAATTGTATCAAAGAAGAAAGCATAGATGCAGCCGCAGTGATAGATGATGCCAAAGTCAAAGCCAAGTTGATATTAACGATTGATTCAACATTATACGTGCATATTAAAGAAGTACAAACAACTAAACAGCTGTGGGATAAATTAAAGGCGTTATTCGACGATTCCGGATTTACAAGAAAAATAAATCTACTACGTAATTTGATCTCCATTCGTCTAGAAAATAGTTATTCCATGACGTCGTATGTAACGCAAATAGTCGAAACCGGACAGAAATTAAGTGGAACAGGTTTTAATATCAGTGACGAGTGGATCGGATGCTTATTACTAGCTGGATTAACAGAAAAATTCTCTCCGATGATAATGGCTATCGAACATTCTGGTATTCCAATTACAACAGACGCAATTAAAACTAAGTTGTTAGATATGGAAACGAATGTAGGAGAAAATAGTCACGGAGTTAGTGGCGCATTTAATTGTTCGCAGAAGTGGCAAAATAGGAATAAAAAGTCGGTCGGAGGAAATAAAGTAAACATTGAAAATTTCTCAAAGGTCAAAACTCATATAAAGTGTTATAAATGTAAGCAGCCTGGACATTACAAAAATCAGTGTCCAAACAGTGAAAAAGAGAAGAAAATTATGAGAAAACAAACAAATGCGTTCAGCACTATTTTTTTAAATGGAAATTTTAACAAA
Source organism: Brachynemurus nebulosus (assembly GCA_035578155.1). Classification (NCBI taxonomy): domain Eukaryota; kingdom Metazoa; phylum Arthropoda; class Insecta; order Neuroptera; family Myrmeleontidae; genus Brachynemurus; species Brachynemurus nebulosus. The sequence continues at coordinate 2,429,924 of JAPWDM010000008.1, read as the reverse complement.
ACCGATTGGTGTATCGATTCTGGTGCAAGTGCACATTTGACGGTTAATGAAGATTGGATTGTGAATCGTCGTGAAGAAAATAAAGAAATTATTGTTGCAAATAGTAACAAATTACCAGTTTTATGTTCAGGCGATGTGAATATTATCACAGAAACGGATGAATGTGAATTTGAAGTACCGGTCAAAGGTGTATTATGTGTTCCAGGTTTAACCACGAATTTATTGTCTGTGAGCCAGTTGATTAGAAATGGTAATCAAGTTTCTTTTAATAAGAATGGCTGCAGTGTTTACAATAAGAATGGTCAGTTGGTGGCTATGGCTTCGTTGGTTAATGGAGTTTACAAGTTGAGAATGCCTGAAAGTGTACTGGCTGCATCCGTGGTTTCTGGTAATATGTGGCATCGCAGATTGGGACATATTAACAGTAATTATTTGAATAAAATGGTAAAAGCTGTTGAAGGTTTGAAACTAGAAGAAAAGGTTGATATAAATAAGGCTTCATGCACAGTTTGTTGTGAAGGTAAACAGTGCAGATTACCATTCAAACATGTTGGATCAAGAAGCAGTGAAATACTGCAGGTTGTACACACAGATATATGCGGGCCTATGGAGAAGGTATCTCTAGGGGGTTCTAGATATTTTTTGTTGTTTGTGGATGATTATAGTCGCATGATGTTTGTGTATTTTCTAAAACACAAAAGCGAAGCATTATCTTGTTTTAAAGAATTCAAAGCGAAGGCTGAAAAGCAAACCAATAAGAAGATTAAAACAATTAGAAGTGATAATGGCCTTGAGTTCTGTAACAAAGAATTTGATTTATATTTACAGAAAGAAGGAATCAGTCATCAGAAAACAAACCCGTATACACCGGAACAAAACGGAGTATGTGAACGTCGTAATCGCACAATTGTTGAGAAAGCTAGATGCATGTTATTTGATGCAGATTTGGGCCGAAGCAACAAATACAGCAGTTTATCTACAAAATCGAATTGTTGCATCACTAAAAATTATAGTACTTTTGCGTAACATAATCAAAACTCTATGTTGCATAGTAAAATTCATAAAATTATGTCAAAAGTACTATAATTATGTAACGAATGCCAACACTGCACCTCTGTCCCTCGATGTACATACATATATCTCAATAAAAATTACTTGGTTTTCAAATTTTCCCAGTTTTATCACTACAAGTAGCATTGGTAAGACCATTGAGGAGAGAAATTACTAGACAGAATGCTGTCTATTACAAATATATTAAAAAACTGAAACAAAAAATTTACTGATGCGATTACTTTAATGGTGATCAAACCATTATGGCTTCCACACAATGAATGAAATCAGAAATAAGAAAAAATAAGAAACAAAAAAATATATGTAATGGGTGTTCGCAATCGAGTGACGTGAGTGACGTTGAATGAAACTTTAACTTAACTGCTCATAGGTTTGTGTATGTATTTTTGTACATCAAAAGTCGTGATTTTTTAAATCACTAAGGTAAGGGGCCTAGTTTCTGACCTTTTAAGAGTGACGGCTGAGGTTAAACGACAGTAATAAATATAAGTTTAAACTTAAGAGACAATTAATAATTTTATCAACTAGTTTATGGCTTTCAAAATAAAGTCATACAAGTAAAATAATTATTTGAATTGAATTAATAATTTAAATTAATGTTTTAAAAATTGACAAAAAGGACCCAGTTTCTGACCTTTAAAATTTCTCATGTGATAGTTTTTGACCCTGACAGTGGCCTAGTTTCTGATCTTTAAATTTAAAAATACAGTTTTTTAAAATTTAATTTATAAATAATTTTTTATTGAGAAAAATGAATGTTTAATGTTATATACGTTATGAAAAATAACAAAAACTAATCGAAGATAACTATAAATAACAAAATAACTAACAAAAACTGGTTAGAATTTAATTGGGCCATACCACTTTAGAAGTGAGCCTAGTAATTGACCCTCATATTTCAATAATAAAAATCATTCTGCTCATATATTTTTAATTAAGTTTTCATACTTACATGATGAATATTGCACAGATCAAAATTAGTACTTTGTAACATAAACTGTTAGGAAACTACCAAAAAAATAGTTTTTACACACATTTTAAACTTAAAATTTTTTTTTTTATTTAATTAATATATTCTAAACTTTTTAAATTGCTGTTCATTAGACACAGAATAGATTACTTTAAATTAAGAATTTATTTTTTTTCTTATTTAAAATATAGTTTTTTTATTAATTTATAACAAAGTTGAAAAGTTCAGAAACTGGGCCAGGGTCAATTACCGGGTCTTTTACCTTACGTGACGAAAAAAGTCATCACAAACGTTATGTTTTCATGAATTTGGATGTTCAAAAATACCTACATATACCTTTGAGCAATTAAGTTAAAGTTTCATTCAACGTCACTCGATGGCGAACACCTATTATCTCTTATTTCTTATTTCATTCATTGTGTGAAAGCTATTAATTTAATGGTTTTTCTCTAATATTTATAAACAAGACGTCTACGTGGTTACAAGCATGTTACAAGTTGGGTTTAATAAAATTGAGTCATATGTACTTCACAATTTAATGCCTGTGCCACATGTTCGTTTGATTTTAACTGATTTGAAAATTCTAAGCAGTACATATTGACATTCACTGATTTCATCCTTCGGTGACATAAAAAACTGCGTGCCCCACACCCCCACACTGTCAAACTGACAATCATCACATTCGATAATTGTCAAAATTTCAAAACGGTAGAATTAAATTCTCGGAGAAGAAAAATGGAAAATAACGGGTCCATATCAAAGGTTGATGTATATACTGTTAAAATAAAAGAGGAAGAAAATTTGCAGAATGTAGACAACTCATTTTTAAATATAACAATAACGGAAGTACCGACATCTTTACGTTATGAAAATGAAATAAAATTGGAACTGGAAGAAAGCAATAATACTTGTGATTTATTAAATTTAAAAAGTTTACATACAGAAATTAAGTTAGAAGATGATGAAGAGGATATGATAACAGAAGAAAACGTTTTATCCGGCGAAAGTTGTCCAAATTTAACAAATATCGACAGTGTAACTGAGGAAGGTTGTTTGAAGAATTATGAAAAAATTCAAACCAGTGAAAAATCATACACGTCCAATCATTTGAAAAAACATCAGAAACCTCTTACTGGTGAAAAACTGTTTGAATGTAATGTATGTTTTAAAACGTTTTCTCAGTCAAGCCATTTAAAAACACATGAAAGAACACATACCGGAGAAAAACCATTCAAATGTGATACATGCTTTAAAACATATTCTTACTTAAGTCATTTGAAGAATCATAAAAGAGCACATACAGGAGAAAAACCATTCAAATGTGATATATGTTTTAAAACATTTTCACAGTCAAGTAATTTGAAATTGCATGAAAAAATACATACAGGGGAGAGACCATTCAAATGTGATGTATGTTTTAAAACATTTTCTCTGCGATGTACTTTAAAAACACATGAAAGAACACACACAGGCGAAAGACCATTCAAATGTGATATATGTAGTAAAACATTTTCTCAGTCAGGGCCTTTGAAGTTACATAAAAGGACACATACGGGAGAGAAACCGTTCAAATGTAATATATGTTTTAAAACATTTTCTGTGTCAGACAATTTAAAAAACCATGAAAAAACACATACAGGAGAAAAACCATTCAAATGTGATACATGTTTTAAAACATTCTCCCGGTTAAGTCATTTGAAATTACATGAAAGAATACATACAGGCGAGAAACCATTCAAATGTGATACATGTTTTAAACCATTTTCTGATTCATCTACTTTACGGAAACATAAAATAACACACACAGGAGAAAAACCATTCAAATGTGACACATGTTTTAAAATATTCTCTTTCGTATCTACTTTACGGAAACATGAAAAAACACATACGGGAGAAAAACCATTCAAATGTGAAACATGTTCTAAAACATTTTCACAGTCAAGTAGCTTGAAGCGACACGTCAAAAAACATATTTTAGAAAAATAGGAACATATTTATATTTTTATTGGTATCTTTGTTGTTTAGTTTTTTCTGTTATTAAATGAAAGAGAGATAATTATATATCTTTTATATTCAATAAAAAGAGATAAATTGTAACTCAGAGGAATTTATGCTCTTTATTTTAGTTAAAATTCTGCTGTAAAAGTTACTTGTATGTGGTAGGTATTAGTATTTTACAATATTAATAGATTTGAGTACACTTGAGAATATTGAGACACTTTTATGGTATTTTTGCGAAGTAAAATATTTGTTTAGTATTTTAAAAGTTCGGTAAGTTGCTCTTACTGATCGAGAAAATATTACAAAAATGAGCGAGACCCGTAGGGTCGAGTTTTTGCTATTTCCAAGATCAGAAAAAATATTTAACGCATCGTGTATTGTATAATATTTTTTGCACGATCAATTTAAGATAATTAAAAAATAGATATATTAAATAAAAAATAAAATTCGGATAATATTGAAGAAATTTAAATTTCTATATTTATTACATAGAATGCCATGAATAAATATTATAAGTTTTTATAGCAACTACAAATCGTTGTAAGTGACAGTTGACAACTATATAGTAAATTTGTAAATAAGAAAAAAAAGTGTCAGTGTTGGAGTAAATATTTTTTTGAATTTTCTATTAAAAAAAAATGGAGGAAAATTGTTTATTAAACTATAATATTAGTGAGAATAATGAAATTGATGAAGCATTTTAATTAGGGCTGTGCGAATAGTGCTCGAATCGAATAGTGCTATTTGATTCGCTTCCATTCGATTTCCACAAAATAAAGGAAACCCGAAAAAGGAAACATTCTACGTAAATAAGGAATTCGTTTTTTAGTTAAAATATGTGATAATAACGACAAAAATTTTAAAAATGTAAAAAATAATGTAAAAATTAAAATATAGGTTAGATTGACCCTTCATTTCAGTAGCGTCTTATATGTAAAATTAATGAGCATATAAAAATTTAACTTCAAGATTATGTATTTCGTTTGTATTTATTTATTTATTTATTAATAAAATGATAATTTAATAAATGTATAGTTTTATTTATGTTTGTGTCTACTTTTATCAAAAAGATATGTCTTATTAGTGATGGAAAATTATAAACCAAAACGTAATCTTTTTACAAAAATAGTTATAAATTGCAAATAATCGATTAATTTGAGCAATTTTTGGTTTCAGTTTATGGTAATTTATAATATTCTTTAAGCACCGTTAAAAAATACAATAATTTAGGAGGCAATTAAGAATTCGAAAAATTAACTGATAAAATAGTCGAACAGCATTCTTAAAGAGTTGATTATTGAATCAAATAGAACAGATATTAAAAATAATTAATAATGTTTATGTTTTTATATAGAAATCACATAAGAAAAATATACTAAATATATTGTTTTAAAAGCAATGGCAATGTTTTAATTAAATTAAAACCGTTACTGTTTATTTACAAAATGACGTCATTCATTATACGCACGTTTAATATTCATAATATGTTGATGATCAGCATTTTGGGAAATGCTCCTTCCTTTACAATATTATATACCTCTCCTTCTTCCATGATGTGCATCTATTTTACGGGTATTTTACTTACCGCATTGTTATTTTTTGGTTAAACCATGGATATAAACAAACGTTCGGGAAATGTAACTTACCAGTATTAGTGATGTGCCGATTCGATTATTTTACCAATCGATTAATCGATTATGCTTAATATTCGTAATCGATTTAATCGATTATACCGACAATTAAACAATGCTTAAATATAGAAAGAATCTCATGTTATTCTCACTTTTTAGACAATGAAATTAAAATGAAATATTAGTTTAAACAAAAAAAGATAAAGTATTGATTACTCTTTAATATGTATCTATGAACAAAACAATATTTCTTAAATGACTTACAACTAAATTCAACGTAAATAAACATCACTGAGTTTTAATTTCAAGTAGATTTCAGTTTGCATTTAAAAATATGATTTTATCAAGGTGCTTTGGCAACAGTTGGTTTCTTCTCAAATTTGTCAATATTCCAGCTTTTAAAAATATTCTCGGAGGAATCGAGGTGGCCGGAATGCATGAATATTTTAAATTGAAGTAAACGTTTAAAATAATTAATTTGCTCTTTAAAATAATCAATCTAGTAACGAAAATACAAAATTCTAAGTATGTCTTTTTCAATGTAAGAAAAAAATTGGGAAATTTCCTTTCTGGACTGGAAGGTTATCAATTTACCACGATTGAAGACTGAAGAAATTAAAAGGAATGTCTATTGTGATTTTTTTTAAAAATCGATTATAATCGATTGTGTAAATGATAATCGATTGCAATCGATTATCTCTATAATCGATTAATCGATTGTTGATAATCGATTTCGCACATCACTAACCAGTATTATCAACGGTGTTGGTAAGTGCATAAAAATACACGATCGTGCAAAAAAGTATTAACGTCTTTCATTTGACGTCTTATGACATTAATGACCGTCAAGGTGTTAAATATATTTATAGGAATAAATTTTTTCAAAGAAATAATTTGTATTATTTCATCACTAGCGGCTCCGACAAACGACAGAATTATTTTTTCGGAGAAAAGAAAGAAAAGAAAATGGAAAATAACGGATGTACATCAAAGGTTGATGCATATACTGTTAAAATAAAAGAGGAGGAAAATTTACAAAACGAAGACAGTTCATTTTCAAATATAACAAAAACGGAAGTATCTGAGTCTTCATCTTATGGAAACGAAATAAAATTGGAACTGGAAGAAAGCTATTATGATAATTTATTAAATTTAAAAAGTTTACATACCGAAATTAAGTTAGAAGATGATGAAACGCATATATTGGCAGAAAATAGTGATTTATTTGACGATAGTTGTGAAAATTTAACAAATACCAACAGTGCAACTGAACAAGCTTGTTCGAAGAATTATGAAAAAAGTCAAACCAGTGAAAAACCACACACATCATTCCATTTGAAAAAACGTCAGAAACCCCTTACTAGTGAAAAACAGTTCGAATGTAATATTTGTTTTAAAACATTTTCTCAGTCAAGTTATTTAAAAACACATGAAAGAATACACACAGGAGAAAAGTCATTTAAATGTAACACATGTTTTAAAACATTGTCCACGTCAGGTAGTTTACAAAAACATAAAAGAGTACATACAGGAGAAAAACCATTCAAATGTGTCACATGTTTTAAAACATTTTCTCTGTTACATAATTTGAACACACATGAAAGGATACATACAGGAGAGAAACCATTCAAATGTAATGTATGTTCTAAAACATTTTCTCAGTCAAGTGATTTACAAAGACATGAAAGAACACATACAGGAGAAAAACCATTCAAATGTGATATATGTAGTAAAACATTTTCTGACCAATCAGCTTTACGGGTACATCAGAGAACACATACGGGAGAAAAACCATTCAAATGTAATGTATGTTTTAAAACATTTTCACAATTAAATAGTTTAAAATTACATGAAAGATCACATACAGGAGAAAAACCATATAAATGTGATATATGTAGTAAAACATTTTCTAATCAATCAGCTTTACGGGTACATCAGAGAACACATACAGGTGAAAAACCATTCAAATGCAATACATGTTTTAAAACATTTTCACATTCATATAGTTTAAAATTACATGAAAGATCACATACAGGAGAAAAACCATTCAAATGTGATAAATGTAGTAAAACATTTTCTGACCAATCAGCTTTACGGGTACATCAGAGAACACATACAGGTGAAAAACCATTCAAATGCAATACATGTTTTAAAATATTTTCGCAGTCAAGTTATTTAAAAAAACATGAAAGAACACATACAGGAAAGAAATCATTTAAATCTAACGTATGTTTTAAAACATTTTCTGTGCTGGGCAGTTTCAATTAGGGTTTCCGATCTCGATTCGATTTTATCGAAAATCGATTTTTGGAGAGCCAATCTTCGATTTTTCGCATCGATTCTTCGGAGACTAAATCGATACAGAGATCGTGAAAAATTTACGGGATCGGAGATCGATCTTTTCGAATTTAAATTAGAATATTTTTAGTAAAAATATGATATTTTTTCAAAATTATTGTAAAATATATTTTAACTATTTATGTTGTCAAATAATTTTACCACTTTTATGATTCATTTATAGAAAATTGAGTCAAATTTTGAATTTATGTGACACTTTTAGCAAACTGGGAACCATTTTATTCATATTGAATTCAGCAGTTCATCTTCAAAAGAAATAAATTTTTTTGAAACTGATTTGTGATGACCCAGTAAGAAACTTCATTAAAACTTTTATATATCTTTTATTTTCTGTAAGTACAAAAATTGAATCGATTTTCGTCAGATCGATCTTTTGTAAGCCGATTTTCTCCTGCATCGGTTTTTGGTTTGACGATTCGAATCGATCCACAAGATCGATTTTTTGGCCAGAGATCGGAAACCCTAGTTTCAATAGACACGTCAAAAAACTTCACACTAATAAATAATAATAATATAGTAATAAGTTAATTAAGATGGCGCTGCCAGAAATTAATTTCATTTTATTATATAATATTTATTTTTGAGTTCATCTTACATTAGTATTTTCCTCTTTGTTTTTATTTAAAATAAACTTGTATATTGTGGCATGTAACATTACGTGTGTTTAAAAGAATAAATTTTTCTCTTTATTAAAAAAATTCGAATTATTTCATCATAAATTATCCTGATTTTTGGTCTTGGGTGCAAACAAATTCACGGAGTTATATCAATGTCAAAGACCAGGGGTGTTTACCCTATGTACTTGGATTGGTTGAATTACACATAAATTTGTTCGAAAAATGCTACAAACATTAGTTGCGTTTTTACTTTGAATGGGAAATCTGAGAAATTTTGTGAAATTATTCTAAAGCACATATTTATTTATGTTATGCATGCTTATGTCGCGAATGGTTAGAAAAAACTATTTTAGTAGACCAACAGCTCACTATAAAGAACACTTTGAAATGTGAGACAGAATTATACTTCCTACTCTTTTTAACCAATAAAATATCCCTGTACTTATATACCGGGTGGTTAACATAATTAATATCGTGTGATCAAAAACGTGAAACATAACCTTTACCTTAAACTTAACAACAAAAAATAACTACAATTCTTTTTCAAAATGTACCAGTTTTATTTCTACTAAAAATTTATTAATTTATGTATGTTTATATTTCAATTGTATTTTGTCGAAAGTCACAGTAAGCAATCTGTATATTGTTGATTTATTACGTAAACAGAGTAAGAAGTATAATTCTATCGCACATTCCAAAGTGTTTTCTATAGCGAGCTGTTGCTGTAATTGTTCTCAAAATTTGCGCGGGAAACGTTTATTAGCTGTTAGTTACGTCACATTCTCTTAGATAGCAACAGGTGTCTTGTAACTAAGTAAAAAAACTGTTGATTTTTCCTGTAACTAGAAAAAGAAATTGTTGAGTTTTTAAAAAATTAATTAAATTTTGTTTAATTTCCATAGTTATGTCACATTTTTATAGTTTTAAATTAAATTTTTTTGATCCCTCGTGTGAATTATTGCCCTCGCGCCTTTACAGGCCCTCTGGCAATAAACTTCACGTTCGATATTGAGATTAAGACTCACACTTCAGTCCCTCGATGTATATAATATAATACGTCTATAAAAATTACTTGATTTTCAAATGTTCCCACAGTTTTATCACTACAAGTAGCATTGGTAAGACCATTGAGGTGAGAATCGACTAGACAGAATGCTCTGTATTACAAATATATTATAGTTATTTGTGTATTAAGAACGCAAAATGGTATATTGTCGCTCGATTGAAAATGTTGACGCACGACGCCGGCAGGCGGAGCGCGTTAACTTCATCAGAGCGGCAATATCATTTTGTGCTCGAATTACACACAAAATTTTTTCTACAATCTTATAAAATGTATTTTTTATTTAAAAGATACTTAAAAAAATAATAATGGACGTTAATATTTACTTTAATGTTTTGCAGCTTCAGAAATATTTGGAGGTGTACTTGAGAAATCACTATCACAATTATATATTTCCATCATATATGTATAGATTTCTTAAAATTTTTTATTCTTATTTTTTATTAATTATAGTTATTTTTTTATTTTTAATTAATATTTTCTAGTTATTTTGAAATTTAATAAAATTAATATTTCACTTGATTACCATAAAACTAATGATTGTAGAATCTGTTTATTTGTTACCATAGAAAATATAGACAACGCCTACCCGAGTTGTAATTAAATATACGTTGAGTCTTTGGCAAATCGTCATTAAATAACGACAGTCTTTGGCAAATAGCCATTTTGCGCTTTCTCCACAGAGCGCAAAAGCCTTCTTTCCACTAAGATCGTAGGAAAAAAAATTTACTGATGTGATTACTTTAATGGCGATAAAAAATTGCGATATTTGATTCAGACGATTATGCACGTTTGTCGTTCGTCCGAAATGATGTCTGCTGTCCGTCCACTAGCCCAATATTCGTCAGTCTTTTTAATTTTTTTTTCTCAAGCTATAAATGCTATAAAAATACGTAAAAAAAAATTATGGCACGTAATATGTAAAGATACACAGTAATTTACCTTCAGTTTCATCACAATAAAAATAAAAATCTCACGAAACGGATGTTTTCGCGCGAAAAAATCCAAACAAAATTGGGTTTGTTCGCACGTTGCAATTATACGCACGGAAACGTACGAACGAGACGCTTTCAATGGACGAGGGTGTATAGCTTCACAGCTGTTTGGATCATTCGTCCGTTTTCATGCGTATTCGTCCCAAATAAATTTCGCACGTTTCCGCAACCAATGGATGACCAGCCTAACAATAAGTAAATTACATAGAGTTGGTACACCTTGTATAGTCAGCATGGTTGTACTTTTTTCAAGAAATATTACGAAGTATGTACTATAATTTGGCATGCCTGATCACATAATTTGCAAAAAAAAAATTTCCAACACTGGTCGCGCTGGTCACAGCTTAAGATGAATTAACCACGCTAACCACATAATTAACGTTCAGAGTGTTCAGACTTTAGACTCGATGACTGTCAAAACCTCAAAACGACTCAAACCTCAATATTCAAAGAAAAAAGAAAACGAAAAATACGGAGCTTTTTACTCGTTGTAAGCAACTTGAAATAGAATGATATATCTTACTCTTTTTGGATAATAAAATTCGCCTATACGTAAAAAGAGTAAGGCACATAGTTCTATTTCAGTTTTTGAGTTGCTTACAACGAGTAAAAAGTATACATCAGAGGCTGATGCTTTTGAAACTGTGTGGCTCTTAGAACGCTCTGTTTAAATAAAAAAGGGGAAAAATGTACAAAATGTAGACAGTTCATTTTCAAATACAACAAAAACGGAAGTACCGGAATCTTCATATAATTGAAACGAAATAAAATTGGAACTGGAAGAAAGCAATACTGGGGGTATAATAAATTTGGAAAGTTTACATACCGAAATTAAGTTAGAAGACGATGAAGAGGATTAATCAGAGGAGAAACTGATTATCAGAGGAGAAGGTCAAAAATTATTTAGGTATGATAGTTCATCTCTGCACATCTCTGTTCTTCTCGAGTGTACTACGCATGATAATAGCGACATCTATACTCTTCACGCTCGTTCTCAATTCTATAGAGATAAAATAGGATCCATAAAATTTATTGAAGTTGGCAATCTTACAGAATGAAAATGTATGAAAACTCTGGTGTATTTTATCTATGGCGTAAGGCTTGATCAATATGTATTTTTCAATGACGTAAGTGGACTAGTTATTTTGTTAGATGATCTGAAGCCAAACACTGGTGCTCCTACTGTCAGTTTTTTAGTAGTGTGTGTGTTGTTTGCATTGACAAAATATCTGCATCTCGTTTTATTTTACATGTGTGTTAATGTGTGTGAATATGTGTGTAGGCTTCACTTCTGTAATATTCACATAAACTGTATGCCATCTCCACCCCACCTTCGTGGTATTTTTAATGTTGAATTGGTAAGACTGGCAGCACTGACTCAACATTAACAACGTTAGCGGAAGCATAACAGAAGTCTAATTTTATAAGAATTTTTTAAGTTAAACGATTGTAATCGAAACCTTTAACGTAGAATTTTTCACTGCATGGCCACCATCAAACACAAAAAAATTTATGGGATACGTAAAATTTGGATACGCGAACTCGTGGTCAAAAAATAACTACTGTTAGTAGGCAAGGTTTGTTTATTAGATTTTGTCAATTCACAAAATTTGTGTTGTTTAATTTACAAAATACAAACTGGCATATTTTTTGAATGTCATTCTAATTTTTTCATAATAATTTACTGTTTTCAAATAAAAACGAATAATCCCAAATTGCTACCATTTTTTTAAGTGTCAATTTTTGCCATCTGATGACGAATGAAGAAACTACTGCCAGTAGGCTAAATATTAAACCACGCCTCCATTTGTTTTCTCAGTACTGGAATTTACCCCTAAGGGAAATTGGTGAAAAATTTACAGGATTTGACGTAACCTGTGTACTGTGTAGTAAGAAAACCGAAATTTAAAATGGAGAAATTGGCCCATGAAAGTTTTCATACGTTAGAAATTAAAGTGGAAAAAGATGAATTACAAGAAAACAATTTAGTCCTATTAATGGAAAATAAAATTTTGGAACCAACTAAATTATCACAAGAAAATAATTGTTTAGTAAATACAAAATTTCATGCAGACTTAAAAGAACGCAATATAAAACTGGTAAATACTTGGTTTGAATTATAAATTTCAAAATAAAATTTTGCAAATGTTTCGGTCAAAATACTTCTAATATTTTAGGAGTCGAGTGAAGATTTAAACAATTTACATACGGATATTAAAATTGAGCAAGATGAAATAGATGAAGATCATTCGGCAGATTTACCAGAAAATAAAATTGAATGTGTTGGCAAAAAACTATTTCAGTGTGATACATGTACTAAAACATTTACTACTTTAGGTAATTTAAAAATACATGAAAGAATTCACAGTGATGAAAAACTATACACGTGTAATATATGTTTTAAAACATTTATTCAATCAAATAATTTAAAAACACATGAAAGAATTCACAGTGGTGAAAAACCATACCAGTGTAATATATGTACTAAAACATTCAGTGATTTAAGTAATTTAAAAAAACATGAAAGAATTCACACTGATGCAAAACCGTACCAGTGTAATATATGTACTAAAACATTCAGTGATTTAAGTAATTTAAAAAAACATGAAAGAGTCCACAGTGCTGAAAAACCATACAAATGTAATGTGTGTTCTAAAACATTTAACCAATCCAATGTTTTAAAAACTCATGAAAGAATTCACAGTGGTGAAAAACCATACACGTGTAATATATGTACTAAAACATTCAGTAATTTAAGTAATCTAAAAAAACATGAAAGAGTCCACAGTGGTGAAAAGCCATACAAGTGTAATATATGTTTTAAAACATTTATTCAGTCAAATCATTTAGAAAAACATGAAAAAATTCACAATGGTGAAAAACCATACCGGTGTAATGTATGTTCTAAAACATTCAGTGATTTAAGTAATTTAAAAAAACATGAAGGAATTCACAGTAATGAAAAACCATACAAGTGTAACATATGTACTAAAACATTTACTACTTCAGGTGAATTAAAAATACATGAAAGAATTCACACCGGTGAAAGACCATACAAGTGTAATATATGTACTAAAACATTTGTCGCTTCAAGTAATTTAAATATACATAAAAAAATTCACAGTAATGAAAAACCATACATGTGTAATATATGTTTTAAAACATTTATTCAGTCAAATAATTTAAAAAAACATGAAAAAATTCACACTGGTGAAAAACCATACCAGTGTAATATATGTTCTAAAGCATTTAGTGATTTAAGTAATTTAAAAAAACATGAAAGAGTTCACTGTAGTGAAAAATCATACAAGTGTAATATATGTACTAAAACATTTACTACTTCAGTTGATTTAAAAATACATGAAAGAATTCACTGTGATGAGAAACCGCATTAATGTAAAATATAATATTAGTAAATAAAAACACTTACTTTGCAAAATACCACTTTTATTGAATAATAGAAACTCTTAAGACATGTTTCGATCAATATGACCATTCTTTCACGTGTAAAGATTACATTCAGATACATGCCTATTTATTCTAAATCTTTATAAATTGTAGCAATGCATGATGGTAAATTAGTAGGAATAGAAGTATTGGGCGGAGTCAAAAACAAGGAAAACAAGTTTAGTGGAAATATTAGTAAACATGCTGCGTATATCTGGGGAGGCCAACTTGTATCGATTTGAGAAAGGAGTACTTTTGAGTTTATCTATTAGTTCGAAAGAATTTTTAACACTATGTGTAGAGTTGAACTGAGCTTCTGTCTTATAAATAAAATGTCTAAATGTTTTGTTAATTTATGTGACGGACAACGGACATGGGAATCTGCAGACCTTATTGGATTATCAGGTTTGTGTGTCGTTACGAGTCCGTACATTCTAGGAGCTCTTGGATTCATTTCCACTAAATAATGTCTATCTCTGTCAGAAAAGATGCTTTTATTATCGTTAATTAATTTTTTAACTTCTTCATTATATTGCTTCCGAGACTACTAAAGTAGCGGAAGCATTGTGATCACTTTTGAAAAATAAAAAATTTTTTCTCTTCAAAATCAAATTTTTTATGCACATTTTACGTTTTAGAGCTTCCTGAACAATTTTGGTTTGAGCCGTCCGTCTGTCTGTCCGTCTGTGTGTCTCCAATTTTGCACCAAGTGGCATAACTTCCGAACTATTCGATTGTTTTTAATGAAATTTTCAGAAATTATGCAGTTTGGCTCCGCGATGGTCCCCTATGAATTTAATCAAAATCGGAGTAACGGTAGCAACGCCGCTACCATGTCATTCCAAAATTGCACCAAGTGGCATAACTTCTGAACTACTCAATTCTATTTTATGAAATTTTCAGAAATTATGTAGTTTGGTTCCTATATGGTCCCCTATGAATTTAATCGAAATCGGAGTAACGGTAGCTACGCCGCTACCATGAAATCCCATTAAATGTCAATATCTTATTTACTGCTAGTCCTATCTCGCTCAAATTTTTAGGGTATATTGGGGGTTAGTTTCTAAAATATTTTTGCTATTGTTTTATAATTTAGCCTTTAAGTCTTTTGAGTTACAATAGTTTTTTATAAACTTCAAGGCGAAAATATAATTTCACGGTATATAATATGTATATTTGGTAGAATACTGTTTTAAAGCCTTTTACGACTACGAGGAAGCTGTGTGCCCACCCTACTGGCAGCGTATTTTTTAATTAGATCGGTTTTTAGGCGCACCATTTTTTAATTTTAAATAAAATCACTAATTTTATTAGATTAATCTTGCTTATTTATTAGGTGTACAAGTAAGTTCTACCCGTTTTTTGCAAAAAAAGCATGTAAACTTTTGGAAACAGTTTGTTGAGTGACGTTTAACTTTTTTATAAGTTGTTGGTGTGTTTGCGCAGAATTTTGGTCCAGTAATTCTCGCAGTTCCTCGTCACTGATTGTTGGAAGCTTCAGAGCGTGGTTTATCATTTAAATTGAAATCTCCATTTTTAAATTTCCGAAACCATCTTGGACACGTACTGTCATCAATAGCAATGTCACCATAAGTTGCACAGATTATTCTTTGAGCTTCAGCAACACTTTTTCCTTGATTAAATTCGTATAGAAGGCAATGGCGGATATGCACACTATTTACTTCAATTTTCAACCCATTAAAAAAAAATATATGTATCGCCTAGTATCAAAATCTACTAAATGCACTTTTCGAATTTTTTGATTTTTTAGGGTCATTAATTTTTAAATGCAACAAGGCATATGCCCCTTAACATTTTTTGTTGTAATTTTAACTGCTTACTAAAGAAATCTGCAACTGAAATATAACACAATTTTCAAATCCTGCTAAAATTACATTGAAAGCTTTACAAATCCTGCTAAATAC